>JACAXG010000067.1:1275204-1681766 GCA_018881555.1 Amblyornis subalaris | reverse complement strand
GGGGGAGTCACCGCAGCCTCTCTGCCCCAGCAGCGGATTTTTCCCACCACCACACAAGGAACTGATAAGGGGTTTGTCTGTTCTCTTATGGTTGCCGTTTAACCGTCTTGTTTTATATATATATATATATATATATAATTTATATAACCCTAGTAAAGAACTGTTATTCTTTTTACCACATCTTTGCCTGAGAGCCCCGTAATTTCAAAGGTACAGTAATTTGGAGGAGGGAGGGGGTCATTCCTGTGCTCAAGGGAGGTTTCCCACCTTCCTTGACAGACACCTGTCCTTCAAACCAGGACACATGGATAGTCTGTAGAAGGAATGTTCTCAGACTGAGGACAACAAAATCTATAAGACTTTAGTGTATCTACAAGTTATAGGGCTACCTCATTTTGTTTAAAAGGGGGAACTCAATAATTCAAATGCAATGGCCTTGAAAATGTTGCTAACACAAAGTTGTCTAAGTAAGTGTTAAGTTTTCTGAAACTACTGGAGTGAAGCATTTTGTATGTAGTCTCTTCTAATTCTTTGACTGAAGAGGCTTCTCCATTTGTTTTTTAAACAAGCATAAGATGAAAGAAGAGTGAGTTTTAAACCAAAGTCAAGGTGTTGCTTCATCTCACAAAGACAAGAAAATTGCAAGTACAGCTGAAATTCTGTCCATAGGTTATGTTGTGTTCTGAGACTGGCGCAGAAGCACAGCAGTCAGGCTGAAGAAGAGGGAGAGACCAAGCATGTGTCAGTGAGGAGTCTTGAGGGAACAGTTGCAGAGACACAGATTAAATTTGAGATGTGAAGCCACAGCTAATTTATGAAAGTTATTTTTAAAATGTTTTTTGAGTGAAGTATTTTATCAAAGACAGTGGCTGTTTCATATCTATTTTGTGGCTGAGACCAGAAGGATGCAAAACCTAATGACTGGTAACAGTTTTGTTCCACCCTCTCTGAACTCCTGTTTTCAGTGGCTTTTGTTTGGCCATTTCAGTAACCCCAGGCTGCACATCACTGAAACATTCCTTTAAATGAAGGTAAAGCTGGATGAGCACAAAGTCTCTTAACAATCAGTTTAGACTTGTAGAAATTAGCTGGTGAGATCTCTCCTAGAATAAGAAAGAGGGCACACGTGTGTCTGTTTTTCCACTGGAACACCCTGACTGGATACCTACYGTATGCACGTGGGATCTCCACACAGAGATTTTGTTCTTTAAGTGATAGGTTGTACTACACACTCATTTGTTGACAGGATAGACAGGAGGAGACATAGTTCCTAGATGGGGATTAAAGAAAGACTGGTCAGGTTAGAGGAGAAGTAAATAGGATGGGGCTTAGGGAAATGGCAAACTTCCATTCTAGCCACAATTGCTTTAGGGTCCTGGTATTATTATTTCTTCTCTGTCTCTCTGGGTTTTTTTTAGGGTCAGGCAGAGCCAGAGGAAATCCCATACAGCGCAGGTACAATACAGCAACGTTGCCAATAAGCCAGAAGGCTTGCCTGAGGCCAAAGCAAGCAGGAATAGACACAGTCATCTGCTTAAGAATTTGAGCAAATTAATAGTTCAGTGCCTTTTTTGACTAAAGAAAACCTGGGCTCTCCAGTGGAAGAGCCTGCATCTCTCTTGAAAGAGGTCCTCATCAAGTCATCTTCTTCTAAAACTCTCTTTTGAGGATTGTAGCACTGAAGGGGATGATGTGGTCCAGCTGTTGTAAACAACAATTCAAAAATGTAATGATAATGAATCTAATGGGACAAATGCAGTAGAATGCCACAGAAATTAAATTACTCAATCTGATAAAATTAGTATTGTAAAATATTACAGAACTCGTTACTAAAGATATCTAAAATCAATCTAAATAATTTAATGAAGAAACGTGTCCTTTCTGCTAAAAGTTTATGCTAGTTCTACACTGACTGTAGCAAGATTTCTCTACACTGGAAAGAGAGAAAAAGATTAATTCACATTTTAAATGATCTTTCATCCTTATGACAGTTCCTGTAACTGCTTAAAATTTCCTGTAGTTTCACCCTTTCTCCCCAAACTAGACAATATTAATATATTCTGCATTCATTTACTATACATTCCCTCTAGTCCATATATACATTACAATATTTGCAGGCAGAACATTCTATTTAACTAGCAATCTGAAGTTTCACAGCTTGCCAAGAAAACTAAAGGGTTTTGAGTAGTGGAGATTAAAAAGAAGAAGAAATTCCAGCACTGTAAATTGTAAAACTTTACACCCTACAGCTGCCAGCTGTAATCCACAAGGAGACAGTGTTCTTAAATCTCCCAGGAACAAAGACTGGGCTATTTTTTAGCAAATACTTTTGTTGTTCTTCAGAAAGGGAAGGAAAGGGAAGACAGAAGTCCCAAACCCCAGAAGAATGCTTACATATAGAGCACATGACATTCGTGAGGAGTTATTTTGTCCTTGAGTGTGAAAGGATTGTGGTGATTTGATAAGATCTATTAAGATTACATTTTGCTTGTTATTACAGTTGAAATTTAACAGCTGAAATGTTACACAGGCTAAGTCACACTAAGCCTGAGAGGATTTTCACAATGTAACATTTACATAAGATAAGGACATGGTGGTTTCTAGTTCTTTTTAACTGAAATACCTTCATCTTACTATTATTACATTATTTCTATCTTAAAGCAGCTTTTACTGTAAGCTTAAATATATTTGTTTTATATTCATAACAAGGCTTATTTTAGTAACCCATTTTCTTAATAATTTTAAAAAATTATCATCAGGCAAAATCCATGATGCAGTTAAGATTCCTAAAGTTACTACTAACTTGCAGAAGTAAAGCAA
The DNA here is from genome assembly GCA_018881555.1 of Amblyornis subalaris. Classification (NCBI taxonomy): domain Eukaryota; kingdom Metazoa; phylum Chordata; class Aves; order Passeriformes; family Ptilonorhynchidae; genus Amblyornis; species Amblyornis subalaris. The sequence continues at coordinate 1,678,946 of JACAXG010000067.1, read as the reverse complement.
TGCATTCAGCACTGAGGGGTGCTGGGCAGCACATTGCTGTGCTGAGACCTTCAAAAAGGAAAACTGTCTTCTTCTGAGTAAATGAGAGGCCCAACAGGTCCAACAGGTCTTTTTTTTTTTTTAACAAAAGAAGGAGCAATGGAAAACTGTTTTGGGCAAGTCCGGGAAAGCCTGAACTTAAGAAGTGTGGCAACGCAAGGGAAAGAAGGGAAAGACAGGACAGACTACAACTCTACATATCTGTTTATCATGTTTTGTCTGCCTGTGTCTTTGTGGTGAGAGAGACAAAAAGGGAAGAAAGTGGCATAAGTATTACCAATGAATCAGTCAAAAGTCAAATCTCAAGATGAAATAGCCACGAATGCAGAGCTCAGAGGGAATACTGGAAGACGAGAGCGAAAAACACCTTCTGAGCTAAACTGACTGATAGCCTTTTCCTTCCTAGCTTATAAAGAAATATCTGGACTCAGCATGAGTTTGTTTTCCTAGTGAAAATACCCCAGAGAAGTCTCTATAAGATCTAGATACTCAAGGCAATCAGAATAACCTAGTCTTGTAACCCTTACAGTTCATTAGCTACTGGAAAAAAAATCTGTAATCTTGACAACACTAGATAAGTGCATTAGACAAGAAAGAGGTTTATTTATCTATCTGTTCACTTGTTTTAAATAGTGGTTATTTCTTCAAGTACTTCTTGATCGTGTCTTCTAATTTCACCCTTGTTGTCAACTGATCTTGATTTTGTTAGCAATTTCTTCCATGTCCATTTCAATCAAACATAGTTTTTGATTGGTACTATAAAACACTTCTGCAAAATAAAATAGAAAAAAAATACCTTGTATTATGGAAGAACTCTATGAAATCCCTAGACTTAGTCTACTTTAATTCAGATTCACTTAGATAGGTTTAGTACTAGGCAAGTCTGTGAGTAGAATTAGAAGAGAGATACTTCCTTAAACCATGCTTAAAAGATTATCATATCTTCATCTGTCATTTTCAATACAGCTATCACTTTATGACTTTTCTTCTAGTTAGAAAAGGGAGGCAAGATTCATATGGAAATCTGCTCATACTCTGTGGTTCTTCTGGTCTGAAGTACGCCACAGGAAAATGGAAGTAGTAAACAGGAGAGAAACTAGTGTTTTAGGCTTGTGTTAAGCTGCAGTTACTTTGTTTGACCCAGGGACAAGTACATGAAATGTGAGATCCAAAGAAGACTTGTCTGTATAATTCTGGAGTTTTCTTTTTGGTCCTGAAATCCTGTGAATCTGAGTCCCTTCATGGCACTTTGGAGACAGGTCGTTAAAAAGAAAAACCCTCTTCACTGGGCATAGAAGGTGCCTTTTCCCTTTTAGCAGTTCCATATGGTGTGGCTGTAAAAAAGGTGACTTCACCACCAGGAAGCCTGGCTATCCAAAGAGGCAGCATTTGGTAAAAAACATTTTCCTTGAAGATGTGGATGAACCTGCTAGAAATGTTCTAATGCTGGAATACAATCTTTTCCATAAGTCAGACTTTTATACAAATTTCCCATCACTATCACTCTAAAAGAAGGTACGCTGCATTTAGTGTGAGCCCTAAAAAGCATGAACCAAAGTATAATTTGAATCCCATGTCAAAACCAGCTACTCAGTGAGGAATTATCTTCTGGCAATGGTAAAAAGAAATGTAAGAGAGACCCAAATTTCAAAAGACTTCAGGATAGTTATGCTTTTCACATTTTAATCTTTTCTGACACAACAAAGCCACCTTCCCTGCCATCACATTTCATCATTGAGTCTCTATGGCAGGAAAACTGCATACAGAAGAGCTCTTATCCTGTAGTTGAAGTCATGGATAAAGAGGCTTAAGTTGGAATCTCTTAGACTATAAGTATTTTTCTACTTAAATATTGAGAAAAGCTCCAGAGAACGCATTCACTTTGAAACAATTTTGATAAGGAGCTATAGGTGTTTTGTAGAAAGCATTTCTAACACTTGTAACAAATTTCTGAGGATTTGGCAAAACTTGTTTTTTCTTAAAGTTTGCCAGTCATACTAGTTCATCAAGAGCTGTTGAATGTACTGCTTTAATAAGTGACCACTTCTACTCAGCTCAGTAAAAAAACAGTCATTATTTCTCCATTTATCTTTTCCCTGTCAAATGCAAAATCCTATCCAAGTTTAAAAGATTAATTTATTTATAATTATTATTATTACTCTTGCTTGTTGTGGCTATTATTTCCACTGGCTACATAAAGAACTTTTACACTATTGAGATTTATAGTGTGCAAAACTTGCATCAGTTGAGATACCTACAGTATTCTGAGTGATGAAGAGCTGGAAGAGGTGTGATATACAAGCGTGGTCAAAGGAAAAGAGACTGATACACTCTGCTTAATTCAGTCAATAAAGTTTAAGGGATAATTTGCTTATGTAACAACAGGTTTTGTATATTTTTCAAATACAGCCTTATTCAAAATATTTGCAATTTTTCAATAACTATGCTTCTGTCTCATTTGTTTGATCCCCACAAACTGATGTCATATAGCCACATTTCACAAGTGACTGTGTTAATAATTCATCTTTTCATAAAAGGATATAAAAATTGCTATAGATACATTCTGAAGAATTTCAGAGTGACATGCCAAAAAGACAAGTGACTGGAAAGAATAGCTTCACAGCTGGCCCGCTTTCATTAGGGTTTCCAGTATGTGAATATCTCTTATTTTATTCAAATGAAGCATGTTGCCTTGCTAATTTATTTTAATTTTCATTGCTAATGTTGTTTAATTTTCTCTGTTAATGCTTCTTCAATAGGTTTTCTGGGGTCATGTGTTTTCTCTTTTTCTACAACTTGTGTCAGTCACCAGATAAACTTCCACGTTATCACAATATCCTGGACATGAAAATAATCCTAGTGCATTAATTTTTTCCAATGTTGCAAACCAGGAATGGGTAGTTTAAGAGAGTATATCTTTGAAAAAAATTGTTCTTTCTTTGACTTCTTTTCCTGTTCTCAACACCATAGTGATGTCAGCTTTATAACCATATTGTGCATGGATGCTTCTCTCTCCTTTGGGTTTCATCATGTATCATTTCCAAATGCTTTGGAAGCACTCAGTGAAGCTGCACAATATCCCTATTTTGCAGACTTATTCCATGCAGGTTCTAAAGCTGCACATATTTTCTATGGAGTGCTTTATCACATCTGCCCTCTTTTTCCTTCTTCAGTCCATCTGTGGCCCAAGCTATCTTATTCAATACACTTTTGTTGGGCCTCATTACACTGACATTTGTATTTTTATGGATGTTTTCCTTTGATGTTGACCGTGAAGTGAGTAGGTTTCCTAATGAAATGTACATCAAAGAGTTTGTTCACTCTTTCATGGATGTTCTTTGGAGAGAGACGAGGGAGAGACATCTTGAAAATTAAATTTAAATTACTCCTGAAAATGAAGAAGCTGCAAACTGCTCATCTCAGTAAAAGTTCTGGCCGATGGAAAAGGCCAGCTGGAAGAGAGAGCCAGGATCAGCTCTTGTGAGTGGGAAGATGGAAGGGGTTAGTCAGGCCCTTCCACAGCCAAGAGCTTTAAGAGATTTTCGCACCCACTGTCATCACTCTTCCCTCTCCCCACCCCCTCCAGCTATCCTTGAGCTTTTTTTCTTGAGCTCTTTTCAACCACTGCCACTTTTTCTTCTGGAGTGGTAGAAGCCAGCAAGCCTTAGCCATATTTGTCCCTTCTGATCGTGTTCACTCTGCCTTGGCCCGCTATCATGGACCATCACCTCCATGGAGCACTGACCCCTTCACAGATCACCTGTGCCTCAGGCTGCCTTTCTTCAGTCTCCCCTTCCTCCCATTCTGTATGCCTGTGCTACATTTTCACCCAGCATTTTATTCTCATTGACACAAACTCTTTGTTACGTTTCCCCTGGCAAAATAAAGGATTCACTGTGTGAATAAAAATTATACCTGAATGCATGTCCATGAGAGACAACGAGAGGATAAAAAGTAAAGAATGAGGAAAGCTACAACAACGCCCAATAGAAACAAAGCTACCCACTATATGCTTTGTCTGACTTCACTAAGCTAGTGTGAAAGAAGACAGGAGATGTGGAAATAATTCAAACTGGGAAACAATAGGAGAAAAACCTTAATATGAGAGAAAAAATTCAGCATTTCATTGTCACAGACTGGTTTATAATGCTACATGGAGGACTGAATCAGGAATTTACATTGAAGAAACATAAATTTAAAGGAATATTATTAAGGGCCTATGAATACAGGAAGAGGGAACATGATAAGGTTGTTATTCACCTGGAAGAATAATGTCTTTAATATTTTGCTATTAGACTCTGACCTAATATGTAACACATTACAGAAAAAGTTATTTGTCTTATAATAATTCTAGATAAAGAGATTCAATAGCATTTTTTTGCAGGGATGTAAATATTATAGCTGAAATATAACTTTAAAAGGAAAGTGGAGAAATGCACAGATGATTTAGATCCCATTTTTACTTTATAGGTAATTGTATTGATTACTCAATTGCAAGTGACATGCCTGATTATTTTGTTACGTTAAACTGTAAGTGCTTCATAAATCTAGGGAGTGAATTACAGTAATGACACTGTCCCAAAATCATAGACTGGGAGACTTGCTAAAGACTTGTAAAAGTTGCTTTTTTTGAGTATCCGCATTGAGTATTAAAAAACAGTTGTATCACACCTTGCAGCAAATAACTTCAGTGAGGAACTAGAAATACCTTTATTTTTACATGTGGAAATTAAAGCTCTTCCATTTTAAGTGTCCTTAAATTAAAGCAGGCAGTTCACAGTATTGTCCCATGTAACAAGCTGGACAGTCTGACTGTTCGTGGAGAAAATCTGGAACAGAGAGGTCCAAATCTTGTGCCGTGTTGGTAATTGTGTTCTGTTTCATTTGCAGAAAGTTGCCCTAGTAGTGATAACGACTCATCTTGGTTAAGTAATGCAACTGCTCCGGTCTGTACAGCTCTCTTTTGGATCATATCTGAGTGGAGGCACTTAATCAGTCTCCTGACTTCCATGGGGACCTGGAGAGCCATTAGGAGACAGAGATGTTGCTGAGGAAGGGGACCAGGCTGACACAGGCTGAACTACGGTTTTGAAACAAAGAGGTTCTGTTGCTTCGGGGTATTGACATATGGTAAAAGCACTATTTGTAGTGACAGTAGCATCAGAATAAAGAAAGAAATAACATACAATGGAAATCTCAGGTCATATGCTCATCTATCCTAACATCTGTAAAGGGATAGTCTTCTGTGAAATGCAGGTGGTCCACAAAGAGATGCATACAAAATGCCTAAATCAAAATACGAGCTTTAGATAGCGGCTGAAATAGGTCTCCAGAGGATCCCCCTTCCTTGAACCAGCTCTGTACATGACAGCCTGTAAAAGGAAGGAAAGAAATACAGATAATTTTACAATACTAGTAGTGAGAGCTGAGCGTCACCAGCGGATGAGACTGCTGCAGACCTACTGTTGTTTTAGGAGAATCCAACACCAAACAATGCTAGCAATGGCACAGATGAATCTTATAAAACACATTTAGCTATTAAAGGTCTTGACACAAAGGTGAAGTAATTCCAGCTGTCCTGCTGGACCACATGAAAGTGATATATGATATCTAACTAAGATATTCATACCAGGTGCAAGTGACAGATGCAACCAGCATGATGACAGACCAAGAGTTCTTGTAAATCTCATCAGGAGAGTCCATTTATTAAGGGCTTCAGCATCTCCAGCTGTTTCACGTCAGCAAATCTGACTGAGTTTCTCTGTTAATAGACCTTACAAAGTTTCTGTGATTATCTTAGTCCGTATTCTAAATTTTTGGTTGTGGCTGATGAGCTACAGGATAGACAGTTGAAAAGGTCATTGACACACAGACCTGATTTCCACCCCCATTTTGGTTTCTATTTGGCTGTATTCAGACGTTTCCTGAGGCAAGCCTTTGCCAGCCGAGGAGCAGAATACAGCACAAGTATTTTGAACAACAGCAGGTAAGTATATGTGAAGCTGCTTTTATGACCGTGTCACTTTTCACATGCAATAGTGATCCTGGAGAGCAAGAAGCTGAACTTAGATCAACTGCATAAATCGTCCCTCTCTGAACATGTGGGGAGTAGTCTGAGGCATTAATTCACATCTTCCCCAGTGAAGTTATAGTACAGTCTGTGAAAGCCATGGGCTGCATTAGTTGTGTGACTCTGCAGTCACTTTCTCATACTCCCTAGAGAATGAGTTCCCTCTGAACTGGATCCCTCTGACCTAGATATCCACTCCAGTGTCATTGCAGACATCTTAAGACATTACAAATTAATGATAATCCTAGCAAAATTTAGTAAAGCAACTGAGCTAGTATAAATTACACAGCTGGGCTGAAAAACTAGTTTCTCAAATGATATTCATGTTATTTTTATACCCATTATCTGATTAATACAGATGACACTATTTATATATAATGAAACAAATGTGGTTTTTGTTGGTGTTCAAGCTTGTTCTGTGTTTTCAGTTAAAATCCTTAGTTATGGGGCTAACCACAAAGTGACAAGGGCTGACTCAGGGTCAATCCAGGATGAGAGTTGAACAGATCAAGAGCAGCCCTGCTGAGAAGGACTTCGGAGTGCTGGTGGATGAGAGGCTGGACATGACCCAGCAATGTACACTTGCAACCCAGAAACCAAATGTATCCTGGGCTGCATCCAGAGCAGTGTGGCCAGGAGGGTGAGGGAGGGGATTGTGCCTCTGCTCCACTCTGGTGAGACCCCACCTGCAGTGCTGCATCCAGCTCTGCGGACCCCAGCACAGGAAGGACATCAGCCTGTTGGAGTGAGTCCAGAGGAGACCACCAAGGTGATCAGAGGAATGGAGTACCTCTCCTATGAGGAAAAGCTGAGAGAACCGGGATTGTTCAGGCTGGAGAAGAGAAGACTTCGGGGTGACCTAATTGCAGCCTTCCAGTACCTGAAGGGACCCTACAAGAAAGATGGAGAAAGACTTTTTACAAGAGCATGCAGTGACAGGACAAGGGGGAATGGCTTCAAACTGAAAGAGTAGGTTTAGATTAGATGTTAAGAAGAAATTCTTGACCGTGAGGGTGGTGAGCCACTAGAGCAGGTTGCCCACAGAAGTTGTGGATGCCCCATCCCTGGAAGTGTTCAAAGCCAGGCTGGATGGGGCCCATGACAGAAGAGTTGGAACGACATGATCTTTAAGGTCCCTTCCAAACCAAGCCCATCTATGGTTCTACAATTCTATGACCCTACTCTGGACAGTGCAGGCTGCTCTGACATGGGTGGCACAACTTGATACTGCAGTAACTCCGGCACTCCAGTACCAGCCATGGCTGGATTATGCCAGCTGCAGACCACAAGATTTCACTAGGCACAGGCCTGGCATGGTAACTCTACAGACTACAGAAAGCAATTTTAAGGGCCCAGTGAGAATGACATGGCAAAGAATCAGCAAATGGGGCTTTGGAGGCAGCAGGGATACACCCACTGGACTCCCTGAAAATTAGTTCTTTAGTTACACTGGAGTAGCTCCACTGACTGTTTAGAAAACTAGATTGCATCTCTAAGGAATACAAATTAGTATTCTTATTTATTTGGAGTTTTTGAAGAAGAGTAAATGTGAGCATGTTGATTTATATACATAAGGCTTTAACATGAAGAAATAATAAAGAAAAGCAACTGAGGTGAAAATCTGGTCCATTACCTAATGTTATTCTAACCTCCTCTGAGGCTGGTGGTTCCTGACTAAGGATTTGTTATAAGCTGGTGATGCTTCGCTTTCAGTGCTACTTCAGTATCTGAGCTATTTAAATTAAAGTTTACTTGCCTATCTCAACATTATATTGCAGTCTCATACGTGATGCCAGTGTAGATGTATACACCTCCGATCTCCAACATTCAGAKCGGTTATGGTTTGTCAAGAAACTGTTAGAAGAGAATTCACGGTGAAAGAACTGTCTTAAAAATTTCTTCTTTCGTTTCTGTTTCTTCTTGTACAAAGGGCAGTCTTGTATTTTCAGTCTGCATAGCCTCAGGCAATTCACACAGTACAGAATACTACTAATCTATTGAGAAATGAATTACAGAGAGGTATGGGAGAGCTCTGTAACCTCAGAGAGCATCAGAAAGTCAGTGTTTCACAGAGGCGTTGCAAAACTTCCCATTAACCAGATATTGCAAAGTCACAGTTACACTCCTGTGAGGAAACCTACCTATTACTCACTGTGTACCTATTATTCAGGAAGGACACAGGCCCAGAATCATATCTACTGAAACCTCAGAACTTGAAAATGGATTTAAGCATATCAAGATCCATTGCCTGCATGTTTTCTGGCCATAATAGTCCTAGACTACAGTCTGGCTGTAGTCCTGCTTAAAGTCTCTTTGCTCTTAGGGAACTTCTGTCCTCCTTCCTTTTTCAGTGACTTGAACATCTTTAGCTGGGGGGAGGGAGAGGGCAGGTGTCCCACTGCACTGCTGTTAAGAAGTGGTTTTGTGCATCTACTGACTTTGCCCAATTAGGAATATGACCATCAGGAAACCAACTGTGTGCTGAAAGTCTAATAGGAATTCAGGCTGACAACTAAGGCACTGCCATCAAAATTGGCTCAAAATCAGCTTGGGCAAAAAATCGTTATATGACCATCTGTGATTGTTGCAGACCCTGTACGGCTTAGTGGGGAGCTATTTCAGTCAGTTTTGTTCTAGGAGGGTAGATAACTTTGTATAGCTCTCTTCTAGATAGCTTGCAGTACTTTGCTGTTTCTGTACCTGGCCAGTATGCCTTAGCCTTGATACATCTCTCTCGGATGCTTTTTTATTTCTTATAACTAGTCTCTAGGGTACACGATAAATTTGCAGAGGATTATGCTATCTTTTTCATTTGTCTTTTCTTCCTTGTCCCCAGTCCCCAAAGCCCTATGATTAGCATTTTGAATGTACTCCTTTATACACCTTAGCTTGCACAATACTGGCTTTAGCCTGCATTTGCTACTTTCAGCCTTCTGAAGTCACACCAATGACAACCAATTAATCATATAATGAAATATAATACAAGAATAAGATTCTTATTGACAACTCTTTTGGTTGGCATCATATAAAGGCTTAATCTGGCAATAAAATACTTCCGATTAACTCATTGTCCCTACCCCTGATCCCCACCATTAATTTTACAGGGATTTCTACTGTGGAGTCTTCATTGAGAACTACTTTTTAAAAGTATGTTTTTAGAACTATGTCTGATCAAATCACCAYAGGGCTCTTTGTCTCCAAAGCTCAAGTTTTCTTTCACTGTCCATGCTAGTGCCAAGTCAGAGTGGCTGCAGTGGCAAGGGAGAAAGGATGTGTTGAGGCAGCAGCTCACATGCTTTTGGTCCATAATACAATCCTTAGCAGTCCTGTGCTCTGTCCTCAGCCCTAACACTACTTGGACCTGCAGGTGTCCATCCTCAAGCCCCAGAACATGCTCTCATACCTGTCTGCCTCCTTAGTTCCTTCATAGACTTATCCTAACTGGCATCTTCTATGTGTCTTAGTGCACAGGAAGGTTGCTCCCATGGGAGAATGGTGCACAGACACTAGCACCTCCTGTGAGAAGCTTACAGACCAGCTGAGGACAAAGTCCTGACAAGGGGCTCTCTAAAACAGACATGGAGAGCCCTTACTGAGTATACAAATACCCTGAAGTGGCAGTTCCCATCATTGCTCCATGCCAAAGACAGAAGGATCCTTTTTCTCCACCCTACATTACAGGGGCAAGAGCCAAATACCCTCATTGAACAGACTGTCTCTTGCTCTCCAGACGTTCGCCCACTCCTGGGCAGTGATATAGGAAAATGTTTCGTGTAGCAGGAACTTTAGCAGTTCCTGCACATTCCTGAAAGCTTTTAATGAGGCTGAGGCTGAGGCTCATTAAAACACACCCAGCTCTCACACCATGGGAGCTGAAATAAGGGCATAAAATACTAGATTAGTGTTACTGTGAATGAGAGAGTACACCAAGCCTGGTCTGGAAAACCAGGAAAATCATTCTTGCACTACAACACTTAAGAAGTCTTCTGAAGCCCTGCTTGGCTGCACAATCTGGAGAGAGAAGTACGATGGAGGCCATAAGTAGGTAGTAGTATGTCAATGAGAGCCTGTCTGTCTTCTTCTTATGCACAAAGCCTGATATTTCTTTATTCTCCCCCTTCCATCAAATCACTGCCACCACCTTCGGCAGATGACCACTAAAGTCTGCAAATCATTCACTGTTATCTGAATCCATGACCCTTCTCRTCTGAACTGATCACTCTCCTTCTATTGTCTAGTCAACACGTGCAGAGATCAGCATGGAAATCGAAGGGTTCTTTCAGATGCTGCTTGCTGGATGAATGTGCTCAGAATAGGGAAATCAGTTCACAGATCTTATCCAGAGGATGGACTTCAAGGGAAGTGGATAAGCAGACTAAATTCTGTATTGACTAGGAGGTTCAAAGAGTCTACTAATGTAGACTTGTGTTATTTATAATCTGCTCCACATGGGATTCCTTCTTAGGCCTGCCCTGGACCTATCTCTGTGACTCAGACAGAGGACCATGAATAAGGGCAGAAAATACTGAGTTCTGCAATGAGGGAGAAATGTGAGAACTTTCCCAGTGGCACGTGGTCTTTCTTTGTGATGAAAGTGCCAGGTTGTTGTGTAGTATATTTCACTGAGAATGATCAGGTGTTTCTGGAACAAGAGGTTAATGATGAACTAAAACTGAAAATATTTTGCTTTACAACCACATTTTCCTGTCCTTCCTACAGTGCCTGCAATACCTCCTCCGGGTGCTGATGGAGTATACCTCAGCTGTCTGTCTCCCTAGATTCTCACCATCCTGCACCTACAGGAGCAGCCATACATAGCACATTGCTGCAAGCCTGTCCAAACCAGGGGGGACCACACCACAGTGATGGGGTGTGAAAGCATCCATTGCTTGAAAATCTCAGGCTGAAGCCCTAGATTTTGAAGGTTGAATTTTGGAGGGTATGCATCCTTCATTCCTAAATCTTCGTTCTGCCCTGGAGGACAAAAGCCACTTACTAAATCTTGTTTTCTTTCCAAGCAAATCCTAGAGCTTTAAGCACACTTTTTATTTGTCATATTACTTTAAAGTGTAAGATGAAAGGGGCTGTCTTTATGTTCCCTGTATATCTTTCAGCAATTTGCCTAGACCAAGCAGGAATGCTAGTATTTATATCCTCTGTATTTCACAGAATACTCACTCTGTGGCCAGAGGGTGTATGTATTATTGTTATTTTTGGTCCAGCTTTCAGGGCTTGCATATTGCAAACAGCTTTTTTTTTTTTTTTGTAAGGAGACAGTAAAAAACTTTGCATTTGACAATGTCTGTGTCTCTTGACTTGGTTCACTTTTGGAAAGCCATCTCCTCTGATATTCACACTATATCATCCTCCACCACAAGACAATTTAAAATAAGATATTCCCAGTCCTGCCAGCTTTCTCTAAACAAAGCCTGTGAGTTGAGAATGAGCTCAGTATATGCGTGTCATGTGTTGGCATAGACACACCAATGGGAGGGGAGCAGTTAGGGTAATTTGGGATATACTAGGAGACTTTGAGGAGAACTGTGGACCTCTCACTGGTCTTCCTTCAGGGACTTTCGTTTTCATACATTTCAATAATGCACTTTCACCCTCAGACCATCAGCCTTCACAGACCCCAAATAAAGCACTCAAACAGAATGCCTGGACAGCAGAGTTTCCTCTTCCTGTGGCTGCCAGAGAGAAATGCGATGAGGAGGCAAAAGCAGAAATTTATTCTCCATGAGGTGGTGGTTTGTGCTGCATCTGCCTCTGGAACAGCCAACGCATGCCCTCTAGCAAAGGTACGATATGGGTTCTGATGCAGGAGAGAGCTGCTTTTTTTTTTTTACACCCAAAGCTGGCCCCGAGCCTGATAAGGACAAATGTGGTATTCTTATATCTTTACCATGGCAAAAATCTCTATTTATTGACAATATGAGTCAGTTAATGAGACTAAAATGTATATCAGAATACACACCTTGGAAAAATGACTAATCAGACATTGTTTGAAAAAGCACCTAAATGAATAATAGAGTAAGATGAAATTCTTATTAGGAAGTGTCCATATAATTTAAATGCCATTTAAATATCACTAACTGTTTGAATTTGTACGATGTTTCAGAAGCATTCATGTGCCTAATTCCCTTTAACATCAGAGACTATAAGGCGTACAAATATCTTTGCAATAGGTTTCAAAGGTCTCAAATGCATATTAGCACAGAAAATGGGAACTTTGGTTTGTGGTTTTGTTGTTGTGAACTTTTATTTACAGGCTGCCTGTCTTTACCAAAAGTTTGTCCACTTGTTGTTGGCCTTCTTTTTAATGCTTAAGCACTTCAAATAGTTTTGKTTGTCCCCAGTGTAACTAATCTCACAGATGGATTATTAGGCTTGCAGAATTTGTTTGCATTTGTAAATATTTTTTCTCATAACTGAAACATGTTTGAGGGAGAAGAAAGTTTCTGCTGAAATACTCCTTTTCTTTATAGAAAATGTATTTCTGTTTTGTTCGAAGAAGGCCACATGCCCTGCCTAGGCTGGCATGAACTGGTGTATGGCTGCACATACAGTACACAGTGTACTTTTTTTGGTAATTTTCTTAATTTCTCCCAGTCTCTGCTTCTTTTATACCCACAAACATTAATAAACTGAAAGAGAAATCCTGTGAAGGCTGGAGCCTTCAAACCAAGAAGGCAGCACTTGAAATGAAATAGAATGATCTCATCCATCCCTAATTTTTAGTGCCTTTTCTATGCCTAGTGGACAGCTTTACTTTTATAAAACTTGAGTCCCTGTCAGCTTTGAGAATACTACTTATTGACTTTGTCACTTGTATTTACTTTAAGCTATTGCCTCTTGTATATGTCCATACACAATGAGTTTCCAAACAAAATAATAAGTATTTTTTATGTTGATCAAGAGATCTGATTCCAAAGTCAAACTATTCTCCAACTGGTCAAAAGTGAAAGAGAAGTTTTTCAATGTAGTGTGGTACAGTTTTGCACTCCTATACATCTGACATTAGAATAATGTGCACTGGGCTTGATCCAACAAAGAGTGGCTTTTGTGTCTGTTGATCCTGGACATTTCCAGAGCTCTCCAGGATCTCTAGTCAAAAAGTCTATTTTTGATTCTAATGGGAGAAAAGTGCTTCCTTCTATGGCAGCAGACTGCCAAATTATGCATCCCATGCTGGCTCTTTCTTGACTGGCACTGCATAATAGCTCTGGTAAAGATTTTAGTCTTTACCTCTAAAGCCAGTTTGGCATGAAAGATTGATAAGCTGATGACTCAAAACCAAATGTAGTATTTCATAAGAGAACATAGGCAGAAAGAGCTGCTGAGTGTTTTCCCCTTTTGCACAGTAAATGAACCAACTAGCCAAATCCATTGTTAGGTATCTGTTAAAGGGCTTTTGTTTTCCCAGAAATAACCCCTGCAAGTTTTGAAAATGAAATCAGCCATCACAAGCAGGCTTTTGAACATGCCACCAGGGCTGAATGCAATCAGCATGCTCAAGAAATCATTTGTTGTGATTCAATCAATGGGCCAGAGCAAAAATCTAAAGAAAGGCTGAAGTACAATAAAACAACATCAGGTTCCACACGTACAGACACTTCAAAAGATTAGTCCAGCAACAATTACCTACTTATAGTACCATGCATATTAAAGAAAAACAATACTGACATGGGAAGAATACTATATTTATCAAAATAAGCAGAGCATAGCTGCAGCCAGAGATGCAGGCAGCAACAGGAAATTGCTGGACTGCCTCTGTTGATACCTTCCAGTACTGTGGATCCAAAGCTGGAATAGGTCCCTGATTCACTGAAGTACTTAAGCATGTGTTTCATTCCCAGTGAGTTCAAAGAGACTTAATCTTGTCCTTAAAGTAAGCATCTGCTTAAATATTTAGCTGAATGAGGACCTACTACCTTGATCCCATTTTTATTGGAAACATCCACTGACTTCCATGACTGCAGAATTAGGCTCTTAAATAGGACTTGCAGAACTGTGGATCTGAGCTTTAATCATTCACCTATTTTGCTCTAAGCATGTGTCCTGAGTAGAGGATATACCCTCCGTCAGGAGTACATATTTATCCAGTCTTAGCTAATAGCTATGTCTGATAGCTAATGTCTCTTCTCTGTAGTGATCATTGACAGGACCTGAGGGAATGGCTTGAAGTGTCAGAGGGCTTTAGGTTGGATATTAGAAAAAGTTTCTTCACTGTTGGGCACTGGAACAGGCTCCCCAGGGAAGTGGTCACAGCACAAAGCCTGACAGAGTTGAAGAATCATTTGGACAATACTCTCAGGCACGTGGTGTGACTCTAGGGGATGGTGCTGTGCAGGGGCAGGACTTAGACTTGATGATCCTTGTGGGTGCCTTCCAACTCAGCTTATTCTGTGATTCTGTGAGTATCCTTACTAGAAATCTCAGATGATTAGGATGGTAGAGCCTGACTCAGCAAAGTTCTTGAGCATGACTGCACAAGCTGGATAATAAAATCAAGTTGGTTGGTTTTGGTCTAGGAATGCTCTGAATAAATAGCACAGTTCCCACTTACTCCCAGTCCATTTTCCTACAGGCCAGATACAGCTGTGAGGACACAATCAGGTGGAACAAGGTCATAAGGCTCATGGGGTTGCAGAGCAAAAGGGACTCTGGCTTTTTGCAAAGATCCAGACCAGAGGCCCTGCTGCAGGGGTGGGCAAGGTGGAAGCAGTGGTGAAAGTGTCACGCACAGCACACAAAGTTTGATGGGTCTTTATGTAGCCCCATTAAAGTCAACGAGAACGAAATACACACTTTGCTCTGCAGAGATGGGATTACTCATGCGCCTAAAATTAAACATGTGGTTAAGTGCTCTGCTGAATCAGGGCCAGAGAGATGGAAAATGAGCGCTGCCAGTACTGATTCACCCCATCCTCTTTTCCACACAGCTGCCTCCTGACGCCTGCTGACTCTTTTGTAAATACGGACTGCAGCTATAGTACTATATTAATTACTAAAAGAAACTGGGCCATATCCAAAGTCCTGGCTTCACTGAGGTCTTACTTAGACAAAACTTCCATTAACACCAAGTTAAGATTCGACTCCATGATCATAAAAATGGGATTCTCTAGAATAAGAATGGAGTTGTTCCTCCAGTGGATGGAGATGAGATTTCCTATGACAGAACCAAACTGGTGGGAAACTACAACTAACAGATAAGTCCAGAGGAAAGGTAAATTTTCGACTGGGAAATATACATCAGAGAGCTTCTTGGACACTTTTATGTGCACTTAATCAGTTAACTTGTCAAATCTTTTAGCATAAATAACTTTTACATTACCTGAGAAAACTGCATATGTTTGTGCACAGCAGATTTATTATTAACACATTTGCTGATTTAACAGGTCTGTTAATAATTATCAATTTGATCCATCATACAAAAGATTTGTGGTCGCATCAAATTGTTTCTTTAGTTTTAAAATAAAAAATGCAAGCTAGAGTGTGGAATCTCTGCTTGAATCAGGGAAAATGTCATATGTGTGTGTTTGACATAAAAGACTATTCATTTGACAAGCATCTGGAATTTATGTTACGTAAATTTGGTAAATCACCATATTCTTACATTCCCTCACCATTTCCAGAATGACGTTCCAAGAGTTACATTCAACCTTCTTTTGGAATAGGCTATACTTCCTCTGTCCATCTAAGCATCCCATGAGAAAACAATTGAGATAAAGCATATCATACAAGAATATAAGTGATACTACAGATATTATAGCTTAATAGTCTGTGTGTGTTATTTTTGTATAAATTATAAAGCTATGGATTTTCTGATAAAGATTGATGATAGGGTTTTGATGTGCATTTTATTATCTTTGGAAATGTGGGCATTTGATCTTTCTAACTGAAATAAGCACTGAAATATAGACAAGATGTAGACTTTTAGAAAATATTGTCTTCCTCTCTGACAGTGCAGCAAAGTTTAAAAGATTTTAAAACTGCTTAGCATGTGGTTTGTTCTGTTAAGTTAAATCAATATTAAAGACCCTGAGAATTTTTGCACAAGTCGTTAAACTTACCTGTTTCTCCACTTGTCACTCTGTTATCGATGTATTACTGATAACTGCCTTTGGACGAGCAAAGTAAAATGAGTTAGAATTATAAAAAGCTTGATGATATTAGATAAAAACTGATAAGTAAGAACAAATTATTATGTCCAATATATACTAAGTATAATATATCGAAGATACTACATAATAATTAATAATAATAATATTAATGCAATGCACAATAATCGTCGAAAAACCTGGTGTATTTCATTATTGCTTGTAGATCTGGATGTAAAAGAGTAGCTACTGGCTTTTTTAATGGAAAAAGTGTGTTGCCAGGCTGGACACTTATCAGTGAGGTTTTGTTAGATACAGACTAACCCTAGGAAATATGAAACTGGGCACATACTTCTGCCATGCTCCAGAGGACCATAAAGCCTCTACAACCATACTTCAGTATTTAATTCCTTTTTTATTGGTTCTTGCCTTGATAATCATCATGGAAAACACAAGACAGTTGGTCTGGGTTGCTTTTTGTCAATCCTCACATATTAAATGCACAGACGTTAGGTCTGTGGTGTTTTATGTGTAAGGGGRATGTGCAAATGTCATACAAATCAGAAAATAATGAATGGCCCTTCCCAAAATGAAAAGGAGAATCCAGCCCTCACAATGTCCATATCTTGCAAGAGCCACTTTTCTTTAGCCATTGTGCCGTACTTACACTTATCCAGTTGAAATCTGAAGATGGAGAGAAGCAGATTCATGTTAAACTTCTTGCCTGTAACTGACAGCTGAAGAACTCGGTGGCTAAAACTCAAAATGGCAGCCATCTGTCAGACTTTCCTGTTGGACCATAGACCTGGGAGCTTGTGTTTGCATTTCTTTGGCTGTAAAAAAATCACCTTAAGCTGAGCTCAAGTAAAATGCATTTTAAAAAAATTCATCTTTTTTTTTTTTTCCCCTTAGCATTGCTGTTTATAAGGGAATGAAGAGTGTTTAGGGAATGCAGTCCAGGAAAGATGGTGGAGGCTTTTTTGAGAGTATCTGTGGCTAGATTAGTATTAGAGTGGCTATAGTTCTTACATGACCAGCTTACTTTGAGAGATAGTGATACCTGGATGAATCAGCTAAAATGCTTGGAAGGAGATAAAAGAGAACAATGCTGCACTGTGGTGAGCAGCAAGGGATGTCCAGGCATATCCTAGGGGAAGAACTGACCTGTGACAGTTTACTCTTGGCACTGGGGTATGTAATTTTTCTCTGCCTACATAACCATCATCTTCTTCCCCACTTCCCCTAACCGTTTTACCATGCTGGTATAATGATCTGACCAGTTCTTGCAGTCCTGTAAAAGGATATCCCAGACTGGGCAGAATAGGACCAGTGTGCAATGGGAAGTATGGTGTCACAGTATCAGAAAGTATATGTCTTTTTATATAAAAATACATATTTTTATGATTTTTAAAATATATTTTTAATATGTGTATTTTCGGTTACACTCTGAGTGTCACAGAAAAATCTACTGGACAGGGCCCAGGAGTAAGAAGCCTGCATGACTTATGACTTACCCATCCCACAAGTGAACACTAGAAGCTGGAATACCTCTGTCTATCAGCTCTTAGAGTGGTTTTAAGAAGATAAGACCCTCTGTATAATGTAGTTGAAGAAGCCATTTAGCCTGCAAGGCAGACGGGACATGTCAATTAAGAATGACCTAGTTTCACTGGCCTGGCGGAGACTATGGGTATTCTCTGAGCTAGAGAATTGTGGAAAGCAACCACAAGTCATATGGCTCTGCTTGGGAAAACTACCCATAAGTGGTGGGATTAATTTTGGCCTGAAAAATGAAGTTTTGTCAGTTTGGAGAGCTATCTTGCAGAGACAGTCTGGTCTGTGCCTGTGGTACCCTCAGCCTTACCAAGTAGCAGTTGCTGAGCTGAGAGGTCACAAAGCTAGATTCAAGGAATAGAATTAAAGAGTTTCATGGCTGGTAATTTTATCTCCCTGATAGAGGGAGAGCAATACAAGAGCAGGAAGTATGAGGTAAGAAGCATGAACAAAGCCTGGAGGGACGATTTGTTATGGTTTAGGATCATATGAGAAGTCTTGAAAGAGTGTCAACAAAATCTGGGTGTGGTAAAATTGCGTCCTAGCAGAAGGTCTTAAAGCAGGCAACAAAACAATAGCAGGAGTTCATGTGGTCTAGACCAATGGCCAAATACAGGAAACCACAAAGTGTGCTTGCTGGCAGAGAGGAAGAAGTGCCTGAGAGTGGAAAGTCACTGTGACAGCCAAGCAATAGCCAGAAGGGACCCAGACGCTTCCTCACATAGCACCAGGAATTGTGTGGGCGACCCTGGCTCTGTGTTCTCAAGGATGGATCAGGACGGATGCCAGCAGTGAAAGCAGCATCCCTGGGGGAGTGTATGCAAGGGGGGAAAAGCAGAGCAGCAGGAGGGAAAGTTGAAGCTAGACAGAAATACCCATTCCACAGTTACCCATCACACAAAGTGGTCTGTAAGATCAATTGGGGTCTGAAAGCAGTTTGTCCTGCAAATGACCTTATGAAGGAGAGCAGCTGGCTACGGGCTCTCTGTCAGTTAAGGAAAACAGAAGTCTTCGGGATTATGTCAGAAAGTGATTGGTGTCTGTAGATGCTCACCTCTGGATCACGGTCACCCAATGATGTAGAAAATCTAAGGGTCACACTGGCTGTGAGCCAGAATGGCCCAGCTGCGCAAGACTGCAGGTGAGCCTGACAACCCAACACCTGAGGAAAGAGCAACCCTTACTGAGATGTCAACGGGACTGAATGGAAGGAATCTCTAGGTGGACTAGCACAGGATAAACTTACAGCACATATGTGTGTCACGTGCTTTCTTGGTAAAAACTAATGTACTGCAAAATAGAGTAAAACATGGAACGTGTAACCTTGTTTTACAAGCCTTAGGTAACCCTGCTGTTCCCAGTACATGCAGTTAACCTAATGGTATAACTTCTAGTTGACTTCTCTGATAGGGCTGAGTGGCTGGAAAGCTACAGCATGGGATCTGTCAGAACATCCCTACAGAAAAGCATTACCTTTTTTGATTGCTGCTAGCAACTTAGTGTTGTCTGAAGGCATGCACAGCAGAAGCATTTGGTATTTTCCCAAAGCAAAAGGAACGGGTGTTAAACTGCTTGGAAGGATTCAACTCTGTTTGTGTTTCATGCATACCTCTACAATGTACCCAGAGCACCATGGAAGCAAAGCAAAATTTGTATGTGAATTAGAGAGGAGACTGACACTGAAAAGTGATGGAAGTTGGCTGGATTTGGCTGAAAAAACAAGGTGGAAGCAGGGACTAGTATCCAGTCCTTTGCCATTCAGCAGTGATAAGGAAGGAGTGACCACCAAGGGGCAGTATTTTCTTAATTGTTTTGTCGTGTTGTTTCCAAGATCTGCTGCCCTACTAGCCCTATGACACCATTCAGAGATCTGAAATAAATAAATAAATAAAGTAGTGGTTGTGAAAATGGCCTTGAGTGCCTGTAAATGCCAGTTAACCAGAGAGTGCCCAATACTGGCCTCTTTTTGGAGGTACACAGTAGGGAGGTCACAGAATCTGGAGCAGATACGTAAAATGCCCCAACTAATGCAGAAGGTACCATTGATCGATATTTTACACTTTAATGTCACGTAGTGCAAAGTGTGATTAATGGAACAATTAAATTCCCTTGCTTCCAGCAGAGACCTGAACCTTCATTTTGTTGGGTTTTTTCAGTACCACAATGTTTAGCTAGTTTAAAGGTATTCTTTAATTTCATTTTGAGCTTATATCCAAATTTTACAGAGGTACAGTGAAAAATTATGCCACATTGTCAGCAAAAACTATTAGATTATGATCCTTTAATCACTCATATTGAGCATGAAGTCCCTGATTCAGCAGTGCATTTAAGTGTGCTTTGAATTTTAATTATGTGTGACGATCATTGTTATTCAGAAAAGTGTTTAGGCGTGTGCTTATATGTTTTGCTGAACTGAAGCTTGAGAGCACTAAGAAGGCATCTGGCACTTACCTAAGAGCAATGGAGGGTGAGTCATAGTAGTGAAACTGAAGCTGTGGCCACAGGGAATTATTGCATAGAGCAGTCTCCCGACGCTGTACTATAGTAATCAAGAAAAAAAAATGATCTGCTTATCCCAGTCTTTAGACTCCTTAAGTGCCTTTTTTGCTGGTTGAAATTGCATTATATTACCAGGGTCCTTTTGTTTCTTTTCAATCAAGGATGATGAGTATGGGAATATTTGTTTTTTTCATTGTACTTTCCACTGGACAAATAATTCCCAGCACACAATGGTGACTGTTGAACAAACTCCTGCTGTAAAACCAATTGAAAGGCTCCCATTGATTCTGAGGAAAGCTGTTTCAGGCCCTGGGTGAGTCACTGCATGGACAGCCCTGGTCTCAGCACTTCTTGTCTTGTCTGTGTAATACGGCAGCAGATCAAGGTCTCCCAGCCAGTGACTAACAAATGCTTAGACTGGAGAATCACTTCCTGATCCTAAAGTCTTCTGACAGCAGGCTGCTGCCTCTTTCTAGCTGTTTCTTTCTTTCTAGATGTCTCAGACATCAGTGTGAGCTACCCTAGGATGTCAGAACTGTCTAACACCACCTGGCAGGGCTCTGGGGTAGATTCTGCTCTGGCAAGCACTGTTACACTGATACAAGGCACTACTGCTCCACTTGCCTCAACCATGATACTAAGCGAAGAATTTAACTCCCTGTCAACTCAGGGTAACCAATGAGAGAACTCCCCAACTGATTATCAGCTGTTTTACCTGCAGTGTCCAGGATCATTTAAATCTTACTATGACTGATTAAAAAACATAATGGAAAATTGATTTTTTTCTGCTTTATAGGGGGAAAATCAATGCAGATTAAGAACAAGAGAAACAATGAAAGGGAAGAAATACAACTGCAAATTCTACTGGACTCAAACCCAAAACCAAGAGTATATATTCTAAACTGCAGGAACACACAATTTCTAAAGCCTCCTAAGCCTCTGCACTGGTAAAATAATCTCAAACAAACTTGAAAGCAGATTGAAAATAGATGGGGTGTCTCCAAGTGAAAAGAGACAGTTATCCTCTGCACCTGCTAACAAACACAGTTCCTTTTTTGTTACGAAATGTCTCTAACTTAAAATACTGCCTGAAAGTAAACTCCTGCATCAATTCATGATGAATTCTTCAAAGGCATTTTGGAAGACACTCTAAACCATTGGCTTTATTGTAGCTTTATTTAGGATTTGAGGACAGAGAATACTGCAATCAGAAAGGAAGAAAGACAGACAGAGGAAATGATTACCTTTCAATCCCTGTGATTTAGAAAGAATAACATGCTTCTTTCTTGATCTGTTATATTATATACTTACAGAATAAGATTTGACAATGTGGCATTGAACTGTAACTCCCTGCTGAAGTGATACCATCCTGTAATGTATACCAGGAGCTTCTGGACCTGGGACTTCTGTGCCCTTTCTAGAATGCCATCCTCCCATTGCTTTTGGATTAATCACTGTATGCTCCCCTCTGTACTTTCCAGCAGAAGTGATTAATGCAAAGGGTGGGCAGCCATGCCCTTCCTGCTGTGTAGTCACTTCTCTTCATTTAGAATAAAGGTCAATTTTGACAGCAATACTATTTTTTTTAATTATTGTTTTTCTAAGTTCCTCAAACTCTTTCAACAAACCTAGGTAAGTTTTCTTCCTTTCGGAAGTTGTGCAGTGACACATATTTATTCCTCATGTAAAGGAGAAAAAAGCTGTTGCTGCAGTGCAGTGCTCTGGGCATTTAAGATCTCCTAAAAGGCCAGCACCAAGTAGGTACTTTTTCTGGTGGTGATGAGTGCATATCTGTCTGAGGATGTAGAGCTGAGCTTGCTGTTCAGTTTTGGAGGCTTTCCCAAACACTTCACCATTTCACCTGATAAGGAGAGTAGGCTGGGGAAAATGCTAGACATTAGTTGTGGCAAAGATTGTCCTGTCTCCATTTYGACAACGGGATTAAGAAGACATGATTTCTAATGGCTACACTGAGAATTAGGGATGTTTGACATCTGTTTCTGTAATTCTGAGCTCCCTAAATACTCTAAAAACATCCAGAAGCACCAGATTCTGTGACAGGAACACCAGAAGAAATACCTCGAGGAATATAACTGGGAAACTGGGCACTGCATATAAAGGGTACTGCCTCAACCAGAACTGCCTGCAGCAGAACTCTGAGCTCAGCATTGCGGAAAGACCGTTCCAACCCTGTTCTTCCTTTTTTTCCATCACATCTTCTGCTATGTGAGTGTTTTTGTCTATCCACTGCCAAACTTTAAACATCAGAAAACTTATAAACTCAAACTGAACCATTTGGCTTAAAAAGCTGCAATAAAAGTGAACACTGGAGAGTATGAATCAGATAAATGTGTCCCTGTGACAAGTTTGTTTTTTCTACTGAAAAATAATTCGTTATTCCATATGTTTTGCCACTGAAGGTTTGCTTTATGAATGCATGTTATAGAGACTATCAGAAATTTTCTATGAAGCTGAGTTCAAATACATGCAAAAAATTAGGTTTTTCTCTTTTTTGGTGTGTTTATCAATAACATTACAGCAATCTCCCCATAGAGCATATGGCAAAGATGGAGATGCATTTACAGGTAATCTATGTAAGACATGCAGCCAGCTTTTGTGTCTTTGTACCAAAGCAATGATGATTTAAGTGGGCTAAGGATTTGCCCCTTTCACAAAAGCAGCTCACAGCTTTTTGATGGTAAAGCTCTTGGGTTGCTAGCAACACTTTTGGAGTCTTCTTTGGTAGCCATTTTGCCCAGCTGGTGCTGCTTGGTAGTCCTGGGGCAATGCTTGTCTGGCAGTATTCATAATTAACTTTTGTCAGGACTCTTTCAAAGTTAAATTCTTATTTAAGGAGGGTTGGAATTGCAAATAAAGAACCTTTTTTCTTATCTGATTTCAGCTGTGGCCAGGGGAAAAAGTACTTTGTGGGTTGTTTGTGGGTTATTTGTACACACAAGGATTGTGTCACAGGAGCCTTTCAGCCAACTACCATCTGCTGCTGCTGCTAATGGAAACTGTCCAAATGGACCCAAATTAGGCAAGTCTCTCAGATCAAACCATATGAAGAATGAAGAATTTGCAGTCAGTTAAATGTTCAAAATGGCATTCTAAAATGGGTGGGTTCCTTCCAAGCCCCTCTCTAAAATATGCTGCAGTGTACAACAGTGCAGTGCTGAGGGTGAGTCCAGGGGAAGAGGGGTAACTCTGAGGCAATGGAAAAGGCAGTTTCCTCTAATCAGTTGGAATATGCCCTGTGATTTGGATGGATCTAATATGTTGTGGGTGCTGGGAATAGGGTGGGGAGCCAGGAATTGCCTGGGAATATGTATTTCAGTGATGGAGACTTTAATAACACAAGAGAACCGAACAGACCCACCTTGCATGTGCATGAGATTAATAGCTGTGATGAAGGGTTAATGAATAACAGCCTGATGCCAAATGGGTATCGATGGGATCAAACCATTCATTTGGCAGATACAGGAAGGAGCACTCGTTGTTGTACACAGAATAAAGGAGAGTGTGGCAGCAATTCCCTGAACCCCCAGTAGAGCTCTGGCATGTGAACAAGAATCTGGCTGTAACCCTGTACAATAAGGACCATGCATGTACACATGTGCACGCAATTACATGGCATGAATATAACAAGAGAAAATTGAATATAAAATATTACAGAAAGCCAATAATTCTGGTTTATATCTTTCTTTTTCCTTGATGCATAAGAGAACCTGGCTATTTTAAAATCTGAGTTCTATTTACATAGCCAAATTTAATGCTCTTTCTTGTGCAAAATATGGTAGGAAGGAATTTAAAATGTCAACATTCTCTAGACCTGTTTACCTCTTTTCATGCCTCCCTCTGTATTAAGGAATAGACACTAGATGATAGGAACTGTGATGGTTCTGCTGAAGATATGAGGAGTTATACCAGCTGCAAACATGATCCAAAATCTCTGACAATGTACCTGCCCTACAAAATAAGGATTAATCACATGGTAGCTAGCATATGGGAAAAGCTTTTTGCTGATTGTGCAGGTTGCATCTTTTATTCATTAGCAGATTCAGGAAACTAAATGAAGGCCTTAACACAGAAAGGCAGTATTTTCCATGAGATGTATTCAGTAGGATGTTGTTTTCCAAAAATTCCTAATGGAAATAGAAAGGAATAACATTCTTTTTACCAACTTTATCTAAAAGTTTTAACAAAAACAATCTCATTATACTAAATTTTCCTAAAGGTCACTAGAGATTGAGCAAACTCCAAGTTTGCTATTACCAGTGCATAAAAACCTTGGTATAAATGAGCCAGTTTGGTGATGGTAAATTTTGTGGGAGCTAGAGCTAGGTATATTTTCCAAGGTATATTTTCCCAAGCAAACAAAGTAAGCAAACATTACTGGAATAAAAAAAATAAGAAAAGATTAAATAAATTAGAAAGCTACTATGTTGTAAAACATAAGGAATTCTCTCCTCTCTGCCAATGTATATGGGAGAAAAAAGTACCTGAACAGGGTCTCTAAAGAATTTTATTTTTGGTGTATACACTGGAGATGATAACCTTCACTTCATTGCATCCTATGGCACACATCAATGTAACTGGAATCCAGCATCTATATGTAATAGATGGTAGGCAAGCAAACGACTTACTGTTCACAGAAAGTACACAATTCCATATCTATCTGTGTGACACAGCAGGGGAGAAATCTAGGTCACCTGCACTTCCTGAGTCACTGCAGTCACTTTAAAGCTGTGAATGCTCCACTGAACCGATTAAAATTCTGCTACAAATCTTGTGTACAAAAAAATCCTCAAAGAATTAATATTTTCTATTTTACCATATTTGAAAATAAAAGAAGGAATTGCCTTGTCTCTAATGTTCTTAAACAACTAAAAATGCAGTAATGTATTTACTCCATTAAAAACGAAATTTAATGTGACTTTATTGCTAGCATGTGCTAATTATATTTTGAAGTATGGAGGCAGAGGCCATCCGAGATTTTCATTCAGGATTTCATGTATACAGAGAAGGTGTTTCTCAAAGTGAGCAAGCAGAAGAGAAGAAACATTAATTCCTGCTAATTTAGTTGCTGTTTCTGCTATATTGTTCATTAAGAACCTAAAACTCCTTGAATTATCCTCTCTGGGCTTGTCTATATTGCAGTAAAAAATGTCATTTGGTTCCAATATTATTATGAAAAATCAAGCTGACTCTGTGTAGAGGGGTTCAAAGGTTTAGTCCCTATAATAATTTTCCCTTGTTTATTTAACTCTTGAGAATTTTGCTTGTGCTGGTGTTAGATATGTTTTTGTATGTTGACATGTTCCCTCTAAAATAAGAGTAATCATGATTTTCCTGGCTTTACTTCATGCTTGTACAGCAGGAAGCCAAAACTGTACTGAAGTAAAGAAGTAAATTAGGTTATTCCATAGAAAATCTGCAGGGATTGAGGTAGAAATTACACTTGCATCTTTGGCTGCTTTTGCTCTGCTGTGGGATGAAGATCTGATCTTGCTGCCATAGAGATGTATCACTTTTTTGTCCAATTTTCACAGCCTATATCCCGGGTTGCACATTTGAAGGACAAATGAAGTAGAAGTAGACAGATCTAGAGTAAAAACTTGTCTTTCAACATCTGCATCACAGGGGAAGTGTCAATACCCTGAAAAGTAGAGGACTGATGGACAGCACAATGATAGGCTTCTTTCAATGGGAAAGAAGATGACAAGGAACAGATTTTCAGCTGTTGATGAAACTTTTCCATCTACTGGGCAATACAGCTGCCAAGAAATGATGAGAGGAAGGATATGATATACAGCTCATACTCACTATACTCCACCTGCACAAAATCCAGGCTATGCACCACAGACCTCTTGGTTATGTTGCAGGCATCCATCTGTCAAGTAGGACTTTTCTCAGAATTAGTGTCCTAGGCCAAATTAATCCCTGAGATAATTCCATTGTGTTTTGTCTAAGGAAATATCAATTACTGTGAACGTAAGGATGATCTCATGATGAAAACAAATGAATGACTTGGAATCACGGCTGGGACCTCGGAGAGATTCCTCTTCTCTTGTAGAGTTCTGATATGATTTGGATAAACTGACACAAATGCCGGTTGCCTCGATTTCCACCTGTGTAAAATGAGATTAATTCTAATTTACTTCCAGAGCCATCTTTTAAGAATCTGTATTCCTTTGAGCTGTTTTGACAAAAAGAACTACAAAAAACCCCAGCCTAACAAAACCAAACCAAACCAAAAAACCTCCAACAAACAAACCCAAAGACTGGTATATTGCTATTTTTATAAAGCATGAAAAAACCAGTAAGAGGCTCATGTTCTGGAAGATGACAAATAGACATATCTGCATTTAGTAAGTTTACACTGTCAACTTACTCTGAACAAGAAGGATTAAAAACTCTTTTTGATCTCTCTTTGAGCTATCTCAAAGGACAAGGGAGATAAATATGCAAAGCAGATTAGGATTATCCTAGAATGCAGTAATATTAAGAAAATAATCCTTGAAAATTCAGAAGAGACTAAAAGTTACCTTTTTCTCTGCCACTGAGATATGCTCACCTATGAGTCATACAAATGCTCCTGCATGTTTTGTGCATACAAGAAACTTTCCTTTAACTGTCTTTTTTCTTTGTAGAGAGAGTCTGCATAATTAGATTAGGTCAAGTTAAAAATGCATTCGTTTTCTCTCTCCCTCTCTCTCCCCCTCTCTCTCTCCAGCTCTGCAGCAATACTCTAGCTCCACTGACTGATCTAAAGTAGGAACTGGTGCCTCCCAGAAATGTACATCCTTAGGAAATGTGTTCTGTTAAAATCTCTTCCAAGTACTGATGGAAGTCCTGCATGTGCTTGGTTTTCCTGCATTTGTTTAATTTTTACTGTCCTATTTCATACAGATTTCCATGAAATTTTACAGTTTTGCAGTTGCAACTTATTTTTACTTTGGCTGTCATTGCTGATATTATTATTACCATAAAACTAGCAAAAGAAAAAAGCAATTTTTTAGAGAAAGCAGAAATACTGGTGTCTTTGAGGATTAACATGATCTTGTTAACATGACAGAGAAACAACAGCTTGGATCCTAGTCCACAAAATCCAACAACTTGACTTCTATGGATCAGTGAGTAATTGTGAAAGCAGAACTTGGCTAAAGCCTTCTCCTCTACTCCACTTTCTCCACTTTTGATACAGTAAGATCACTTTTTCCTTCCTCA
The DNA here is from genome assembly GCA_018881555.1 of Amblyornis subalaris. Classification (NCBI taxonomy): domain Eukaryota; kingdom Metazoa; phylum Chordata; class Aves; order Passeriformes; family Ptilonorhynchidae; genus Amblyornis; species Amblyornis subalaris. The sequence goes on along the minus strand of JACAXG010000067.1, from coordinate 1,651,451 downwards.
GATAACATCCATTTATCCTTGACTGCTAACGACAGCAACTGCATGGGTGTTTTGAAATGCACCAAAGTTTATATTTCTGAGGTTCACTAAGCTACATCTTTGGGTGTCATCTAGATTGTTCAAAATTATGCGCAATATGTTATGACATTTCTTTGATGGTATCTGAGCATAAGAACTGGCAAAAAAATTAAAAATCCCACTTAATTATTACTATAGTAACATTTAATATCCAGTTAGCTCATTCTAATAAAAAACCCCAGCAGCTTTCAAGGGGTTAGCCTTTCTCTTCTCAGATGCTTTAAGGAAGTTGGCACAAATATTTTTTACAAGCTCCAGAAAATGAATCCAGTGTTTAGAAATTGAATTGTCTAATCTAATCTGTTGAGGGATCTGTATCACATGCATTACCCTGACATTTAAGGTCTCATAGTCAGTGACCGGTTAACCAAATCTGTCACTGTGACAGACATGTATTTCTACATTCTGTGCCACAACTTAATCTTTCAGGCACAGTTTAGGTGAAATATATTGTAGCACAGTGACTCAGAGTCCATAATGTCTTTAATGAAGAAATTTCCCTACTGGTATAAAACCAGATCATTTTGATTGCCATATTTGCAATAAAGCAAGACAAAGTGAATTTGTCTATTAAGCTATACACAGTAGATCAGCTGTTAGACTATGTAACTCTAGTTATCTTTACAAATGCTGTTATTATTGTGTGTTGTTACAACCCTACACCTCTTCCCTTTTCCCTGATACCACAGCCTGTGACTTCCTGGAAGTGAAAGCTATTTTCAAAATGTCTTCTTAGTGACAGATCTGAACTTCTAAATTACCTCTTCTGACACCTTGTGGTTCCTGTACATCACACTGTAAATCTGCTATGAGTCAGAATGTTGTCTGATATCTCTGGATGATATAGTAAAATATAATGTTGTTCATCACTCCTGCATTTAACACTTTTAACGAACTGAGGAGAGTAGGAATTCTTCTATCATGATTTGATTTCTACCCTCTTGTTTTCTTTTGTGGTGTTGTTTGTTTAACAAGGACAATAATTTTTATGTTGAACTTGTCTCCAGCTTTGTGCACTGGCTCTTTCTGGCTGCTGCCCCCAGCCTGGCCTGACTTGTGGAGTCCCAGGGCTGACGGGTGGGGTGGTGCATACACACGTTGCCATCTATATCTTTGTACGAAGCAGGTTATCTCCACTGGAGAAAGCTCTTGCCATTGGGAGGAAACTTGTCCTTTGTTTAGACAGAGAAATGTCTCTGCGAGATGCAGACTTTGTATATTCTTGTAGTGTAGCTAAATCTACCTGGACAGGCTGGTGGAGCCCTAATGCTACTTCCAGCCACGCTGGAGCACTTGGGGTGTCCTGGGGAACAGGTACTCTCTACACAGTCTACACACTTCATCCCACCTTTTCTTGATATTCGCTTTTATTAGACAGTGTCTGGCTTTGTTAAACTTTTTCCTGGAGGATCTATTTTGTTTCTAAAGATCTTCTGCCAGACCTCATCTACCCAAGTCAGTAGCCCTACCTCTGAAGAAAAAATGCATGTGCTTTTTTGATGGATAACAAGAGACTTCTGCTGCTATGACTCAGCAACAATTATACTGCTTTTTATGCAGAGTTTATTAGGATGTTCCAAAGACGGAGCTGTACAAACCTAGTGTGTAAATTCAGCAATCCTACTGCAGAAAGAAGGACTGAGTAGTGATGACTGGGATCTTGGCAGTAGGTCCAGAAACATATTGAGAATTGGTGTTTGAAAGCAAGGATCACAGGTCTTCTAACAAAGAGTACCAACTCTTTAAAATCAAGGTTACTGTGTTCAGTGCTTCAGGCCAAAAAGTTTAATGCCAGATCAATGTGATCTGCTAATGGGTTCAATAAGGTCCCTCAAAGCTTTAATATTCTGAAAAAAATGCACCCTGGCCCCATGTCTGCAATTACTGCCACTGATGGTGATAACACACTCCCTGAATCTAAGTAGAAGCAGCTGAGATGTTTGTGACACTTGGGGCAGACTTCCCAGGAGCACTTCAAGCATTGCTTGAAAAGAGGTCTTAATGCACTTAGTATATTTTGAGGTTGCAAAGAACAGCATTTAATAATCACATAGGGGAGAAAGAAAACTTGTTAAAAGCTCCCCAATTTATTAGACACAGCTTGATGTACAGACTCCCATTCTTCTGGGACAGCATGATGTGCCACTCGATGGAAATCATGAGGAAACAGTTACATAAAAGGGCTGGCTAGCAGTGAAAAGAGGCAACATTTTAAACACTCTCTATAAAAAAGAAATAATCAGCTTGATGGATGCAAATCCTTTCCATAACTTCATGCCTCTATATCCCATGAATTCTGGAAGACGGTTTCAGTGCATTATTTTCCACAGCTGGCTTTCCTTCCCAGTCTATTTATCTGTCCCACTCAAAGTGCACTTCTCCAGCTATACCCACCTCTCCTCTCGTGAACAGCAGTTGTGGGGCTGTTCTGAGGGAGCCCGAGCTTGCAGCACTCCTTGTCTTGGGGTGTCTTTGTTTGCACTCCCCCTCTGCCAAGTTTCAGCGATTTTGCTTAACTGTAAGCTGAGTTAAGAGCACCCCATGAATGTTCACACTGAGAGAGAGGGAAATAGCAGGCTGCGGGCAAGCGGGAGTGTGGAGCCCCCTGCTCTGGCATCCTATCCCCAATGGTACGGCCCCCCTCTTTCCTACTAATCTGACCTATTCTGCGCGGCTGAGTAAAAAGAAGAAAAGGAAGAGGCAAAGAGGAAAACAAGGAAAAGAAAGATGTAAAAAGGAAGAAAAGGGGAACAGAGAAAAAGGGAAAAGCAAGGAAAAGAAACTAAGAGGAAAGAAAAATGACAAGAAAAAAAAAGGATCTGAAAAGAGAGAAAAACGACAGAAGATAGAAAGRAAAAAAGAGAAAACAGGAAAAGGAAAACGGAGACAGGAGAAAAGGAGAAAGAAAAGAAGCCCCTGAGGAGGATGATTGTGCCGAGCTAACAGCGGCGGCGACAGCCAGCCGGCCGAGCCCAGCACACGGCCCAGCCGGTACCGCCGGAGCGGCCGCGGGCGCGGGGCTGGCTCAGCGCTGCCGGGGCGCGGGGCGGGGCGCGGGGCGGGCGCGGAGGGGCGGGCGCGGGGCGGGCCCGCACGCAGGCGCGGTGGGAGCCCGGGGCGCCCCACGCGGGCGCTCCCAGAGCCTCGGCGGCGGCGCCCGGCTCGGCAGCGAGGGGGGCGCGGGCCGAGAACGGAGCTGCGGTAGCGCCGGGGCGCCGCGGGAGGAAGGCGGGATCCGGAGCCGCGCCCCGCTCCGCTCAGCCCAGCTGCGCTCTCCCCAGCTGCGCTCTCTCCGCCGATCGCCCCGCTGCCATGGGGTAGGGGCGGCGGAGCGGGGGGACGCCGTCAGGCTGCGGCCGCCGGCGGAACGCGGAGCGGCGCCCCGCGGTGCCGGGGGGCGCGAGGGGCAGGCGCGGCGGGGCTGGCGCGGGAGGCCGGGCAGGGCAGCGGGCTGCCCCGGTGCGAGAGCGGCGGCGGCGGCGGCAGGCGGAGAGATGATCGCGGAGTTGCTGAGCAGCGCCCTGGGGCTCGCCCTGTACCTCAACACCCTGGGCGCCGACTTCTGCTACGATGACAGGTAGGGCGGGGAGCGGCGGGGCTGGGTGGGCGGGGGCCTCTCACCTGTCGGGAGCGGAGCATCGGCCGCCCCCCTCGTGGTGGCCGGGGCGGCGCCGGAGGGTCTCGGTGGCTCTTGGGCTCCGGGGGGCCGCGGCGGCACACTCCGCTCCGGGGCTTTGACAGCTCGGACTCAGTCCTCTCCAGCCCCAGGCAGCGGGAAGGGACCCGCCGTTCTAAGTTGGCGTGTCCTTGGCTGATCCCTCATGCGCCGTGTCACCGGGGCGCCGGGCCGCCTGCCGTGCAGTCTCCCCGCTCCGCCGGGACCGAGTCCCCGCGGGAAGTTGCCGTCCGCTGCCGGGCTGCGCTGGGCGGCCGCGGGGAGCGGAGCCCCGGCGGGGAGCGACGCTGGGCTGGCTTGGGTTTCCCACCTGCTCCTCTCCTGGCCGTACCTGCCCGCCAGAGCTGCGGAAAGGCGCTGCTCTTAGTCGGGGGAAATTCCGATATGTGCCTTTTCCGTTGACTTAATCTGATCGCATTTAAAACAGATGCATAATTATGATGTATTAGGGAGAACAGCACGCCTGGCTAAACTTATTAACCGTCCTGGGGTGATTCATGCTCCATTGGAATTAAACCATCCAAAAGTGAGCCGGGATTGACTTTGACAGCGTTTCATCAGCCTCTCTCCTCTGTGGCCAGCGACCGCCTGCCCCGGGGGCGGGCGGCCGAGGGGCTCCGGCGAATACAGCGCGGCTCGCCCGGCCACGTCCCGTCCCGTCCCGTCCCGGCAGCGCGGCTGGAATCCTCCGGGAGCCGACAGCTGGCCACTCGTGCGGGGGTGCCGTGTGTGAGTGAGGGAGCGAGGAGTGCCCCTGGGTGGGTGTGTGAGCCGAGGGTCTTACGGGTTCGCCGTGCCAGGGAACTCTACGAGCAGCTGTCAGGCAGGATTGGTGCCTTGGAGCCTTTGGTGTGAGAGGAGGAACGCGAGGAAGCACGGTGAGGTGAGATGAGGGATGTGCCTGATCAGGAAGATGTTTGCTGGATGAGCTGAACTTCCCGGCGCGCAGATGGGATGCAAAAGGGTCAGATGTGTCTTTGATTAGGCATTTGTCTTGGGAAATAACCTACCTGTCCTGGAGTAATTAGTTACTAAACTTGGAATTTTCCTCTCTTAAGCGGTATTACAGTGCACCTGCCGTGTTTAAGATCTGTCACCGCTTCCAGAATACTCCCCCCTGTTTTCAAGGCTTGCTACTATTAAACCTATTATACTGGAAGCAAATGCCAAGTGTTAGTCCTGGTGTAGGTCTCCGGCTGGGAACTAAGTTGGCGGCAGAATGTGGCAATTCAGGCTTCAGCCCTCCAGGTCATTTACATGCACTTGAAGCCTTGTGAGCAATTAAGTGGTTTTAGGTTTCTGTGAGTCTTCCAATTTTCTACAATGATTTTTCTTAAACCTGTTTTAAAGTTTTGAAGCTTCATTCATAAACAATGAAAGAGAAAAATCTGCTGTTGCCCTGAAATGCGAGGTCTGAGTTGGATCACTAGGAAGCAGAGAATATTTTGATACACTGACGCTATTTTAAACCCTCTTATTATAGTTAAGAACTGCAGGAGTTGTGGAATATTTACATAACCCTACATAGCATATGTTGCAATATTTGGGCAAAACAGGGCTGTTTAAGCGCAAGCTTAAAAGCATGTCCTGCAGGCCAGTTCAAATGGGCTAGGCACGGAAAGCAGTATGAAGTACTATCTGGTGCTGTTGATGTGGAGGTCAAGGTTACTCTTGATCTTGCCTGAGGGGGCTTTAATGCAGTTAGAAAAAAGTGGTATTTGAGTGTCATCTCTGAAACTGTGGAAAAGATAATCACGCACTGATTTTGCTAGTACTAATTCCAGACTATTTAAAAGGTGTTCTAAAATACTGCTTTGTTCATGTGTTTACCTCCTAACTAAAGAAAGTACTTCTCATCCTTCTAGCTAAGATTTAGGCATTGACTAGAGTGCTCTGAAAGCCAGTTAATGGCACTTCTGTATGTGGGGTCATCTAATTAGGATGTTTTTCAATTGCAGCACTGGAAGGGACAAGGCAGAAAGGGCTGTTCCATGCTAGTAATTGTTGAACTAGAAAGGGTTATCTATTCAAAGAGGCAGGCTCTCAGACCCAAAGTATTCTTTTAACTGTAATCACAGAATCTTGCTGCCCCGCAGGAGCCGGCTTGAAATGTAACACTAGAAAAGGAGGTCGATGCTGGAGCTGCAGGACACAGCCCTCCATGTGGGAGATGGATCATGCTACTAACTTTAAGTGAGCTAAGATTGTGCGTTTAAGCTGGGAACTGGCAACGTCTTGTTTCAGGAGGGCAGCATATTGCCATGTTTTTTTTTTCTGCTTCCTTTGCCATTATATTGAAATTACATCAGACTGTTCTCTTTTTAATGTAGTGATCAACCTTACTACATAAAGGATGTCTGTAATAGCTGTTTTTTTTTTTTTTTTACGTAGGTTGGGCAAGATTAAGTGGCATCATAAAACTTCTTATAGCAAAATCAATTTTCCAATGGTAAAACTTAATATTTTAGCAGGAGCATGGCACCGAACCAAAGACTGTATGGACAGTGATATAACAAACTTGCTTGTAGTCTGGGCTTTGACTCTGTGTAAAAGGATTCAATATTTTGTTTCTCACTCTTTACCCAATTAAACTGAAATAGCATGAATTTTAAGCCTGAGGAAGTTCTGTGAGCAGATGTATATGTTCTTACTTTTTGTCATTAGTCTGCCTAACTCTTTTCTTTCAGGCTAAGCAGATATGTGGCACGCATAAAATCAGGGCAATTGTAATATTTTTGAGCAGTTGACTTATTGATTCCTTTGAATGAAAGTGTCAGTTGTCAGTTTCTAGTCAGTTTCTAAACACGAGAGCCAGTGTAAAGAGGCAGTGTTGTTGATTTTGTTTGTTTGGGTTTTTTTTGTTGGTTTTTTTTTTTGTTGTTTGGTAGATGTAGACCTAGAAAACACAAGCTTTTGCCATCCTGCTCCCTGCTAGTGTAATTCTTACAGCTGTGATATTTCCTAGTTACATGTGTAGATTATTAATGAGAGTTTCACCTCCTCAGCTCAAAACCACCTTGTTCAGGTAGGAGCAAATAGATGTAGTTTTTTCCCCTCTTTTTACCTGTTTTTTTGAAGCTGAATGTGGCATGGAGAAACCCAAAACAAGAGATGAATGAGGGAAGGGGGGTGGAAATATTTAATGCCACAATAGCTCACATTGCTTGTTCATAAAGGTTTGTTTATTGCTAAGCAAAATCATATTGAAACTGGTAACCCGCTAGAGAGAAATGCAATTTCCATTTCTGCAGATGTGTTGAAGATCTTGCTTCTTGCACCGTGTTAAATCCAGCTTCTTGCCAGATTAAGGGGGGGCTAATCTCTGCACACACAGGTCATGTTTCATACTACTATCTGCCAGTATTACAGGAGGGAAACCCATTGTTACAATTAGGATTACACATAGGCATGATTATTTTAGCCCCACCTGCCCACCCTGCAATTTGACCTGCAGATGCCTTACACTGAAGCTGTCGTCCTTATGTGCCCTGTGCTGACTAAGACGGGTCACTGTCAGTTTATAGCTGGGGTGGGGAGGATTTAGTGCTCTGTGTACCTGAGGTCATGCATTGTTACAGTGAACATGTCAAAAGCAACTCATCTGTTGAGGCGGTCCTTTCTTCTAAATGTCAGAAGAAAGGCATATTTTAGGGAGAGTATGGTAGGAAACTTTAACCTTGAGTGATGTATTTTCTCAGTGACACATTGACAAAACTGGTATTCTGGAAAACGCATACAGATTTGTCTGTGTCTGTGTAGGGCTCTTCCATGAAATTTGGTAGCACAGACCAACTTTCTCTAGCTTGCACTGCATTTTATTTAGCAGGCCTGAATGGGGCAGCCTTGCTGGTGGTAGAAAATACCCATCAGCCTTGTTTCAAAGTCACCGGGCAATATTCCAAACTGTGTTGAAGAAATCATGTTAAATGTTTTCACCCTGCAGTGTCAGACTTGCATCATTTAAAAACAGACCGAGCCCACAGACATTTGACAGTAACTCTGTTGGGTCTGCCACATGAGATTTAATCTAGCAAGTGACCCAAATATGTGCACTAGAAGAACAAGTATAAGTGCATTGGGGAAAATTACTTGCCATCTGTCTCCTTGTTGTGTATGTATATTTGATTATTAGTTTACCTCTGTGATTTTATGCCCCCTTTTTGTCATCTTCTCTCAATTTTTCAGCTCCAAGTGCACCTCTCCTGTAGCTTTTAGTAGCTCAAGTTTACAGGTGGCTTCAATCTTCTGAATTCCAGGAGCGAGGTTGGTGGTGGGGACACAGGGACTTGTGTGCTTTCTCTCTAGTGTTTTTCCTTTGTCTCCTTTGTTCCATCTTCTGCATGCTAATTTCAAACCACCATAAAGATAATTTGTATATGAAACAGGAGCTTTTTAACGTACTCATAAAGGGAAAAACGTAACTTGGAGAAGATGCCTGAGTAACTTAAGATGTGTAATAAAGATTTGTATTTGAGTTTGTGTTGTAGCTGAGTATTAACCAAATGAACCAGTAAGTGATTATCTAATAAGATGGACCTGGCACAATAATATTCTATTAATACAGTACCAGTTCTTTTTTAAATGCCAAACATAACCTAAATATATATTTGGCTTTTATTTTAAAAAGGGTTTCTGCATAAAAAGTTATGTTGAATGAAACACTTTGATGAAAATGTGAAATCTTAGTTTCATCAAAATATTGGTGGGTGTGGGGTTTTTTTTTCCCATTTGAGATGCTGTAGTATAGAGATTTTAGGAAGCAAAAAAGAAACTATGTCCCTACAGGGTTTATTTTAAGATTCTTGTTGCATATGTAACACCAACATAAAGCATGTCACTTCTGGTAGCTGGTTCAGAGAATAAATTCATGCCTGTTAGCAGATGGAGACTCTCCCTGAGTCACTGACGGGATGCGCCTCATCTGCAGGAAGTTCTTCCAGCAACAATGGAGTTACAAATTCAAATGATCAACTTTCTCCAACATCTCCCATATGTATTCCAGCTGCACTTCTGAATCCTTTAAGTTTGCCAGAGTGAAAGTCACTGAAAAGGCTCAGAAGTATCTCATCTCAATTTGTTAACCATCAGATAACTGCAAGAGTGATGAATTAGAGCTCCTTTGCTTCCCTCATCTGGAAGTTTGCCCTTCCCTTGTTGTTTGCTGCTGGGGGTTTTTTTTGATTTTTTTTTTTTTCTGTGAAGTTGACTGAATCAGACTTTGCTGTTTGTTTATGGAGTTTCTTTCTTTAGCTGAAATATTTGATGCTGAAGCTGATGCAAGACTGCTGGCAACCTGTGGTGAAAGTTGCTCCAAACATACAGTTGGAGAAACAGACTAAATCTGAAGGCAGAGATGCATATTGTTATTTTTACTTATGTAAAGGTGAATTTGTTCTTTGGGCCAGTATTTTACGTTAGATTTTAAAAAGTTTTATTTGTAAATATTTTATAGGCTTTACTCAGATTTTGGCTTAATTGTCTTTTTTTTGGATAAGAAACCTTTTTAAACTGTCCATTTTCCTCTCTGTTCTTTTAAACCTAGTTTTTATTTGAAATGGTTGTTTGAAAGGTGGGAGCGTTTTATCTGGAGACCTGAACCTTATGCTGAAAGTTCTTTGTTCTTTGGCCCTCAGATTTTTAAATAAATTTTGGAATTTCTTTTGATTGTGGAAGCCTATTGTTTGCCTTTTGACTTGGCAACCTTTGACTCCCTCTGCTTTCCCACTTGGGGCGACTGATCATATACACTCTTCTTATCTTCCTTTAGAGTGGGAGCTTGTTTTGTGGGCAGGTTATTTAAGTCAGGATGACAGTAGGATTTCATTTCACATCTACTAGGTCAGGTTCTTAGGTCGTATTCTTACCATCTCAGGATAGTTATCCAGACTTTAGTTGCATTATTGTTTGCACAGGCAGTCTCTCCCTGGTCAGAGAGTATAAATTTTACATTTTTTTTCCCAGTTTCGCCCTCTGCAGAGCTCCATACTAAACCATTTTTCCCCAAAGGCTAGCCTGTTGGTGAATGAAACTCGAGGAGTCTGAGGAAGGTGTTTTTTTGGAATGGCATCCTAAATATTACTTAACATGTCAATGCTACTGCTCAGTTTGTTACTTGAGGACAGTTGCAATATTTTGTGGACCTGTGAATGCCTTATAACAGACATCTCCAACGGCAGTGACATGCACTTGGCTCTGTCTTCAGAGGATGCTTCAGGCTAGCACAGGGTTGCTGCTGTTTGTATGACAGCTGATTGTGAAACAAAGAAACAAACTGGATCACAGGGGCATCAGCTAAGGATCAAGTCATCTGTCAATCTCTGTTTTGCTTCAAGGAAAAAGAAAATTGGTAAATCAAACGGTTTGAAGCTGATAAAATTTTGTGACCCACCCTCAGTAACTGGGGAAGGTTCATCAATGATGCTTCACTGACCATTCCTGGCCTCATTAAGCCTTGAGAGGAAGAAAAAGTAAAAGTGGCTTCCTTGAATACTAATCCTTGTGTTCCCTAGGACACTGTGAATTACTCTGTTAGCCTTCATTGTCCTAGTGGCTTCATGAGGAAATTTTTCAAGAATAGTGGGAGGTTTCAGTTGGATGTAAATAATACTTGTTTACTGTCTTCCTGTCCCTTATTTTCTTCATCTCCATCTTTTTAATTGCTTTTTGTTTTATTGGAAATATTGTGCTTTCAGTATAAGATGTTTTGTCTTTTATATCTTAATTATTTTAATTTTTTTGTGCGGTGTTTTATTCAAGTGGCCGATTTTAGTGCTTCAAAAACTGTTAAAAATCAGTGTAACCTCTAAAAACACTGTGGGTGTATATACTATCATTATATTAAATAGCAGAATTCTGTTGTATACTAAAATTTGAGACCGTGCCTTTTTTTGACATCTTTCTTCCAACAGAGAGCTGAACAGGCTTCCCATTAGTCTGCCACAAAGGCTCCTTAATATATTTGTGGAGGTCACTGTTGACTGCCTCAGATCATTTCCTTCTCTCTGGGATTTAAGCACATTGGCCTCAGCAGCATTCCCAGTCCCAGCTGGCCCAGGAAGCCAGAAACTGACAGATAATTGAATGCGGATTTTCTATATGATGGTACAAACCATTGCTTCTAGATGACTGGACTGGTTTGTGGAATCCCCTAGTATTCACCAACTTGTCAGTAGACCAAAAAAGCCCTGCCCTGATCTCTGACCTGTGGTTCAAGGGAGGACAGGTTTTTCTGAATTTAACATCCTGTGTCCAGGATGGATGTTTATGACTTTAGTGTTACTCCAGGCTATTTTGCTAATGAGAGGATTGTATGATTTTTAGTTCCTACATGTTTTAGTCAGCTACTTCAATTCATGTTCAGGGGAACAACATGGTAATTGGTAGCAGAACTACTGCTGTAAAGTCTCTGCCAGTACCTGGATGCTATTTTCATGCATCTTGGTAATTTGTGTACTTAAATCCTAAAAAGGGATTTGTACTCTTGAAACAAGGTCACGATTCAGTGACCAAAATTGTCATGGAAACAAACCCACTCAACAGCAGCCTATGCCCTTCCTAGATCTCTGTCCAGTCTTCTGTTCCCATGTCTGTGGCTTTTTACATGTAGCAGTTAATAACTGGTGCTGGGCCCAGGAACCAGACTCCAGTGTGCCACTTCCCTGTCATCGCTGTAGAATGACCTGCACCCAATGCTTAGGTGGGAAACCAGTCTCTGAACACTCTCAAATACCTACATAAAAGATACACCATAAAGGTTTATCTGCAGCCCCAACTTAGAGATAGCATTTCATTTCTTTACGTGGTGTTTCCAATTGCTTGACTGCCTGCTCTGAGTAGGTGTAACTTGAGTTTTTAACTGCTTTTCTACGATTTTTTTCTCTCCCTCTGATACAAGGGAATGTAGCTCGAAGTTGGATGGCTCTCTGTGAATCAGGTATTTTTCTTTAGGAGGCGGTACCTGGCTAAGTGCGTAGATTTCCTATGTCATGATGCATCAGGAATGCCTTTGCAGCATCCAGCTTCCAATTTCTGTGCAGCAATATTTCTCAGTTGATGCTTTTTAAAATAGCTTTTATGTTTTCTCGGCAACTATCGAAGCTGGTAATGGTTATTTACTTTGGTACTAAAAAAGTCAGCATGGAGTTCTAGTGTATGAATAAAGCACTAAGAGATACTCTTCCACTGAAAATAGTCTCCTAAAGTTGATGTTTGGAGCAGTTTTAAGGTGACATAATTACTTGGGGGGGGGTGACCCCCAAGGTACTGGATGTTGTACATTGTAAAGATCTTTAAGAATTAAGGAAAATAAAAACCTGTCTGTAGATAGGTGTCAGCCAAGCCCTTTATTGTGGAATATCACAGTTAAAACCAAGACCCGAAATCCAGACAACCAGCATGAAACTGTTTGATTTTATCAAAGAGACCCTTGATGTGTCTTCATCCAGATTCTAACAGGAGATTAAAGACTTGACGAGGAGACAAATGTGTGTAAAAAAGATTGGTGTGCTGAAGTTGTCTCTAGCAGGTAGGCAGAGGAAGTCTGTCCCATCATCATTTAAGTTTTAAATATTCAGTACACATACTGAATGTTTTGGAACCATGTGTCTTCTGGTAACTCCTGTGCCTGCATTTTAACCCAGCGTGTTTCCCTGAGGTGTGTTGTAGCATGCTCAGAGTTCAACCTACTGTAAGTGAGGTTGTGAGTTGTTGAAATGAAGTTCTTTATTATATTAATGCTTATACATTTGACAGGCTTTTAGTAGACACTTTACATTGAAACATGTAGTTCATTGGATTATAAAGTAATAACCATCATCTTGTAGGCAACATGGGAAGAACGGGAATTCTTAATCCAGAATAATTTGCTTTCTTTTTTTTTTTTTATATTTCAAATTCCTGATTTGTTTCAGGTCTCTCATATGAAATCTGGAAGTGGGAATTCATTTCAAAAGTCTGCCATTTCTGTGACTTTAGTTTCTCGAAGTCTTTTGTGTGTGTATAGTTTGATATTATTTTCAGAGTGTGTTATCAGTGCTGGACCTTTGAAAAGACAGGGGAGGATCTTGCTGCCCAATGTGCAAAGCAACATATTAAATAATACACTTAAAAATCTTCTTTTTAGAGCATATAATGCCTGTGCTTTTATAGACTGTTTAGTAGTTTCTCCTCTGTAGATTGATTCTGTTGGTGCTTTTAGTCTTTATGTGATGTTGTAGCACTTTGGAAACATTGGAATGTTCTTGGTTTCATTTTACAGCCTGTCAACTTTCATGGGTCGAAATCAGTTATGTTTGGCTGGCTCCTTTGTTTGAGGGGACTTGTACTGGGCTACTTTGAGAAGGGGATTAGGTCCAGTTGGAAATTCAGATGAGATGCCTGCAGTCACCTCTGACCATTAGAGTAACTTTTCTAACCCCAAATAACAGTGGATTTTTCTTACTGAAACGGAAGGAGCCCACACTGTGTTGAGTGTGACTCTGTGGGTGGAACTTGTAGCTGTTGTTCTGTAGGTTATGAACCTTCTGCTATATACTCTTCTTTTCATGCTTCATATGCTTTTCAAAATAGATTTTTTTTCTTTTCAAATAAAAATATATTTGAAGGAACACTGTGCCTTATTTTATCCTCTAATTTCCAGCAGTTATGTGAAGGTGAAGATGCTGTCATGCCTTCTCTTGTATTTGATACTGTATTTATTTGAAATTATTGATTAGTGTGGCAACAATGTTGATTGTTTTAATTATTTCAATAAGATAAAGAAACTAGACTTAGATTTGAGGCAGGATCTTAACAAGCCTTATTTTGTGTGTTATACATCAGCACTCTAGATGCCACTAAAATGAAAAAGAATATTTATGTCTTGGATTAAGCCTCTCTGTATCAGCCCATCTGACCTTGTTGGTGCCTGAATTTAGTTGGTGAATCATTCTGGACAGCTCTGTGAAGTAATTTCTGAGGCTTGGTTTGGAAGTTTGATTTGTGAGTCTCTAGCAAGGTTGCTCTCATTCTGCCATCCTTTCTTTGGCTTTCCAGGCCTCCTCCCAGCTCCCATGCCAAAAAGAAACACTGTACAGTTCCTAGGAAGATACTTCTAGATGCTATGCATCTATGTATTTCCTTACTGCAAAATCTTGAATTATAGCAAGAATTTCCTTGTAATAAATTCCATAAATTTTCAGTGTATGTGTTTCATTTTCTTCGAACAGTTTCTGTTGTACTTGAGGAAAGTTTGAAAGGTTGTTTTGTTTGTGGGGTTGTTGTTTTTTTTTTTTTTTAGAAAGAAAAGAGGTTTGCTCTGGCAAAGTTAACATTAGTTGCAGAAAAAATGTTTCCTTTTTTAACCAATTATTTGTAATTAAAGTTCTGATCTCTTAAATTTTTATAGTTAAAGGAGAAGAAAACTTATGCTTTTTAAATCACTTTGATCTGAATTAAGGTTCCAGTGCCAAAAACATAATTTAAATGCCGCATGGCTGGATAAATAAAGCCTGCTGAAAGAAAAAGTACTGAGAATAATTTAAAAATTTAATCAAATAAAATGGCATTTTTGTGTCTAGCGGCTTTTATTTTGTAGCACAAACAGTTCTTTATAGCTTCTTTGTAACACCAGTTGAATAAATTTTCTAGTTGTGTGAAACGATGTAGTTATATGTTCTATTCCGTTTCACAGTACATTACTCATCTCTTGTATGTAAATCACTTGGCTTGTTAAAAATGTTAGTGTTTCTCTTTAATAAACATCACGCTTTGGGAGAGTTCTCAAAATATACTTTTATCCAGAAGATGAAAAACTTAAGGATGGGAAAAGGCCGTAAAGAAGATGGTTCCTTACGTTGTTGCGCTTGTGGTAAAAAAGCCAGGCCCAATCCGGATCACCCCAGAGTTCCGTCTTCGCTGCTGTTTGCTGCCAGGCACAGTCATGCTCTGCTTGGGCTGGAATGGCTGTTGAAACCATCAGCTCCTGCTGTGGAGATGGTTGTGGTGATGTGGCTTGTGGAGTATGGCTGGCAGATGAAGCCTCAGATGGATGCCTGCTCCACCTGAAGGAGCCTGGGGCTGTGTCTGGATGGGCCCTGAGTGATGGTGCAGGTCACTGCATATCATACTGCTTCTGCTTCTTCCCTCTGTGCTCCTGCTCATTATGTGGTGGCAGAATTGTGGCAGCTGAAGCCACATCTTTGGTAGGTCTGTTACGCTGGATGGTTCCATGTGGCTCAAGCCTTCATAAGGGTGTCAGGCTATTTTAAAATGATGGCTTGGGCTTAAAGAAAGGAACTTACATATACTTCCCCTTTTCCCAAGCACTGTGAGGTGTCTGTCTAGATGCTGCTTAGCCTGAGCAGGTTTGGTTTCTTTGGAGCATGTTTTGCTGTAGCAGTGTACTTGCTTTAATTAAAAGACAAGAGAGATTGTGGAGAGTCTCCTTCTCTGGAGATAACCAAAACCCACCTGGACACAATCCTGTGCAACCTGCTCCAGGTGAACCTCCTTTATTTGGATGGAGTGGGGTAGGCCTTGGACTAGATGATCTCCAGAGGTCTCTCCCAAAACTAGCAATTCTGTGAAAGTCTCACTAAATCTGTTTTGTTTAATGTTGAATGAGTAGGTTTGTATGTGTTCAGATCAGAACCTGGGATTACCCTGATGGCGTTGAGTAACTAGAATTTCATGCCTGACTGATACAGGGTTAAGAGCAAAAGGAAGGATTGAATGTCCGGTGAGCAAGGAAACTAGTTGGTCCTCTGGGATTTAGAGCCTGCTTCTACCATATGACAAAAGAAAATAATGTAAGGATATTAATGAAAAAGGTCATGTTTATATGTTAACAAAACTGATCTACTAAGCTACAGTAAACCTGTGAGAATTTTCAGGAAACTCTTCTCCTCTAGGGAACAGTCAGCTCTTTCTTCTGTTTTTTTCTAAACGTTCTATTTTCAATCAATATGAGCAATCCTGTCCAAGAACAATTGAAGGCTGCCTCGTTTAGGGGCTGGGCGAGCGTGTGGTGAGGTGAGGAAAGGATCCCGCAAAGAAGAAAGGCCTTAAGGAATATTGACCTTCACCTATTGGTGTGCCACATGCCTAGTCTGCTAGCTTGCAATACTAATAATTATTAATATTTGGTATTTTACTCTTGAAAAATGAAGAAAATACTGACTGTATAGGAATACCCGTAGTGTTTTGTCCATATATCACTGTCTTGGAGTGATTTATTATGATAGTCTGCTTACGCCGGAAAATGGTTCCTGTACCTTTAAATCCGGAGACCGGAGAAGAGTGGAGCTGGGTGGGGGAGGAGGAGGAGGAGGTTTTCATGCTTTTGCTGGGAGGGTGGATATGAAGCCTTACTGCTCAGGCTTTCCCAGGTTCTGTGCTTGGCTGAGTTGGTTTTTGGCCCAGGCAAAAACCTCTTCCTTTCCCTCGTTTGGAGAAGCTGGAGTAGCATCTTTTGGCTGCCGTGAGCTGAACTGAACAAACTGCTGCTCCGAGATCAGCGGGAGCGAGATCAGCAGGAGTGGGGCCACTCCGTTCCAGTCCAAGCCTCGGGGAGCCAAGCCAGGGAGAGAAAGCACACCAAAGGCTCCAGCCCAGCGGTTCTGTCTGCCGTGACTGCCGTGGGGAAGAGTTCAACACCCGGTAGCCACTGGGTTTTCCCCCCCCGCCCCTGCTGGAACTGCCCCATGGAAGTTCTACTCCTCTCAGTGTGAGAGCCGGCGCCGTCTCGGACCACGTGTTGGGAAAGGGGTGTTTCCTCCAGCGCTGGCTCCATTCTCCTGACATTTTTTGGGTCTTTGTTCCTCTCTCTCTGTGTGTGTGTGTGAGGAAGTGAGTTCTGACGGTTTAGTGCTTAACAGTTATTTATTTTTTTCCCCTTGCCTTGCGGGTGGGCATTCTGTTTGTTAATAAACCATTTTTTTTTTTTTCCACTTTCATCTGTTAGTATTCATTCCCTATTGGTGGAAGGGGATTTTTGGGAACCTCCTTGGAGAGAAGGACTCAGTCCAGAGTCTCTTAAATTTGTCTCAAAACTGAGACAATCACTAAGATATGTGTTAAAGCTATTGTGATTGTGAGCTGTTGACTTGATGTGTATGGAAATAGACTAGCTTTGCAGGAAAAAGGGTTTCCTGCTCTTTACACAGCTCTAGATCTCGGTGGTGCTTGAGGATAGTGTTGGAGAAGAAGGCTTCTCTAAGCAGGAAATTCGGATAGTACCGGTCTGCAGGTGATGAGTATCACACAAATCTTGAAAGACTGATGCAGTAGCTTGGAGCAAGGTACCAACCTGTTAGGCACAGTTTCCAGAAACTACATGCTGTGTGTCATATTTCAGTCTACCAATTTGGCTCTGTGCTTGGCTTGTTCTGAACATCTTGCAGACTGAAATTTGTAGATTTTGTTGAGGTTCTCTGTATTGTAGCTTATTATAGGCAGGGAGTTTCAGTTTGTGTTCACACTATGCTAATTGTTAATGATGTGAAAAAGCATGAGTTTATTTTACAGCAAAAAGATTTAAAACTCAGTTTCTTACTACTGAATCCTAATGTTAGGGTACTGTTTTCTGAATAAGTAAAATGAATCTAAAGCATGAAAATAAAGAAGTAAGACACAGGTAAATGTAAGTATGGGAAAGATTACAGGATTCCAGAATAAAGAATATTTTATTAATGCCTATGCTTCTGTCTTTCTGTAAATATTTAAGGAAAAATATAAGTGATGTGGATGAGAATTTTCAGTAATGAACATGATTGAAATAATTTATCAATTTTTTTTTCCTGCTGGTCTAGTGTAATTGAAACAATTCTGCTTAAAAATACGAATTGCACCGGATCTTAGTGTGGGCAAGGATGTAGGGACATCTGTTCTTTGTGTAGTGTAGTGGGAGTAATGGCTGAAGGTTTTTGCTTGAACAGGGGCACTGAGAGCACTTCATTTTGTATACTTCTTTCAAGATAAGAAATTGTGGAGAAACATCTGTGTAGAGTATGGAAATATACGGTGGTGTACTTTATATGCTGCTGTATGCTGTATTAGTGGAGAGTATTTGTTTTCCATCCTCATTTTTCTTGGACTGAAATCCTATATAAAGTGTGTGAGGTAGCAGAGAATAGTCCAGTTAAGGAAGAGTAGATACTGTGATAATTCTAAGCATGAATCTGAAATTTTACCAGTTAGTCCTTTACCAAGAGTGACTGCACTTGTAGAATGAGCTGCTCAATGACGACTGCTTATCATGCTGTATTTTGTGTTGTAAAATGCAAAAGAACCCTTTTCATAACAGAATGGTTGCAGTTAATATGCATTTTTAATTGCGAATATAATAATACACACACACATATATATATACACACRTAAATTTTCATCCTAGCTAATTTGCATGCTATCTTATATCTGCACCAGCAGCACAGGTCATGGATAAAGTGAAGGGATGGAGCCTGCAATCAGTGACTCTTCCATTGGAGTGATTAAATTATCTAATTATGCCCTTGGGAATTTCTGAGCTTATAAATATAGTAAGCAGTATGGTAATCAGAAAAAGCAAGGGTTTTTTTTTGTGTTTAGAGACTCCTTATTTCTTCAGTCATTGTTCTGAATTTCATCAGGAACGGCTAAGTTTTTACCTTTTGCAGCAAAGGATCTCTTCTGACTTTTTGATATTTGGGTTTCCTCCTTTCCCTCTGCTGAAGGTTAGAAGTTAGCTACTTGGGTCGGCTTACGCTATCCGTGTTTTAAAATGAAACTAAATGAGGAAGCAAATGCAGAGATTATATTTCAGCTATTGCTTCGGGAACTGACTAAACCTTGATTTAATTGAGTTCAATTTAGATGGATTGAATATTGCTGCTGTTGTAATTAAAGAAAGAAAACTGCCGGTTACTAATCTGTTTTTCTTGTACCTGCCTGAAATTTATTCTTTTTTTAAGTACAAATGAGCAAGTGAACTCTTCAGCTAAGCAAAGTCAGGATTTGTGCCTAAACGATTATGCATTAACTATTTCATGCTTACTGGAAAAAAATGAGCAGATTGGAGAGGATGAATAGCCTGCTTAGTAATATCCAAAAAGAAGGAAAATTATAACCTAATAATCTGCTTTAGCAATGACCTCTTTATTTTGTCCTAACTTAGTTAAAAGAAAAGCAAATAATTTCATAGGTCTGATGTGCTAGTAAGAGATAAAATGGCAACGTATGCCTTGGCTTTGCTGTTGGGACTTCAGTTTTACAAACGCTTGGACATGTGTTCAGCTTTTCAGATGTAAATAGTCCCATTAGATGAAAGCTGGGTCTAAATGGAATCAATGGTAAAACCTGTGGCAATTTAAATCAGGCTGGAATTTCATGAATGAGTTCAGTGAGACTACTTGTGTACATAAAGTTAAACACATGGCTGAGTGTTTGCGGGATAGATGGCCTGCAAGGATGTGAGAGTAAGACCCTTGCAACACAGTTTGAAGTCTGACCTGTCTTGCTGCTGAATGTTGGAGTCACAGTGAGGAAGTAGGTGAACATTTTGTGCGTAAACAAATGCGGTATATAAAACATCATAAATAACTACAATTCATAAAATGCTTGGTTGGTCCTAAGTAATGAAGCAGGGAAGGTGTTTATGGCATGTGCTTGTAATATATTTTTATTTTATATTTTTTGGCAGAAATACATGTAAGTATCATTATGTTTCATTATTCAGAAGAACTTAGTAGCAGGAGACTTTCTTTTGGAAGAGGGGAGGTAAAATAGAAATTACAGGGCAGCCACCCCATCTTGTCCTTTCAGTCATAGGAGTCATGCAATGTCTGATAATTATGTCAACTGTTTTAATCATCATGTATATTAACTACTTTATTTTGCATCACACTTGGTAAAGAAACGCTGTGGGTATTACCATAATTGTAACAGTTCTCACCATCTGACGCTCTCCCCTCCAGATGTTTCACCAGTTTGCAAATTTGATTTGGAACTGCATGTGCAGCAAACAACTGTTATATACACTAACAGATCTGTCTCTCTTTGTGCAGAGCATCTTTGCAGAGCCTAGTTTCACGTTTCTTGGTGAGAAATATTACTTGAATGACTGCCCCCTTATAATCCTGTGAGATTTAGATAAGTGCAATTCTCCAGGTTTTTGAGGGAGTCCTAATTTACATTTCATAACACACAGAACAAGCAATTAGCATGAAGTCTTATGGCAGCCTGACAGTCCTTTGTGCCTATGGAAACAGTTACACAATAGTGCATGTGCAGATAATGTTATCAGGTGCCCTTTGTGCGTGCTCACTAGTTTTACCTGGAGCATACTAAAAAGCTGCAGCCTAATTCTCATTTAAACTCAACCTGCTCTATTGTATGATGGACTTGCATAAAGAGAGAAATGTTGAGGCCTTCAGAAAATAACAGTTACTGTTCATTGTTCTCAGTGACTTCATTTTGGGGTGTTCAGGCTATTTTTCTCTGTGTGCATGGCTTTAAATGCCAGTGATGGGAGGCACATGACCTCCTGGGTGCGGTTAGATTCAGGCTGCAAAGTTTCCATCTATCTTTTTGTCTCTTTCCTCACAGGTGAGTGTAGAATTTTGTCTCTTCTCCAAGCTGGAGACTGATAGTGCCTAAGTGTTTGGAGAATGGGGTAGAACATCCCAACTGCATTGTCCTGCTGATTGTGCAATCCAGTTGTTGGGGAATATACAGGGGAGACTTGGTATAGTGGGCAAGAAGGAAAAGAAGTAAAGCAGCAAGACAGTAGAAGAAGGTTTGACACTGGTACCAAGCTCTTTCAGTATTGTGTGCACAGATGTCTGGGGCAAATTCTTCTGCACTTCTTACTCAAACACGTTGTTGTGGGGTTTTTTTTAAGGTTTAAAGCGTTTTTGTTTTGGTCGGATAAGATACTGATGCAATTTCATGCACTTCAGTTATTTTATCCAGCTGTAGGGAGCAATACCTTAGGGTGCTTTCAAGAGCTCTTGAGAAGAGATTTTCTGCCCCAAGGAGTTTTGGACTGAAAGATATGAGAAGAGCATGGAAAAGAGGCAGTGTATGCATAGTAGTCCTATGTCTGAGACTGAGTGGTGTTTGCAGGTACAAGAGCCATCTAGACAGTATGGTGACAGTGAGCGAGGGTCTGGAGAAAGGAAAAGGCAAGGCAGAACATGTAAGAGAAAGGTGAAACGAGATATAGACCTTGTTGGCTCTTAGGTGCGTGAGATGCAAAAGATCCAAGCCCAGTACACAAGCTGCGACAAAAACTGCTCTCAGAGTATCAATGCTGCTGCTGGCTTTGCTGAGAGACATTATCCCTAGGCTTTGGCAATCTCAGCTGTTTCTGTTGTAGAAAGCTAGGCTGGGTCAAACTGCTTTAGCCTGTTTGCTTGACTGAAACGAACTTGAGATTGATCACACCATCGGCATGGTCGGCAGTTCTGAAGGGATAACTGCTAGGATAGTAACTGAGGGTAAGCAATCAGTGCTGATAATCTGGTCAGAGGGTACCAGGGAAGCCTGTCCAGAGAGGTCTCTGAGGATTTCACTTCTGCCTTTCATGAGTTTTCAGCTTGCTCTTCTAACCTGTTCTCTCTCTGTCTCCCTGGGTGGTTTTCTCCTCTCATGTTTCCTACAATGCAAAGCTAATAAGACATATACAGAAAACAGATGCTGGAACCAAAGGAGGAGAAATGAGCAATGACTTATTTAATAGATTTAGGCTCATTCAAGAAGAAAGACACAATATGGCCTAAAAAAAGAGATAAATTGTTTGGGAAAGGAAAATGGGTAAAACAATGGGACTGAAGACAAAGACTTAGCTGATGCTGTGCGAAAACTAGATTGCTACAGAAGCCATGGTTTTGTGGCTGCCTTGTTTGGCTGTTCCTCACACTAATTCGTAGTTTGGGACAGACGGTGATGATGTGGAGCATTGCTGCTTGGAGCTGGCCCTTGCCAAGGCTGCTGTGTGGCTAATGAAGCACGAGGCTTTAACTTTGTCTTGGCAATAGCCGTTTGGATGGAAGTCCAGGCTGAACTATCATCAGAGACAATGCTATTTTTAGGGCTATGTGTATGAAGAAATAGTTGACATAAAGCTATGGAAACTCTTGAAAAGTGGCCCTGTGCCTTGTGCTTTGAGTACTTTACACTGAAGAAGTTTTAAAATCCCTCTCAACATGAGAACTGACTGTGAGTTTCAAACACAGCACTGCACAGCATGTGGCATTCATTTATTACCCCATTATTAGATTAAATGTTACGAATTAAACAAGTATCCTTTTCCCTGTTTGCTTAGGTTATTGTTATCGAAGACACACATCTTTAATTCCAGGTAGATAGGCTTTTCTCATTCTTTTTGGACTTACTCTTCTTTCCTACCATGTCGTACCTTCAAGCAGAAAGGAAAACTTAATTTTTACATTAAAGAAGAAATTACTTGTAAAGACACATTATACTCCCAGGCTTCCAAGACTTGTGGTCTGAAACTGGAAATGTAGCCACAAATAATGTATTCAGAGACCAGCTCAGTGTGGAGTTTTACTGAAATGTTTGGTGAATGCTCTCAAGAGCAAGGAGGGAGGCTTTAAAAGTTTTCTTGTAGTTCCCTATGTACTGCCTGACTTCTGGTGCTGGCATGATCGTGGTAGAAATGCATTATGTAATTAGATCTATCAATTTATCATGAAAAACAGAAGAGCAATAGTTTTCCCTATCCCCATTTGCTTGTTCGTATATGTCTCTCTCTCATCCTAAACCAGGCAGAAAATACTGTGAGATTTTCATATTGTTGCCATTTTTTGCTTTAATATCCTGTTTTCTTACAGAAGAGGAACACTTTAGGAGTGCTAATGGCTATGGCCTGTGTTTGCCTTTAGCTGATACAGCATTTCTTAGAATGCACCTGTGTTCTCTGCATGGTGGGATTGGCTTTGTGCTTAGTGGCAGAACTGGTCAGCACGTGGCGTGGGAGCAGCATGCTCACACAGGTGAGCCAGTAGCAACTACAGAGAAAGTTCTTTTGTACCCTGGAAGCGCTGCTCTGCTCCCACCAAAGCTGTTGGTCAGGGTAATGCTATGAAAACTATTCAAGTGGTAGGTAGATAATGGCAATAATAAGACTTATCATATGTAAATGTGAAAAAAATTATATATAGTGAGCAYTCAGGATGCTAATACTTTTCATAATGATTTTATCACTTGTTTTGGTTAACTATCTTAAGTTCATGTGGCAATAATATTCTATTTTCAAGGTGATTTATTTGGAGTTTTGGAGACTATGAGGGACAACTGCAATCTCTGTCCAACCTAAGAAAGCACTAAAAGCAAGAAATCATCTGAGGTGACATATGGGCAGTGCATACTCTTGAGTTCCTCTGAGATCTGAATATACTCTGTCTGAGCTGAAACAGCATTGTTTGTGTGCTTCAGTGTTAATCTGAGTTATATTTCTGGCATGTGCTAGAGCTGTAGCTCCGTCTTCAGGGCAGATACAGCCAGAAGACTGAGATAGAGACCAGGACCAGACTTAGTCAATAAATGGCTCATCTGCAGTATGACTGGTTCAAAAGTATAAACTATGTAATTCCTAAATTTATTAACATAACATGAGTTCAGAAGCACTCTGATCTTTCTGGAGTTGGCTCCTCGCTATAGAAATAGAAGCTGTCCCAGTCCTAAAAAACTTGTTGTTCAGGCTGCTATTCTGGAACAAAAGCCCCCACCCAAAGCCAACATATTTCATATCTAGCCCTGCCCATTTTTTATTTTACTTAGTACGATTGCTTGTATAAGCCTAAACATTGGTATGGCTGTCTTATTTTTTTAAGAACATAAAAAATCTCAGAGATTTTGCTCATGTTTTATTTCTGATTACTTCATGCTGTGGGTATTGATGAGATAATGGAAATCTGTATCTGGAGCATTGGTGTGGGGAAAGCAAATTGTGTGCAATGTTTCTCATCAACTGTAATTAAAGGATTGACTATTACAATCAAAATTAATTGTGTTTAATAAAGGGTTGCTATACTTTTTTTTTTTGTAATTTATTCAAATCACACTCCATAGTTTTCCCTTCAGGTTTCGGAAAGCTTTAGGAAAATTCTGTTTTCCTCCTTCAGTGTAACTATCTCTAGGAGAAAAGGGATTCAGTATTTCCTGAAGGTAGTTATATTTCTTAAATCATTGAATCAAAATGCAGTGGTTAATGTTAGTAAATATTTACTTTGGTTTTAAGCTTGGAATCATCATCAGTGCCACAAGCTAATCTGTGGATTTGCCTGAGGTGGCGATTTGAGCCTTCAGAGTTTTATATTTGAAATTGCACTCATCCGTTGATTTACTGAATAAAATTTGCATCTTTAACAAAGAYCAGCCTATAGCTTTGTCTAGGTAAATAATTCTATGCGTATTTTTCAGTAGTATTTTACAAATTTTTTTCCCTTTTAATTGTTTTAACATTACTTTCTTCTGTGTTTGTTGGGTTTGTTTGTTTTTTTCTCTTTTTTATCTTTAGGAAAGCTTGTTTTCAATATCAAACAAACCCCAAACCCTATCAGAAAAATGTTAAGAATAAAAGCAATTTTGTATCATCATAGACCATGAACTGTGAAAGTGATGCAAGCTCAACTAATCTTCTCACAAGCCAAAATTAAATTTGTTCCGTCTCCTGGTTTTTGTGGTGTTGTGTTGGGTTTTTAAAATTTTTTTTTTATTGTTGTTGGTTGCTTTGTCTGTATTCATTTATTCTTTCCTACCTGACCCTTGTATCATACCTCCTATGGGCTAAGGACAAACCTGCTTGGAGCTTGTACATGTCTTGTCTTGCAGAAAAATGTCTTCAGTGATGGGTTGAATTCTTCAAATGTCATTACTCTCTTCTCTAAATCTGATATTTTTTTTGGTTCTTATAATTTATGTAACCTGCTACCTCTCGCTTTTGTAAGTATTTGGTCAGGATGGGTGTCGAGTTTGATGTTGGTGAATACAGGTGGTGGTGTCTCTTGTATTTAACATGGAGTTCTTAAACACTATGAGATAATAAAATAGAAAAATAATAGGAAACAATGGTCCTTATGTAAAATATGTTCTACTTACCAGTTTTGCTCATGACCTGCAATACACCCTTTAGGGCACCTTTGCCAGCAGAGCAGACTTGTTAGAGTCTTCCCTTTGTCAGGGGTCAGGGCCCCCTATGGATGTGGAGCATGGCAGTCCTGAGGATGTGCTGGTTTCCGAGAGTGTTTGCTGCAGAATGGGTGTGACGGCCTCGCTGAAAGCSTTTGGCTTTTCCTCCCTGCCTGCTTTGCTCGGATTATCCTGCAGCAGCTGTCGGAGTTTCCCTTTGATTCCTCTGGCTTCAGCAAAGCTGCAGGGACACTAGAAACCTCACCCTGACCCCTGCTGAGCTGGTAGAGATAAGAGCAACATCATCCTCATTGAACCTGTGTACCATTGCCACATTTCAGCTAAGTGAACGGTCAAAATCAAATCCCTGATTTGATTTCCAAGGATGAGTGACAGGCAGTCCCCCCCTGCCATCGCTGGTCCCACAGTGATGCCAGCTGCATGTGCCCTGTCCCCAGTGCCCCTGTGAGTGGGGTGTGGAGTAGTGATGTGCTGTCAGCAGTTCCCTGTGAGTGCATCCCTGCTTGTGAGAGCTACAAGGAAAAAGCAGTTGTTTGTAGGTAAGGTTATACTCAAATTTGATTGAGACCTGCTGTCTATTGTTGTGATCCAATGCAGAAAGTGCTGTCAGTGGATGTCTGGAGGGGAGCTAGGGGGCTAGGCAGCAATGAGATCAAAAATACAGAGCTGTCAAGTTGGTTCTGCGTTATTTGGTATTGTTTGCGAGGCTCGGTGAGACACATATCCCTTATTTTAGATGATGTCTCACTGTCCCTGAAAACATGTCTCTTAAAAGTTTTCCTCTTACTATTTTTAGCTGGCATTTGCAAACTAACTGTGCTCAGGAAGGGTGCTCCGCAGTTGATTCAGTTCTTTCCCTACAAAGCATCCCCACTGAACTGATTTGGAAATGGCTTAATGTATAATCTGCAGTGTGAGGAGGCTGGCGGTGAGACAAGGAGGTGATTAAATCATTCCATAAATACTGATAGACAGTTTGAAAATATACTGCTCGTATTAATTGCCTCCACTTTATGTACATCATTATCTGTTAAAATAATTTGTTTTCCTACAGGTAAAAAGTTAATCTCCTAATTTTAAATTGATGTGGGTTAACTTCTATTAGCATAGTCTACTTTCTCTTTTCGTTTTGACATTATGTTCTGCTCTGGTAGGCAGATACAATAGTTTTAGCATTTGAACCTGGCACATGAGACCTTTTTAAATGTATCAGTATTGCAGATTTGCCTTTTCTAGAGCTTCCATGTCGCTCTGTTAAATAGTAGATAGACATTTTTAATGTCTAGAAATGTACAGGGGTGATACAAAGATTATGCCTTATTATTTCAACCTACAAATACTCTTCTTCGAGGAACTGGACTTTGCAATAACCCTCGCGCCCTCAGCCCCTCTATGCATAACCGCTGAAGGGTACGTGTACAAGACTGAAATGTATTTCTGCAAAGACTTCTGATGTCATGAGATTAAACATCTATATTTCTCCCTTGGTTTTTGCTGTTATCAAAATGTCTAGATTGTGGCTTTGTTACTAGGTGGCCGGTGTAAGTTTGGCTTTGACCAAGGTTTGACCTCACTTTCTGTGAGGTATCAGAAACTCCTGTCTGAAGATGTTTTCAGCTCCAAAGTCGCCTGGTCTTAAAGTGTTTTTCTCTGTCCTGTGGCTGGCAGTACTGATGTGACAAGCTGCGGGTGAGAGCAGCAGCCCGAGGTCCCTGCTCACAGTGTGTCTGGGGACCTTGAGGGCCCCACTTGCTTCTGGCTGCCTGAGAGCTAAAACCCAGGCATGAACATGGGAACCTGCTTAGAGGCGCCTGAGCTGCTGGTGCATCCTGGAAGAATTAGTACCTAAGAGCTTTTTGCACAAAGTGTTATGAATACCATCCTATCACCATTTAAAAAAACAGAGTGAAACAGAGCCCTTTGTGATTGTTCATTCCTTTGTGTGCCTCATGGCTTCCTAATTAAAAAAAACACCTAATGTGTCTGTTCTGTTCCTTTCTTTCAAAACAAGAAATATGCATTTATCTATTGGAAAGAGGAGTCTGTCTTTTATCCCTTTCCTTTTTCACCTGAAAAAAGTGGTAGGAAAGAAGGAAAGACAAATGCAGTGTTTGAATTAATTTTCCCCTGATTTTGCAAAGGGCTTTTCTCACAGATTGACTATAGTTTGTGCTTTGAAAAGTGATGTGTGTGTAACTCCTAGTGTGCCACACAGTCACTCTGTGAATGCTGGGTGGAGGCTAAAGTCAAATCATCCTTTAGCCATTCTTTACTGAGCCTAGTCAAGCTTTACTCTGCTGTCCAGTGGATGTCTCTGAGTCTTCCAGATTTACAGTCTCTAACCCAGGGCGATTTTCAGGAGTTCCAGTTTGCGACATTCTTAACCACTGAAAGAATTGCCCAAATATTAAGCTTCTAAGTTCTTGTATGTTCCTCCTGTTTGAGGAGATAATGTGCAATGGGGAAGAAGGTATTTTTAGCCTCTTTAGCTTTACTTTCTGGTTCCAGTCTGATATTTCATAGATTTTGGTGTTTGTTTTTGTGGCCTTTTTTTTCTGTTTTGTTTTGATTTGTTTTTTATTCTGATGTGAGTATTGAATTTGTCTAGGTTTTTCAGTTGTGCAGCATTTCCACCTTCCTTGGATTTTTCTTCTTTACTGTGGAAAAACTGTTAATTGCCTATATTTTTATGACAGTTTTGAAAATGACCCTGGAACAAATGACACAAAAGTGCTTTTGGTCAAGCAGCTTTACCCAAGTCTTTGCATAGATGTAGCTGGGCACTGCAGGCTGTAATGCATGCAGACCTACTGGCAGATGCTTTAAGGGCAGTATATATTTTGTCCTCTTTTCCAGGTATTTTCTAGCTTTGTTATTTACTCAGATATTTTTTCTTTGTAGTGGTTTTAATTTTGGATTGCTAAGCAGTATTACTGACAGTGCAATGCCTGAGAGATCTGTACTGTTATTGCAGTACTTTTGTTAATAGTTGACTGTATATTTGCAAGATCAGCCTTTTGCAGAATGCCTCAATTTATTTATTTGTTTGTTTTACCTGTCAAGACAACAGGCTAAGCACACTGTCAGCTTTAAACCAGCACCAGTCCAGTGCACAGATGGAGAACACCTATTTTGTGCCTGTGCTTCAGGGTGGATGTTTCCCCAGCACAGATGTGTGTAAGCAGAAGTCATGGATGCATTTGCTTAGTTTGTAGTTTTCATTGAATTCTGCTTGTGTTTAAGGACTTTAACTCGGTGGTGTTTCTTGCCTGAACAGGTATGTAGGAGAACCAGGAGGTGAGCTACTGTTTTCAGAGTAATGTACATTTAATCGAGTGGTGGTGTAAGCTCTTAAATTGTGTATGACCTGTTTGGCCTTACAAATCCCTTCTAGAAGAGATAGCAGATGTATTGTAACTAGACTGTATTGGAAAAGGTTACAGTCTGGAGAGAAATGTCCCCTCTGTGCTTTAAATCTCTTTCCATTAAAAGTTTCATTTGTTGCCAAGTAAGTAAAGCAATGATTATGTTATGGGGCTGACAGTTTTGCTAATGCTTCATATTTTCAGAACAAGGCTGTTCAACTGTTGAGATGATGTAAAATTCAAGAACTCTTACTAAGGTTTTTGATGGGACTCATATATAATTTTACACCTCCTCTGCTCCCAAAAAGTCCCCAAACCTCTTTTCTTGGGGCGACAGAGGAATGTACTCCCTATTTCATGGATTTTGGTAATTATACCAAGTAATTAGGCATTAGCCCTCTGATGATGTAAAAAGCTCCACAGACTCTCTAAGGTGGGCTCCCTTTACTGGGTATTAAGTTTGTTGAGGTTCTCCCTGTTGCGTTTCCTGCTGCTGCTTTTTACTGCTCCTTTGGTTTTTTAGGTTGTTGCTGTGAGGAGGAGCTGTTACCCATGTCCCATTCATAACTGTCTTGTTCCTACTTTGTCTCTTCATAGTGAGAAGTGTTATTTTCATCCTTTTCTTTTTTGTTTTGGTGTATGTACTTAGGAAAAAAGATACAGAGACTATGGTTGCTCTCTCTGTTGCAGTTACTTTTGCATGTTTAAGGGCATTGGGCTTAAGAGTTTTGCTACATGCGCTGGGTATCTGTGCCTATAGTAGAATGATGTTAACTCAGGTACTGACCGCTTTGCCTTCCTCTTGGAATTCAGATCATCAGTGTAAGACTCAGGAGTGACCAATCTGCAGTGATGCTGCATCCTCATCCTCTTCCCTCAGCTGTTTCTGAGAAAAAGACAGGAAGTGTTATTCTTCCTTCCTTTTGATGTTGGCAAACTTGGTGTTGGCTTTTTTATTGAATAAAGAGGAAACACAGCTGGAGGCAGTTTGAATTCTAGTTTTTTCCTGCTCTGTGTGTTCTTGGTGCAAGTTTGGGTAGGTGGTCCTCAGTGGTATCTGGTGCYGATAGCTCTTGCTGTGTAACCCGTTTCTGATTTAAAAACTTGAGCCTGATGGCATACTARCAGTGCGAGCAAGATTTATTTTGCCTAACTTCATCTTCTTAAAATATTTAGGTCTAGTTGAAAGTAGTTATGGGGGTAAGAATATTGCTCAGAGGGAACAAAGATGGGCAGCTCATGCAGGCTCAGTGAATTTCATTAGTAGAGAGACTTCTCCCCTTCTCTGTCTCCATTCATAATGGTTTAGTATTTCAAGTCAAATGTCTAAGACATTTACTTCTCCTACATGCATGGTAGTGATGCCTTTCTCTTGCTGACCGTAAAATCATGAGCTAGACACAGTTAGGGTGGTAAAAAGGGGTTACGTTTATAAGGATCTTTAGGTGCACAATTTTATCAGGTGAAAACCACCAAAAAATGCACACCCACGTGACATGTATACAATTTTTATGGATTTTGCAAATTAGCATATCTGACAAGAATCACCAATTAGAATTGTAATTTGTGAGGTAATTTCCCCCTCATTCTAATCCCTTCTGACACCCCCCCCACCCCCCCGCCCCGAGAACTAACTTTGTTTATAAAAATGCATCTCGAAGAGCTGGTCTCCAGACCAGAGAACCAAGATAGCATAGGGCCTTGGAAGGTGTTTTGTCTTTCTGCCTATCAGTGCAGGGAAAAGTACTGAGAAAAGGATGCAAAGCTACAACTATATGTGTAAAAATTACAGAGAATATATAAGAGAAAAAAGGTAAAAACTTACTTCAGCATCAGTAGGATTCTCTTCTTTAACTTGAGTGTGGTTGTTTATTAATAATCATTATAAATATATATAAAAATAAATATGTTTATATAATATAATAAATATATAAAAATTATTAATGTTTGTTAATAATTAATCATTATTAATAATGATAAATAAACAGTCATCTTGTGGTAAGGAGTGGATAGTGATTTCTTGGTTGAAAGATGACAAAGATAGTGAAGATGACCAAATAGTGTGGCTAAAATATGCAGAATGTATCATGTTAACCTTTGTTAATCTTTGTTTTTAAAAAATCTTCCTTTGCCTGTAATACTTCATGAGAAAACTATCATGTAGAAAGACAACATAGAGAGACTAGCATTATTGTTGATCTACTGTGCACACAAATACTGGTCTATTTTAAGCATGATTACTAGAAAAATATTAATACAAAATCAGTGGCACATCTTTTATCCTCCTTACCTTCCCCTGTTCTTCATGTTTAAAAAAAAATAAAAAACCCAAGAAAATACCCTGGTGCTGTTGTCTCTGAGCTAGGGTTTTAGCTGATGTAAGTTAATTCATAGCTAGTAAACAGAATTACGCTGACTCACAACAGAAAAAGATGTTCTTTATTTCAGCTTTCAGATGCAGGAAGAAGGCAGACTGATTTTTAAAAACAGCTACAATTATGACAAGTTAAAGAAATCAAAATATTCTGTAGAAACAAAGAGAATTCATGGAGTTGTCTTTTCCTAGGCATGCAGGAAGAGAGAGACATGATGCAAGTGCAGTGGTTAAATTAGGTTGTGGCATGAGCTTTAGTGGGGATTGCTAGGAAATAATTTGCACAGTGGAGGAGAGCTTCCTTCCTTAATTGTTTCCACCTGGTAGCAGGCTATTGTCAGACCAGGGACCTCTCTGCCCCTTGGAGCAGCACTCTGAATGAGAAATATACAGTGCTCTGCGAGTAAGTAGTGTTTGGATAATAGCTAGTTCTGTCTGGCTTCGTTTTACAAAGATGTTTGGAAATGTGATAGAACAGTGTTCTCCTTTAGGAATCCTTTAGCATTCCCACTGTGGTCTCACTTAGGAGACTTATTTTGTGTTTTCATTTTTGTGTTGCTGCTTCTGCTACTGCAAGAACCATGCTATGTTTTCAAAGTTCTGTATAAAAATGTGAAGTGTTACATTACCCATTAAAGCACTATGACTTCTTTGTTTTGGAAAAATACACCGAAAAATTGTTTAGGAATGCACTGCCTTAATAGAACATAAATGAAGGGGAGAGTCCTTTATTATGCTCTAGATTTAGCTACTGGGAAAGCGAAAAAGTCTTGCCTAACACTAAAAAAAAAAGCGAAAGGAGCAGGCATGCATGTGAAGTGATATCACCACCCTATCTTGAAAAAAGTCATAATGACTTCTAATGCCAGCTCTCACTCTTTGGAAATTGACTCGTCAGGTCTAATGCAGCTCAGAAATTCAGTCCAGTTTTGGTAGCTGAAGGCTAGAATGTGAAAGTCCCTCATTTTGTAATCTATGCCTCTTTAAAAGTGTCCTTGATTTCTGCCTTCAAAGTCTGAAGGACTTAGAAGTGAAATGAGATAAGCTTTCATCAGGAATCAACTGAAATGTGGTGTTTCAAGGTAAGTATATAGGATTACTGCAGGCTGCCTGTGTACAGCTGTTGTAGTTTGTCTCATTTAATTTCTCTCAAATGATGATACTGTATCCTAATTAATAGTTTGCTATGTTTGTTGATGGACTTGGGAAACAAAAGTTCGAAATGAAATTACAGCGATTAAAAATGTACCAGCAATGAGACTTAGGACTCTCTGGATACGTCAGTAAGTGCAGTCCCATTGGTTGCTGACAGCCCATTGCTGGAGCTGCACAGGTAGCTTTGTCACGACTGAACACGCGTGTTCCTGACAYGCCTGCCATCCCTGACATCGAGCAGGAGGCAGACAAGTGCCTGCCAACCGCCAGGGAAGCTTCATCTGCCAGAGCTACCCCGGCTTCTAGGAGCTGCTTGGTACTAGCTGTGGAATATTAAACAGGGTTGAATCTGCCTCAGTATGTTGGAATGAGATTGCATATTTCATTAAAGCCTAATTTGTTTTTCATGGGGAAATACCAGAGGCTTCAGCAATTATCATACTTTTAAGATTGGGAGAAAGATGCTTGAATGAAATTTAGCAAACAAGGCTGTCAGTGCTCGTTTAGTAACTCCTTTGTGAATCATTTTGAACTGAATTTGCATTGTAGCAGACTCAGAAAACCTTTTGCTGCAATTATTCAGTGATACCCACTATATAATCAGCTGGAGGTTAATGGCTATGCTTCTTGCAAAGCTTTTTTCCCCATTTCTGGTCTTTTCAGTCCCTTTGTCAGCCTCCCTGGGGGCATTCGGAGACAACCTGGCACTAACCCAGAGGAGATAGATACATGCAAGATCAGTGGGTTGGATGGAGGAGAGATCTTGGTCTTTTCACAGAAGGATAAGATTCTGGTTTTTCAGATTTGACCCTGCATTTCTTGAAATCTGCAAGGTTTAAGGACAAAAATCTTGTGAGTTGCTCAAATCCCTCATACTGGAGCCTGGATTGAAAGTGCTTCATACATCTGGGGTTCACAGTCTAATCTAGGAATTGAATTGAGCCCGTGTAACTTGCATGCTAAATTTTGAAATGCTTGCCAGATGAAAAAAAAAAAGGGGGGGAAATTGGAGAGTAAGTAGTGCCAAGTAAGCTCTAAAGTTGTCTCACTGCTCTTTGTTTCAAACAGTGGACTAGGAAGCTGAGTCTTGAGTTATAATGAAAAAGGAATTTGAGCTTTACAGTTAGAATTGTTGTGAAAGTTAAGTGTTTGTAAATGACAGAGTTCAAGACTGACAGGAAAAAATACATTAAATCTGAAATAGCAGCACAGACGTTTTTGATGGTGATGGGCTAGGGTGGAAAGTGTGTGTGTAGCTCTGTGGGACAATGTAATTTTTGTTCCCAGCCTGTAGAAGTGGTTAGCAGCTGCTTATTGCCCTTAACAGTTTGTTCTTAATTGACAAGGTTCCCATCTTGAGAGTTTTCAGTTGTATGCTCATATCTCGTCAGTCTTGGTTTTTCTCTAAACAGTGTAAGAAGCCTGGCATATCTCTTCCACCACGGAGGCAGAAATCAAATTGCATCAGAACAATCAGACATTGTGGAGTGAGTTATTAGGAAGTCTCTTCGCCCGAGATACAGCTGTTTCTTGAGCATATGTTATCACAACAGCTACAAGTCTCAGTAATGCTGCCTGGGAAAGAAATAATTATCACTGAATTACTATTCAAAAGAGGAATAAAATCCAAGTGAACACCCATCTTCAGAGGAGCTGAAATACAGTTTGGCTTGCACTTACTGCCTTTTAGGTGTGCTTGGTTTTTATTTGTTCTGCAGCACAGATAGATGGCCTGAGGAAAAAACAATTAAAAATGCACAGACCGCTTTCAAGGATGTTGTTACTCCTTGGACTGGGAAGTCTGTTCTGTGCAGATGCACTTCCAGTATGCTGTTGCACATGTGTGTGTTTCTGCATGTGGAAAATTGACTTCAGAAGTTTAAAGCAGTTCTTAGTCCACAGTTGCTGTTGTAATCGCTTGGTTTGACACTTCATATCAAAGCTGGGAGTGTCCTTGTAATGTTAACTAACACACTCCTAGTGACGTTTTTTTAATCAATTCAGAGATAATTTAAAAATTTTTAAAGATACCATAATTGCTATTTAAAAGATGTGTTGGCTAAGCTAAAAGAAAAAGGAAACATTATAAATGCTTTGAGTACATACATCTGAGCACAATCTAAACAGTTTCATTTTAAGTGGTGATAACACTTTAACTGCAGTTTATTGGTGTCCTGAATTTCAATAGCCGTTGGTCTGATCCCTCCATGAACAACTGAATCCTGCTGGCAGTACAGGGATCTTCTCAAGCGCATTGCCATGCCCTGTGCATGCGTTTCTGTATTGTGATACTGTTGCCTCCAGTAACAAAACCATGCCTCCATATCTAATATTCTTGGTTAGTGATTTAACCAGTCTTCTCTGTAAATGTGATCTTTTTGTTTCCACTTCATTGCTGTGCAATTGCATGGCTTACTTAATTTTATGGTTAATGGACAATCTCTCTTCAAAGGATTTGGGAATCCCTCTACGAGTTAGATAACATCTATTTTGCCATTGTGCTCTTATAATAGTGTATGATAACATAAAACTGAGACTCCTAAAGCAATTTGATTATTTGTTCAGATAAGAAGTCTTACCATAAGTCCTTGTTGACAGTGAAATGGAAACAGAGTGGTTTTAGGAGCTTAGGTGAATGCACAATCGCTCCAGCATTCTCTTGAGTGTGCTGTGAAATGGTTCCCTATATGAGAATTCTTATAGGGTACCATATGGCCATATGTTCTTTTGTTCCTTTTTATGGAAACAGTTTCTTGTAAAGATGGTGGCCTTGTATCTCTTACTAGGCAAAAGCATCGTTGTTCTCTCCTGCAGAGCAAAGGTATAATGACGGAATGGGTTTTGTGGTGGGGCCTCTGCTTTTTCTCTGTGAGAAGACAGGGCAAGGATGTGCAGTGCAGAAGAAATGGAGATGGGCAAAGTCCTTTAAGTGCTCGTGTTCTGTAGCGAAGGAAAAGAAAGGTTGCAGCATATAGCATGAGGAGTGCACTTGAAGTTAATGGTTTGTTGTTATAAATAAAAAAAATAATAATCCTCCTGGATGGGTTTTGGGGTCCCTTGCAGTCTTCCTGAAAGCGTGGCGTTTGTCCGGCGGTGCCGTGACGCATTCGGCGGTGCACACAAACACACACACAAACGCGTACTTAGTTGAGGCAAAGAGTCGGAGGGGTTCTCCTTATGTGTTCCCTGAAGTAAGTTTATTCCATGAATTGTCAGGGAAGGAGAGAACCCAGAACAATGGAGGGGTCAGGGTTTTATTCCATGGACAGTGGGGGCGGAGAGACAACAGGGGCCAATGGATTGGGAGTCAGGGGGCGGAGAGAAGGCAGGGTAATACAACTTCAACCAATAGGGGTAAACGAGGGGAGGAGTGGGGTACAGGAATAAATAGGATGCCGAGTAAGGGAGAACATTCTAGAACTGAACCTTATAAGGGAACAAGGAATAATAGGCTGCTCGGTCACTCCTGCAGCTGGCTCAAACACTGCAGCACTCTCTGCTGCACGTTCAGCTACCTCTACAATGGTTCTCATGTTGTTGCAGAATAAGACAAAAAATGGCCTTTTTGATGTAAGCATCTTTCTCTTGAACCTTTAAGTTTCACAGCTGGTGGGAAGGGAAGGAAGCTGCATGTGGCTGCTTCATTAAGTAGCAGAGAATGTAATTATGAGTTGTATTCTTGATTTATTGTTGAGCACTGATAGTGAGTGACAGCATGAAGAATGCTCTTAGAAATATAGTCTGTCTCAAACTTCATGGCTGGGCTTCAGCTTGTCTTTAGCATCTGTGTTACGTGTGTTGGGTGGATGCCCAGGTTGTCAGAAGTGGTGGTGAGTCTGTTCTCTGCATTTTCATCAGAGCATCAGGAAACCGAACAAGAGACTAGGAGGGCAGCTTGGCTTTCTGGCTTCTCCTTCTGCCTTGCCATTGCTTTTTTTTTTTTTTTTTGACTGAAGGTGTCCTTAATTACAGCTACAGTCTGTGCTCTCTGCTGTCAGAAGAGGTATGCTTGGCTAGCAGGGAACGTATCAGCCCGATTCCTACTTGCTGCCTCCTGGAGGTGAGGTGGGGCAGAAGAGAATCAATTAAGAGATGAAAAAGCCCATTTTAAAATAAACTGAGTAGATAAAACTCCCAAAAGGATGGAACTATTTGCAGGACATGATGGTTTTGACATTTGCATAATTACATTAACATTTGTAAATCAAATGTGTTTCTTGCCTCACAGTGAGAGAGGCTGGTTTTAAATATTCTATGAAATTTTGTTTAATATTTGATAGTGAAAGAATTTTTTAGAGCATGTAATTGAGTTGGATTCATGGATAAACAAGTTAAAAGTGATTTCCATCTGTGTTTCTTGTTCCACATAAATCCCCAATTTTCTATGCTCTTTTGAGTACTTTTAGCACTTTGGCAGTAAAACCTTTATTTTACCTGACATTAGAACCAATTTCTCAGTGAAAGCAGTTTCTACTGTTAAAGCGTCATTCTTTCGTCAGTAAGAATAATGCTTAATTGAAAATCCTGTCTGTAAACACTAATTCATGCTTTCAGGTGACTTCCAGGTATGCTTCTAATCTTGTCAGTATCGAGGAGTGCTTAAAGACCAAAGACAAAGGGAACATTTTTAGAGGGACTGTGTTCCCAGCTTAGTTACCTCGAGATAATTTCTTCTATATCACTTGGGACTCAGTGTCCTTGATACATGATAGTAGCATTTTCTTCCAATTTTGTTTTGTTTTGCAAGACTGTTAAATGATGTATTCATGATTTGTGAAATGTTAGGCATATATCTGTTGCATATTATATTTTTATAGACTTCTGTTATTTTGACAGTATTGTCACCACCAGTAATGTAAAATTGATTTGAAATTGAATCTGTACTATGCCAGTGAGTAGTGCATCCAATTTGCACATGAACTAATCCATTTGTGTTCTGAACTCAGGGAAAGTACAACCTTTTCCAAAAGAAGGCCTGATCTCCTAGAATGTTAATTACCTTTAAAATATCTTACAGAGCTGTATGAACACAAGTTAATAATTATGTGAATTTATTTAGAAACAAATGTGTTAACTTCCTTGATACAGGAAGCCCTGCACAGTTCTTGAGCAGAGATTTATATCACACCTTTCATCAAGCTCGGCTTCCTTGGATTGTTCTGAGCTGCAAGCACAGGAATCAGCTTTGTAAATGGATAGTTTCACATTTGCTTTAAAGATAGCTTGCAAATGAAGTGGTAAGTTTTAGTTAAGGAAGATACATCAAAGGTTTGTGTGCTTAAAGGAATTTTGAAATTGCTGAACTCTGATGTTTGAGGATAAGTCCTTGCAGCATTTTGCTAGCCAAGCCAAATCCTTGCCAGTATATCACATTGCCGTTGTTCAGTGTGGAAGGATCGGGAAGTGCCTCACTAGGAATTTTTTGGTATGGTGTAGTGTCTCAGTCCTCTGCTGGGAATTATACTTACTAAGTACAATAATGTTCTTGGTGAGGAGAACTAACATGCAATCAGGAAATAACTAAAGAAAACTGTATAGCATACCATATACTAATTGTGGGGGGAGGCGAATTCCTGGCAAGAAATTTAGGAATGTTTCCATTTAAGACTGTAAAGGTCCAAATATTTATTTTTCTTATCCCTTTTTCAAGAGGGAAGAGAAACATTTGCTTTTGAAAAATTGTTAAATGTTTTGTCCCATTTTGTAAAGTAATGATGTTGCTGTTGACTCTCAATTGGTGAATGTAAGATCTCACCTCTCACGGATATGGTACTTAAGATACTGTGTACTCTACATGTTAGTCATAGTTAGAAGTTCCTATCAAGGAAGCCAGCAAATGAGGAGATAAGGCTGTACTTAAAATGTACAAAAATGATTGTAGACTCATTTATCTGACTGCTCCGGTACACACTGCATTAAAGTATGTAATGAATAACTACATCGTGGTTCATGTAGGGTTTAACATTCTTAGGTTAGGCTTTTATCAAAGGCATTAAAAGAATGAATAGCTATCGTATGTATAAATCATTTGGATAAGCAGAATGTGAAGCAGAAGTGAAGTATGCTGCACTCTTTGGTGACTCATCTGGAAAGGATAACAGCATCATTTCCCTGGATGGTTATATAGCTACCTCTTCAGTTTGCATAGGTTCTATCATGAATCTTCAAGCTTCAAATAATATTTTATTTATAACATTTTATTTTTTGTCTGAATTTCAAGTTATTACATGAGAATAATGTGGAGTTTTCTCTCTTAATGATCTGTGAATACAAATAGGTAGGAAGAGTGCAGTGCAGTGCTGTTTTTTGTTTTCTCCTCTTCCCTGCTTTCTCCCCCTTCTGAAAAATTTTTTTCACCTTCTAGTTTTGCACTGAGTAGGAAAAGATCTTACCGACTTGCGTGGGGTATGCTTGGAACAAAGGACACTTCTCTGGTAGGGTTTGGGAATAAAAGAAAGCACATTATCAGTATTGATGGATAGTCAACTGGTTTTCCAAGACACACTGAGAACAGTGAAGAGAAGTAGCTATGTATTAGTCATGTATTTTCATCTCCTTTGCTTCCGATTAGGGAGATATGATCTTTAGTTTTGACTGGTGGCCTTTCACCTGTGGGTCATGTTTTGGTCATTAGGTTTAATCCAGATCTAGATCTTGGTCTTTATTTCTGTGTTACTGTACTACTGTTCTGAGCCGCTCCTTAAATCTTTTGAAAGAATGAAGTTACTGCAAGAAGAGTGTGTTATTTGTTAATGGTATTCCTTGCCATTGCTGAGTGGCTCCTGCCACTATGTATGAGTGAAAAAATGTAGCTTGTATTTGTGAAGTCTGCAAGAGAATCTGCAAATGGGCTCTCAGAAGCAGGTTCTGCTGGCCATTATATTGAACATGTCTTCAGGAGAGGCACCCAAACCTCAGACTGCTTGGAATGGAATGGTCTGTTTGATTCTAAGGTTTTCTTCACTTTGGAATTTACTTAGTTTCTTTTTCCCCTCTGACTGGTGTGAAATAGTCCAAACTAGGATTAGCTCTGAAGCAGGCTGTGAGGTCATTTTGTTTTCCCAGACTTTAGGAAGAGAAGGTTATGTTGACTTTACTCTCCTTAAACCCTGTTCTCATCCATAGGCAGTGTATTCTCTGGGTTTCTGGCAAGGAGCACACCTCATGGAAGAGAATTTATTTAGCCGGTAACCTTTTTCATGAAACTCTGAGCCTCTGGCTATGTATAAATATATATCCCTGTACTTTATCCTACCTGGGGCAATGTCTGAAAATTACTAGGGAAAAAACCAAAATCTTTCTACTCACTGAATCTGGTTTTGATGATAATAGAAAGAAAATTATATTGAAGCAAAAAGGACGTAGACGTTTAAACCTTCAAATGATACTAAAAATTATTCAAGAGTAGTGGTATTCTTCCTGTGTTCTCCTGCCTCAGATTTTAAGATCTAAGCATTGGCATGATATGAGGATGTGGGTTGTGTAAAGACACAACTGTTTCCTTTTGTGCCTTCATTTTATTCTGTTTCAGTTAAACAAACAAAATGAGGACTGATGAAGTCTCTAATACTCCCTCTGAATTATTGCAAACTTAGTTAAGACATAGCTGTGACTGCGCTGATATTTTGATAATATGGAGGTGCTTACAATCTGATTAACACACGCTGCATTTTTCTTCTCTCCTGCTGGGAATAAAAGTCTGAGGCTAATAAAATGTTTCCTGACCTTGAATAGGAGGGTATAGTATTTTCTTTCTTGATAAATGTATAACTGTGAGTGCTGATATTTGCTGATTTTATTTGAGAGGTATAGTAAACAATACAATTAGTGAGAAAATATGCATTGTAAATTTTACCCATCTCCTTTTTTCATGAGAATGTCTTACTCTATGAAGGAGTAAGTTAAAAAATATAGCTATGTATATTGCTGCCATAAAATAAAATGCTGGTTTTGGTCTAAAGAGCCTTATGTTCAAAATCTATGCTTAAAAGATTGAATTAAAAATACTTAGGATAATTGTAAGTATTTTTTCTGTATACAACATCTAGGAATTCTACTTTGCATCTTCTTAACACAGTAAATAAAAAAGGAGGAAATAGAGCATGTCTGGCTTTAAAAGTTTGCTAAAAATGTATCTAAAAATTTATGAAGACTTTTTTTTTCCCCCCCATTATGATTTCCCAAACACGTTTTAGTTTAGTGGTACTTCCAGTTTTTTTGGGCTGTTTGTAGTTAAAGTGATTTCTTTTGGAGCTTGCAATGACACATAGTAGGGGTCTGCCTACAACTCAGGAAGTATTGATTCACTTATAGAGTCAGGAGAAATGCCCTGCTGAAAGCATTTGAGTTAGTAGATTTTTAGCTTTTCAAAACAATCAAACAGGAAAAAAAAAGTAATGACATGTTCT
This sequence comes from Amblyornis subalaris, assembly GCA_018881555.1. Classification (NCBI taxonomy): domain Eukaryota; kingdom Metazoa; phylum Chordata; class Aves; order Passeriformes; family Ptilonorhynchidae; genus Amblyornis; species Amblyornis subalaris. Next base: position 1,611,269 of record JACAXG010000067.1, on the reverse strand, counting down.
TCCCTCTTGATTATGCAGCTCAGATTCCTTAACAATAAAGGTTATCCTAGTGTATCTAAGGTCCACTCTGAAAGCAGCAGCTTTCTCAGCTGCAGGTGGTAACAGATGGAGATGGATGGATGGAGATGCAGATGCAACTTAAGCTGGGGAGCTGTTTGCCAGTCACTCTGTTATCCCCTCCCCCCCCCCGCTGGTATCCACCTCTTTGAAGCAGTGGCTCCAGATTTTGTCGGGAGTCCCATTTGGCTTCCATTCAAATCTGATCGAATAAAGATGAGAGAGAAATTTACATCTTTGCTATACCTGGCATTTTCTTATGGATATTTGTTTTTAGTGGTTGGCACACTATATTTGTCAGGAAACTGCCTATAAAATGGTATTTGCACTCAGCACTTGACATCTTTAGCACAGTATAACCTAAGACTTTTCTAGCAGCCCTCGAACTTCTTCAGGTAAGGTGGGAGCATCTTCAATGTCTTGAGAAACAGGAGGTCTTTCCCAGCCGTAAAAAAGGGATTGGTGTCATAGTCACTGTTTAAAACCAACACAGATAATAGCTAGCGCAGTCGTAGAAGTGGGAGGTTGGTGATCACTGAAGGGTGACTCTGGAAAGGTGTTTGGTCTTGTTCTGATGTGTAGGACATGGCTGCTTGTGGCCACCTCCGGTGATGCTGACTTTCTGTGGGTTAAGGAAGGCAGGATGAGAGGAGGAGCTCTGGAAGGAGCCCTTTGTTCCCAGAGTCTTCTGGCATTTAAGGTTGTGGAGAGCACATCTACACCGGAGATGATAGCTGAGCAGGAACTGTGACGATTTTGTTGCTATATTGTTTTTATAGTTGGAGGAGGAAGAGAGGAGGGATGCTTGTGAAAAAGATGCTTTCCTCGTAGGGAGGATGTTTTTCATATCTGAACCTGTGACTACAGCAGGAAGGAAATAGAGGCTGTAGAACTTGCAGGGGACAGGTTTCTCCAGTAGAAAGTTGCTAATATGCAACTGTTAGCTGGGCAATCTCCTAAAATGCTGTGCTTCCACCCTGATTGCTCCTTGTTCCCGATGATGAGCAGTTGGGCTGTCAGCTTCTGTCTATATAAGTAATTGTAACTAGCTTGATGCCTCCTTCTGGGGTGGGTGGGAGATGCAGACATGCAGACATGGCTACTGCAGTGTCCTGTGATATTTATTTAAACAGTTGAGTTTCTGACAAGGGAGGGCAATATTTATCAAGAAGAAGTTCAGGAGAATTTTGCTAAATGTCATCCACAGCCTGTGCCTGGAAGGTGGAGGGAGGGATTATAGGATTTGCTATGGTGATGTGAACCTGCACATCTGCCTGGTTTTGTTATGGTAAGGATCAAACGTGATTTCTGGATACATTTGAGGGGCTTTGAAGTGGTGGCCTTGCTTGAGTCAGTAAGCATTGCCCATGTAAAGGTTATGAGAGTCAATCATGTGACACAAGACTCCATAAATGAAATAGACATTATTTTATATAATCTTGTTGTGCCTGGTCCCCACTGGTGCTCTACTCATCTGGAAACCTTTGGTGGTGGCCTGGCAGCCTATTCAGATAGGAAAAACAAACCTGTCCCTGCTTTTTCATGGTCTGACACAGTTCACCATTTTTAGCTTGCTATTATCATAACAACAAAAGAAAAGGTTAATTCATGTACTTAATGATGTGTCTTTGAAAACAAATTTCTAATAATTGTCCAGTCATCGTTTATGACTGAACTTCTAATGTGTTTATTAGAAAATATTTTAATAATTTTTCATGTTTTCAAAACAGACATGTTTGGTTTTTGCTTTTTGAAGGTAGCTTTTAGCAGTTCAGTGGTTTTTGAAAATCATCACCCTGATTTCTTGAGTGGGATTACTGCAGGCCACCTATCACTTACATTTCTGCCATGTCTGAAATCAATGGTGTTGGGATGGAAGTCACTCTGCAAATGTACTATTTCTTGTAAAGTCCTCTGAAGTGATGAAATGATTTAAAGCATTTTGTTGAGAAGAGGATTGTTTCCCTCATAAATACAGAAAGTAGAAGGAGCATTCTTTTTTCTTTTTAGTGTTCACAGAACAGTATCAAAGAATTTGATATGTGCTTAAAAAGCAAACATGCAGAAGAACAAAAAATATGAAACAAGTCTTTGATGTTTTTTTCTTTTCCCCTGGACTCTAATACTAACAGGCAGAAATAGGGCTCTGAGCATTATCTTGTAGGGATTTACACCTGATAGGAAACCAGAGTGCGTTTTGAAGGACAGAATTACTTTGTTGTCTTTGGAATAGTTACTAAGCCGGGTAACAGCATGACTGTTTACAGGGAATAATGCCTCCAGGCTTTAGGCAAAGCAGTGTGAAGGATGTGAGAATAACTGGCCCTGGGAGACACCAGAGAAAGCCAGAGCCTGTCGGATAGGCTTCAGCATCCCCAGGCATCTGATCCACTGTGAAATTGAGCAAAAATAATGGTACTTTGTAACTCAGGTAGTAAGAATTTAGGATCCAGTGTTGCTGCTTATTTCTTTCCTGAAGTGGTCTGTTGACATTTATGTTGTTTCTTTTGTGTGCAGATGTGACTCTCTGGGTCTGTGGGGAGGGCTGGTAGTAAGATATGTATGTGTGCTGTTTATTGTGTCTTTGGCTCTGACACCTTACATGTTTCTTATTTAACCCTTTGAACTTTTTAAATGCAAAGTTTTACTGTGAAAGAGGTATTCAATTTCAGAAATTCAGAAAATGATTGTGTTAGCCTTATTAATGTTTGTGCAGTTGTAATGGACTGTGATTTTAACAGTGGGATTTGCAGCTCTGGGTTGAAGGTTTTAGTCCTGCAGTACTACTTGGAAATAAAACTGCATAAAATGGCTAGCAAAATTATTTATATGCTCACTAAGCATCAGGCTGGAGTCAAGATTTTCATCCTGTAAGTGAACATCCTGCTTCTCCCGGTCTGCCCTTCCAGCTCTCTTCCCGCCTTTTTTATCTCTCCTCTGACTGCATGTATGTTTTGGCAATAGTTCCAAAAGGAAAGAGTCTGTCCCCTGCTGACCCCCGGAAAACCTTCGAAGATGGAAGTTAGAGCATTTTGCTGAAAGGTAAGAGATCATATTTCGAAATTAAAAAAAAAAGGGGAGGGGGCCAGGTTTGAGTCTGGCTGGGGTCCGAGAATGGAGTGCTGGCAGCCATGCGGTGCAGTGTCCTTCCTCATGTTTCTCAGCCTCCTCATGCTAGGCAGCCACTGGAAGGATGCTGGCTCTCTGAAAGGATTACTTCTTGCATGAACCAAAGGAGTGTGACACAATATTTTACTAAGCCCCCAATTTACTTATATCAAAAGTGAGAAGGATGAGTACAGTTTATACTGACCTAGAGGAAATAATCTATTCTTCATTTTCAATATGGCTCTGCCATTGAAATTGATGTATGATAGGGCCTCTGTCCCATCCTTACAGCAAACTTGAGCACCTTTGAAGTCCCTTGCACAGAATGAAAGAGCTCAGGTAAATATTTTATAATAAAATTACTAACAAGGACCTCTTATTGAGAAAACATTCTTCTCTGTTCAGAGATGTGCTTGAGGGGATTCCACTACCACCCTGTATTTCATATAATCTTGTGAGTTTGCATGTGTGGGCTCTCCTGTTTCTTCCGCTCCAGCTCTGAATAAGTGACATCTCATTGGTTTATGTGTGCGGGTAATCCTGTACAGGTAACACAATAGTTTCAGTAGGCATGACACTTAAAGGACCTTCTTTCAGACACTTCTATGAGAATAGTGTTAATAATTAAAGTCTTAAACGCTGATTTGAAATTGGTTTGAACCCACACTCAATTAAGACAACTGTGCTGAGAAACTATGTTTAGGTACACAACTTTGAACTAGCAGCTATACACACTCTACAAAAATAGCCATGCTATTGTTTCCTTAAAAGTAAACCAAAAATCTCCTAACCTCCATAGAGAGTAAGAGGCCGATGCTTCTGTAGCAGTGTTAAGTCAAATAAAGGAGAGTATAAGACTGGTTATACTTTCATGGTGTCATCGGTTCAGAGCCACATGAAAATGGGAGTGTGTGGGAGTGGCCATAAATTTGTATTTTTGAGATGGAACAGATCACCTTTCTGCATTTGAGTGTGTAGGGATGCTGAATGTATTTAGACAATAGGTTGCTAGTTAGCTGGTGATAGAGGGTCTGATTGTGACCTTGAGTTTTACTGCTGTAAATTAAGTTTGTTTTGAGGTGTGGCAGGGATTGAATTAGCACTTGTGTTAGTGAGGGAAACTTCTGGCTCAGCATTTGCTTTTTAATGCCAAAATCTAGCCCACAGGGGAAAAAGCTTCTGTTCTTTGATTCTCCAGATGCTGTTTTCTGGAAGAAGGTGATATACAGATGCAAGAAAGTTGTTCTTGGAGTATCAGCTGCAAGAGGCTGTATGTCAGAAAATATTATGGATATCTAATGTAAAAAGAAAAGAGGAGGGAATTATGCTGTTGCCTACATGTTCTGCTAGAAAATATTAAATTGAAGCACTTTCAAAGCCAAGAAGGACTTTGAGTAAAATCATAATAAAAATATGTTTTCACATAAATTCGCAATGCAAGGCACGAAAGGAACGTTAGGACATTCTGTGATCTGAAGTATACTAGATGCTTTTAACTTTCACTCAATTATTGCTTTTTGTAAGATGTTAGATTAATGGACAGAAATATAATCTAGGGTTATACAACACTTCTACTTAAGTACTTAGCTGTTTTTTCAGTTTTTGATTTTAATCAAGACTTTCAGTCTGWGCGTCTGGGCTCCTAGAAAGCTGAAGACAGATATATTTGCTTCCTCACCTAATGCATAATTTCTGCAGTTGTGATCATTCCCACTCACTTCACTTTTCATCTTTCTTTTTATAGTGTGAAAAAGAGATGAGTTGGTTTCTTGAACATTTTTCTGTTAAAATCTATAGTCTCTGGGTTTTGGATGAGCTCTGCATCCACACTGAAGGACATTGGTGTTTGGGGGAGATGTCTTAAAAGAGCTTGAAGTGAGTTTACGAGGTTGTGCTCATAAAGGCTCTCCCTGCTATTCTCTCGTCCAGAGGAAGGTCAAATTTTGGTACAGAGAGAAGGATCAGCTTGTGCCATTGGAAGAGTTGAAAAGCCAAATTATCTTTTCTCCACTTCGCTTGAAGTGCTTCTCGGTGTTCACTTCATCAGCTTTCTCAGGCGAGAGGGAGCAGGGGAATTAGATTGCCTTATAAGTACTGCAAGTTGCTATTTAGTTGATATTAGAGTTGCAGTATCTATAGCATAAGTAATTAAATAACAATGATAATTGAAGCCAAACAATGGGCTTCATTGTTTCATAGGGCAAGATTTCACAATCTGACTCTGTATGGCAGAATTAGTACATCAGATAACAAATCAATCACGCACAGCATCAGGTTATTAAAAAGCCTGATGATGTTTGCAGTTTGTTTATGGCCAAAATACAAATCCATAAAGTCTGGTTTCCACAGAAGAGTGTCAGACTGCCAAAGCAGCACTTGTGTGTTGTTGCTTTTACACCTTTTGATTGTTTTTTTTTTAATTTTGAAAATAAAAGTTTCTGTGATGATGCAAAATGCAATAATCCTATTGAATCCTGAGAAGGAAAAATGTAGTATTTTATTTACTTTTTTTTTTTAAATTTCATTAATGTACAACCATAGAGTGGGAAGCTTAGTGGCCAATGTCAGTGCTGCTCTGAGGGCTGCTTCCACATGGGCTCCAGAGAGTCACAGGATGTCCTGCCTGGCCCTCAGTCAGCTTTTGATGCTGCTGGGGGCAGAGCAGTGACTGTGTGCCTGGGGGCATCTTCTCCTGCCCTGGGCACTCTGGTACACAGACTCTGTGAAGCTTCAGGATGTGCCTGGGCTGTGTCAGGGGGTGTGAGTGAGGCTGGTCAGGAGACCTGTGGTCAGTATCCTCCCTAGGGTGATTCTTGGGAAGAAGAGGAGACTTTGAAGATCTAGGTAAGTGGATGTGTGTTGAACTACACAAATTGTTGGAGCAAATCAAAGACTGGTGTTATCAGTTGAACTGTTTTCTATCTCACTTTCATTTTCCTTTTTTTTTTTCCCCACTTTTTTTAAGATCAGTATGTCTTTTTCTAGAAAATGAGGGGAATCTCTTAGTGGTGAGATTCAGCATTGCTCCATAAGCAAGCACTGTAATTTTTTCCTTGTTTTTTTGAGTAAACTACATTTCTCTGGTTGCTGACTAGCCTTCACTTTTAATTGTACAGGAATAAGGGCACATCAAAAATTAGAAAAGTAAAAAAAAAAAAAAACCTAGAAAAGACAAAACAAAAGAACTACTGTTGAGGACATGATATAGATGGAGTGAGGTTCCTATACTGTTTTACTGTATAATAAAATGTGTGAAGGTTTTTATTACAATGTATGTTTAGTTCTTGACAACGCAAATTGTCAAAGACACCCAGCTGATATTGCCTCTCATCTCTCTATTCTGAAACAAGTCTGTTAAAATCACTTACAATATTAGGCGAGAACTAAAGTATCTGTGTTAGCAAGGCTTTCAGATGGAAGCAGCCTCTGAGCAGAATCAGTGCTTGATGCTTGATGTTTCATGAAAAAATTATTGAATGGGAGATTACAGATCTTTCAAAATGTGGAAGATACCATTTGCAACTGTCATGTAGTCCAGCGTCTTATCCTCCCAAATGTCCAAAATCATTTACATCTAAGGGATAGAAATGTTATTTTTTTTGTACAGTGAACAGTACCAAAAAATGGCTAGAAACATTTGTTGTCAGAAAGACAAGAAATCTTTAAAGTAAAATCCTTTTTGTCTAATTTACTGAATAAATGTTGCTGTAGCACTCAAATATTGCAATGATAATATTCTAAGCATTGCCAGTAAAATTTAACTTTTAGAGTGAATAAACATGTTTGTCATGATGTACTGAGATTCCAGAAAATCACTGATGCAGTGCACTGTCTGTCAAATGCCAGGTTAGTTGACTGGTATGTACTCATGTGATTTCCAGATAAGTAAACAGAGTTCTTTATTATCTTGCCGGATACTTGTTTTCTGTAAAACTGGCAGGATTGCTGTTCTGACACTTGCTAAAAGGCATCTATAAAGGATATTTCCAATTCTCCTTTTCATCTGATTTTTCTCCAGTACTATAAATGATTTGACTCCTTATTGATGGTGATAAATTCATAATTTTCATACTGAATCTGTCATCCTGAGCTCAACTGTTTGCAAAACACTGCTCTACAACATCTAAGTGCTATTCTTGTGATTTCATGCAATACTATTCTGTTTCATTTAATTTCATCAGGATTGATTTTTGAGTAAGCAGATGGCTTAGTCTTCTCTAAGAGTCCATAAGGAAATGCCTTGCCAGAAATACTTTGTGTTTCATGACATTTAAGTTTGCTGTGATTTAAGAGTTTATAAGAGCACATTCAGCTTTTTTTGTGCTGTTCATCAGTAGGGTTTCATTGCTGATCCTCGGACTCATAAATGGAGACCACAATTCTGCTGCCAGATGCCTTTCAGAGCAAAGCCTGTTTGGCCGACAGGACGCTGGTTCCATGCGTGCCGTTGCTTAGGCTGCTCAGGCAGTCTCTTCAAAAGCTTAATCCTCTGTCTGTTTTGAGGATCTGGATATATCTAGTGCAGCTCGTATGAACTTAGAAAAAATAGCACAAAAAAACCAACCTGGTTTAGCAACATTTTATTAATTTTTTTCTTCCACACCATGCATTAATCTAAATAGAATGATTCTAAAATGCTATTTTAATTGCCCAAATAACTATTTTTTCAAAAAATCAGGAACTATTAAGTTTAAAGAGTATTTCATTCTTTTTGACATCTAGCTATCATGACATATTGGATAGTTACTATGTATATAATTATTTAGTATGAAAATTAACTTTTTATTACTTAAATTTTGTTTTTTTTTCTGACGTATATGTTCAGTGTTAAATTTTTTTTTTGTTATGAAACAGTGACACTTCTAATTGCATTATTTTTCCTAGATTGTTTTTTTTTTCAGCCTATCTTTTATCAGGCTACTTTTGGTTAAATATTGTTGCCGTATCTTGGATATTATTGTATTGTGTTCTTGAGACAGCTGAGGCCAATCACACAGTGTTCCGTATTAGGAAAAGTGCAGCCAGAAGGTAAAGGAAAGCAGTGGCTTCCCTCTAGCCTGTGCCTGGAAGCTTGCATCTGGGGAATTGCATCCGTTGTGGGGCTTCCCCCAGTGCAAGAGAAGAGTTTATGAAGACCAAGTTCAGCAGAGGAGTGTTGAGATGGTTTGGGTGTAAGGGTGTAAGTGCAGAGGGGGAGGCTGAGCAAAGTGGTTTGGCTTAAGGTGAAGATGAGAGGACTAAGGGGGATCTGACTGCTGACTTCAGCTTTCTAAAGGAGGGCATTTATAGGAGATAGATCTTGGGCATGTTTGGTGGAAATGGCAGACAACAGTCACATGCTGTTACAGGAAAATTCTGATTAGGTAAAAGGTAAAAAATTATCCATAGGGTGTGTGGCTAAGCACTAGAAGAGGTTTCTCAGGTTTCTTTGCTCTTGGAGCCCTTAAGCAGCCTAGACTGATCAAGGTAATGGAGCAAACAGATTTTTCTTTGAAATTAGCCCTGCCTGGTGCAAGGGCGTGGACAAGATGGCCTCCAAAGGTCTCTCCCAACCTAGAGTACTGGTGATTCAATGAATATCCCTATGAATGATAGAATTTATTTTTTTTTAGTTCTTGTTGCCTTATATAAACTGAATAACTAAGAAGAATTATGTTTATGACAACCTCCCCTCTAATGTCTACTTACCAAGGGAGGTATTTGTAGTTAAGGGACTAGACCTAAATGATTTTGCTTACTGTTGTCTCTCCAGATTTGTTTGTGGAACTAAAATAGATCACACTTTCATTTTACTGATGGACTGGAAAATAAGTGCTCCTGTTTTGCAGCTCCCTGGGGGTTCATCAGTTTTGAATAAATTGGTAACTGAATGGAGCTATTTGCATGAACTAGGATAAAAAGAAAAAATATAAAGCCTTGCTGTGTTCATAAAACATGCTATAGCTGTCAAAGCTGGTTTCTCTATTTAAGGAACTATGTGTGCTTAGACAGACAAACATATTATGTGGAGTTTTTTTAATAAAAGCTCACTGTAAAGTTTTCACTCTTGTCATGCAGACAGTATTGTTCTTGAGAGTGTTACTACATTTTTGCGTGCATAAAAATTCATCTGTCTTGATTTTCTCTCATTGCCGGGCAGACCAGGTGCATTATGTATGTGGAATAGAAGTATAAAGAATATGTATATGAAAAGGATTTTTTAGGGGAAAAGGACCTTAAAAAGAGGAATTTTGTTTTGAAAATTTCTAGCAGCTAGTGTAGTGTAGCCTTTAAACTTGGACTGTTTGACTGGATTTTATTTTTTTGCTTTGTGTAGCTCGTTGCTTTTGAATTGAGTGTTTGCTGAGATGGAGAAAAGTTTTAAATTGGTGCAATGAGCAAACTTGCCTGAGCAAAGTTGTGCCTCAGCAACACAGTAATTTTGTTTTTCAGTTGACTGAACTAAATGTATAGAAAGAAACTGGGAAACATCACTGGACAGCACTGTTCATTAGTACATCCCCTTCAAAAAACCAATAGGGCTGATCATCAGCTCAAATTAACTGTCTGTGGTTGGGATTGTTTTCATGTGTCCCAAATCTTACCTTTTCAAAGCAACTCGCTGGCAAGACTATAGAATGTTAAGGAGTGTGTGTGGACTGGAGCAAGGGATAGGATTGGAGGAAAGAAATGCCCATGAGTTATTTTAGTATCTTTCCCGTTCCCTGTTTTTTTTCTATTTTGTCTGTTAGCTGGCAATCCTGTTGGTCTCTCTGTCTGACCCAAAGCAGGGGTTATGTTCTTTTGTTTCCATCTTCCACCATCTTCCTACTTCTTCTGGGTCTGAATCACTGTCTTTCTCTGACTATATGTGTAGCTCAAAATATATAGTGTGGCTCAAACATGTTTTCCCCATTACATGCAGTTTCCATGGGTGGTGAAATTAGGAGGTGTGTATGGTGGAGAAATAGTTCCTTAGAAATGAGTATTCATTGGTTTCTGTTTCTTCCTTATTCAGTTTGCGCCGTGTGTGTTTCAGGGACAGTCTGGGGTGTGGGGATGCTGGTGAAAACAGCACTGCTCCCTGTACTGGTTTCTTACATATGGGATGTGTCTTTAAAAGCATTAGTGTGTACCTAGAAATGTAATAATGATAGAATCACTCCTTTCTATCTTAACATGGATTGAGAACACTGGGTAATATCATAGACCCCCATCTCATTTGTTTATAGTAAGGCTATTGCCGTTTATACACTCTTGAGCTACCCTGTTTGATTCAGAGGGAAAAAAAAACAGACAGAAACCCCAGCCAAACAAAACCTCAAACAAACAAACAAAGCAACCCCACCAAACCCTCTCGAAACTGCAAACAAAAAGCCAAACTTCTGTGTAGTGATATTGTGAGTGTCCTGAGGGTTCACAGTCTGGTGAGAAGAGTGTATAGGAAGAAGGGTTTGGCTGTGTATTGATGTGTGGTCACATGCCTGCCAGCCATGCATGTATATTGTGAACTGTTCCAGCAGTGCATTTTGCCCTCTGTTCAATGATTTGTTTAGTGCTATTGGTCGTAAATGCTCTTTACTATTAAAAGGTAAAGCCTAACTGTGGATTGAAACATGTTAATGAGAAAATAGACTAGTGAGTTCACCCAGCACTGCTTTAGCAAAACGGTACACAGTGTTCTTTTGTCTCAGACAAACTGTCCTTTCTATTTCCTCTTAATATAATTAGGAATGGAGTTCTGTTTTGTTTTATCTGCTTTTGAAATATATTCATGGTATTATCTTTTTTCTTGAGCAGAAAAATAAACTGCATTTCCAGGGACAGATCAGACCACAAACTTAGAAACAATGCAATTAGGTTATAAAGTATATAACTGATGTAATGCGTTAGTAATAGTATTTTTCTAGTAGATAGCTTCCCAGCGAAATGGGAATCATCACAACCACAATTACATATTTCAGATGCTCCAATGCACATCTTTTAGAAGTGAAATCAAGCAAATGCTATTCTGTAGCAAGAAATTAGACTGAAACAAGGTGTGTATTATTGGCCTTTGCAGGTGTCTCTGGGTTATGAATAATGCTGGATTCATTGGTCTTTCTCCTGGCTTTAGGGGTCAGCAGTCGTGGCAGGCACAGCTTTAGTGCTGAGATTTGTCTCTAGCTCCACTGTAAACTTCCTGCAGTGATGAGGGGGGTGGGGATGATGTTGTATCTGAAGGTCAACTGAGAAAAATGCAATCTGCTGGAAATGTTAGCTTATTTGAAAAGCATTTTTATCCCATAATGACTAAAATGATGGCACCAGATGCAGAGTAGTGGTTTTGAGGTGATTTGTATTGATCATCTTTGCTGGTGTCCTATTTTACTGCCTAATAAGTACTGCTGAGCTTTTTTGTCCTAAGCTGATGATAAGATATAAGGATTGTCAATAACTTTCATTATAATTATTTTGAATTTGCATATTAACACACATACATATCATAATTACTCTGTTCTTTATGGCTGTTTGCTGTATGTACAAAGGGAGAGGAAATAAAAAATCTGTATTTTTCATTTTGGTCTTTAAATCTGGACAAGCGTATGGATGCGGTAACATAAAATCATTAGAAAAGGCTATAATAGCAGTTTTAGAAACTTAGCATTTTTTTCCTTTGTTGTAACGTGACCTTTTCATCTCTTTGATCCCTTAAGCTGTGTACTGCATAACCTTGGATTAGTAGAAACAAGAAATGCTGTGCATCATCTAATGACATATTTCTTCTGGCTGCATCAAAGAAGGTTAGATAAGATCAGTTGTAGGAAATCTTCTGCGTAGTCTACAGGAGTGAAGGTTTGTAGCCAAGGATACTGTGATTTCCTTTTGCAAAGAAGGATAAAACTGAAACAATCTGCCACGCTGGTTTATCTTAAAAGGCTTAGGGAAGCCTTGAACATACTTGAAATAATATTGACAGTGTTAGAGCAGATCTCAGGTGTTCTCCTTTCCTACATGCTGACACTGGAAATACAAGTAAGAAGTTACTGAATGTTGATACAACTTGTACTCAATTCTAGATTATAGAGAAGTGGCTTTTAATTCACTTGGTTTTGATATTGTGGTGTTCAAAATTCTTCTCAGGTGAAGGTGGTGAACAGTATTTTTGTCTTCCCTCTGAAACTGAAGTAGTGGTAATATTACTTTTCAATATGTGTTGCTGTTTTGTAGCCCTGAAGGTAAATAGGTTTCATTGTATCTTGTAATAGGAATGGATGGTAAATCTGGCTTCATTCCAGCATCATCTGTAAAATGGGAGTAATGTTTTTATGGTTTGGAGAGGGTGCAAAACTGGCAAAACAAGTTCAAAAATGACATCAGTTTTTAACCATATGTGGTGTTCATCCCTTCATCTTTAATAAAATCGATATTCGCTTCTATTAGGAAGAAAAATAACCAGTGTGAGAAGGAATCTTTTAGTAAAATTACTTGTCTCTTGAAAGGTTAAAAACAATTACGTTTTCTGCTGTAGTATTGCAGAACAGAAATGTGTAGGTATTGTTCAGAAACATTTGAGATGCAATGAATTATTCAGAATACTGTGTATGGGGGGAGATGGGCCAGTCTCATTTTATGTAGAATTTCCAAGGTGCTTGTAGCTGGTTGGAGTTATTGTGTGTATGTACAGCAAAGGCAGGAGCTGGCTTTGATGCCAGGCTGCATCTTCTGTCCTCTATTTGCAGCTCTTTCCTCCTACCCGTGGCACGGGGAAAAGTGAGACCTGCATTGAGTGAACATCCCAAGAATTGGTGCAGTGTGCTGAACTGCCCTGCAGTGAAATGCTTCTCCTTTGACAGTTTGCATCAGTCATACATTGGCCAATATTATTGAGTGTAACAAATCTGTGGTGATGTTCATGTTTAATTGATGGCTTTTAAGAAACCTGTGCAAAAGAGCCTATTTCAACTATACCATGTTGTGCGTGATAGTCAGAGAGATGTTCAATTGCCTCATTCACAAGGTGGGCTTGATGAAGTACCAAGGAAATAGCACTGTAATAAAGTACTTATTATTGGCTAACAGAATTAAGGATTTTTGAGTATTTCCTCTTATTATAACTGAAAGTAAGAGGTGTTTTCTTTCTCATATGAGAGAATGTGTAGTGATTGTAATGAGTAGCAACGAGATGATGTTACGAATGTTAAACTTCCTGTGTATTTGACAGCTGACCTGGCCTGAATCAGCATTTTCCTTTAATCTCAGAGTGTACCAAAGGGATTCTGTTCCTCTCTGGCTGCCTCCCATTCCCAACGACTAAATGTCTTATCAGAGATCAGTCTTTGCGTCTATTAGGAAGAAAAACAATCAGTGTGAGAAGGAAGTTAGTTTGCTATAGCTGGACCCTTAGACTAGAAAGAGACCAGAATAGCTTTTATTATGAGAGAAGTACCCTTAAGGATGTAGAGGAGGGGAAAAATTGACACAGAAAAATTCAATCATTCAGCCTAGAATTTTTGTAACAAATGTTTTCAGAGGTAAAGTAGACAGGATAACAGTTCAAGAATTCAGTTTGAGAGTGTTTTTGCAAAGCTTCTCGTGGGAGAAGTGAGGATGGACTGCTATTTTTGCTCTGGCATTTTAGCAAGTACAGATCTTTAGCTTTGGCATTTCTTATCTTGAAAATGTATTCTTAGTTTAAACCTAAATAGCAAAACTCACATACATGCGCTGAAGTATTGGCTGTATGTGACATGAAATAAAAGTGCCTACAGTAAAAAAGGATTTAAAATAAATAAAATATTTAGGATTTTTTTTTTCTTGGCATTAGAACTCGAGTTACCTCAGAGCAGTACCTTTTCATCTCTAGTCATTGTGGACGAAAATGCTTCTGATTCATTGCTGAAGTGGAAGCTCTCAGTAGCCGAACTGCAATCCAGATATTTGGGGTGTGAGATCAGAATTTTTAATGAAGTTTTTTGTTTACTTCAGGCAACTGAGTTGTAAAGATGTGATAGTTGTTTAAAATTTGGCCTTTCATAGAATTAATGTCAAACCATGTTATGAAGTTCCTTTGAGTCCGGTGTACGCAGCTATTTAGTAAGCTTATGTAGAAACTAATCACATTGGTTGGAAATATAAGTGGTATTCTTGATCTCCAAGTTGGATCACCGGGAAGAACACATGAAAATACAGTTAAGACTGTCTACATTTAAAGCGTATTTCCACTGATACTAATTGAAATGGTGCAAATTGTTTCAGTGGTTGCAAGTCACTGCTAGTTGTTTGGAGCTCGTTCTTCGTCTCTTTTGGCTGGTCAAGGAGCCTACAGCTCCTCAATGTACCTGACTTTAGTATTTCAATTTAGTACAAAATGGGATGAAAAATATTTCATTAAAATGCGTATAGAAAGAAAGGGATTCAAGACAGTTAATAGTAATTGATTTCTCAAAACATTTCTGTAAATAGAAAACAAAAAGCATAGACTTAAGAATGGGTTTCTTGGGTATTTGTGAGATCATTTGGACAAGTTATGTCTAATGTAATGAAAAATGTCTTGGGTGCCTCCTAGTTCACCAAATTTGTACCCCTGCAACATTTCACATGGTACAGACAGAACAAAACTTTTGGTATGTGGTCATTTTACAAAAAAAAAAAAAAAAAGAGTGAATAAGCTTTTTATTGTACTCCCTTTTTCCAGTCTATTCTTCAGTTCATTCTCTAGCACTGAAAGCCTTTCCTTCTTCAGATTAGCATGGAATCACAATTTGATCATATCCTTTCCAAGCTTCTACTGTTTAAACAGATGGGGAAAAAAAAGAAAGAGCAAATACAGCTCTTTGCAGCAGATGACTCCAGCCGGTGTGTTTAGAGGAAGTTGAGCTGCTGGAGAGCTTTTCTGTTCCTTAGTGATTCATTGTAGAACAACTCTGCCTGAAGYGCTGGTGGTGCTTGCTGGATTTCATTCGTGGGACTTACTGGTTTCAAGTTTCCTTTCTGTGTACTCTTGTAACCTTAATGTGAATTCAGTGACTGCAGAGACCATAAAAAATTGGTGTTGTGCTGCTAATCAGGAGGGTATAGAGATGTTTAGTGTGGATGAAAGTGAATCCATCAAGCAATTTTAGAGAGTGGTCAGGGTCTTTTGGATTGCAAATATCTACCCTCATTAAACTGAAGAAGTGAGATGCAGGCTGTGGATATTTGTAGTATTCTAACATTATTTTTAAGTATGTGGTCACTGCAAGGCTAGGTAGAAATTACGAGTTACTTTCGTGTGTGATATTTGTCTAATTAGAGCTGACCCTTCACTGATCTTCGGCTGGCGTGGTTGATGTTTGTCATTGTGGAGATTGCCCGCTCAGAGGTAGTTTGGGAGCTTTGCTTTATAGTGTGGTGTAGAAGTATTTGCCTTTGGAACTGTGACCCTCTGGARGGTAGCCCTTAGAGGATGACGGGATAAAGCTTGGGCATCATGATACATTGCTCTTATGCATAATACCATTATCAGGGTACAGAAGTGTTCTTTAATGACTGAGATGAAAACAAGCATAGGAAACATTTCATGCTCCTAACAAACTGCATCTTAGTAAAACTCTTACTCCTCTGTAATTTATGTAATTTTTGAGATTTGCAAAGTGATAACAAATAGAATCAAGACTGTTGACAGTTGTAGAGATTGAATAAGTTGTTACCTCTTACTGTGCAGTTTGCTGACAGAGCTGGGTAAGATGCCATTCAAATGTTAAGCATAATTTTCAATATCAGCAGTGTTAGTGAAGGCTTTTTGAGCATTTTGCTGTTCTAAACAGTCTAGCACATAATTTATTTCTCAGTTATTTGACACTAGGAACACTGGAAAACTATAATCAAAATAGTGTGAGGTTTCTGAGTAGCACTCTAAAAAATGAAGCTCTAAAATAACTTCACAGTTCTAATTTTTAATTAAGAAAATGTGCTGAGATTTGTCCTGTGATTTAATTTCCTCCCCCCCAGCCCCCCTGGCAATAAGTAGATAGCTGCTGTCAGATTTTCTTTCTGCTTTGTAACTTGATTAGGTGGATCARGGTGCATCTACTGGCTACAGCAACTCCTCAGTGCTTAAATTACGGATTTTACTTTTTTACTTGACAGTGACTTTTGGCCCATATCTGGTTTATTCCACGAGGCTCTGTCTAATGTGTCATGTAAACGCTCTGATTCAATACAAACTAGACAATGACTTCTCCAAGAGATGACGAAACAGAGCGGAGTAAAGCCTGTAGAGTCCAGAGCCAGCTGAGTCTTACAAGCTGAGCTCTTCACTTAGCAGTTGAACTGAAATGACCTCCATAATTTGTGGCTCTTTCTTTTTTCTGGAGAAGTTGGGCTAGAATCATGTCTTCTACTAGAGTGTGTGGTAGATCGCTGGTCTAGGGGGACTCATGTGCTTTGCATGCCAGTATGTAACCACAAACCATATGCTCTTGGCTATTGAGTACATCTCTTATGGGTTTTAGGAGTTGGGAAGGAACCATTAGCCTCAAAAAAATGAGATTAAGGTGGGGAAAGTATCTCTGCAGTGGTCTGTTTCATCAGGGATTTTGCTTAGTAAGCATACATACCATGTTAAATAAGGATGTGGAGAAATACCTATATTTATTTATGTACCTATAAATCTCAGTGGCACTCTGCCAATCTGACTTGGGAAAGAGTTTTGTCATGACTCAGCTGTGGTGATTTGATAAGATATTAAGTGCTTGAGCAGGGAACATCAGTTTAATGTAAGTAGAAACATTAAAGCATCCTCTCTATAGTTGCGATAGATTGCTCATGCTTTGGAATAAGGTGAAATCTCTCCCTTCGTCATTAATCTAAATTAAGTAACCTTCCTGGCTTGTTAATAAGAGGAATAGTGAAGCATTGAATGTTGTCACCTTCCTTTAATGTCTTGGGTAGAAATTCTGATTTGAATCCCTCATATTGCAGTGCATACCTGATAATCCCCCTCTGTTCTCTTTACTAAACCCACTAAAAAGTCCAGGACAGATAAACTGAATTTTTTTTTCGTTTACAACTTAGGAGAGGCATAAAAGGCTCTGTATAGAAGAGATACCTTTTAGAGGAAATGCTCTGAATTTCTACTAGGATGTTCCTTAGTCTTCCTGGTGATTGGTGGAGTAGCTTGGCTTGTGTGGAAGAAGTAAAAATAAACTCGACTTTACCCATTTAAATATTTTTGAATGTGATCTCTATCTCATAGGTGCAGTAAGGTTTGGATACACGATATGATTCTGTTCTTAAATTGGTACCAATTTCTTTATTATATTAATTGACTTCCTGTATGTGGTACATGCTCCCTTGTGCACAAGAATCTGAAAAAAGGAACTTGGATAAGTGACAGACTATCTACGTACTTTGAGATTTAAAAAACCCAGAGAATTTACAGACAGAATTGTACCTCAAGGTCAGCTGTCAGACAAAGCAAATGGTAAAATTGAAGCATTGACAAGTGACAAGAGAAGTGAAAAGTTTGTCTTCATAGCACCAGGTTATAGTCTGCCTTATAGTAGATAAAATTGCTGTAGCTGAATTGTACAAGTGTTGCACCTTGCTGTTCCTGGCCCAGACTTCTCCTGGTATATAATTTTGCAGATCTCAGCATGGTCAGAAGGAAGAGTGATTAGAGGCCTTTTTTGTTGTTGTTTTTTAACATTAGAATGGGGAGGGCTAGTGGCATACACAATTTGATAAAATGAAATGGAGCAAAACCAGTTGGAATAGTTAGAATTCTTGTAGACTATCAGCCTTTTCCCATTACTGCATAAACCCAGAATATTTACCTTCTTTTTTTTTTCCCCCTTTATCAAATGCTCACACTATACTGTTAGTTATCTGAATCCAAGACTGAATAATCTTTGTGCTTGTGTGGGAATACCTCTTCTTGCTTTTTGACTTCCAACTTCTTTGTAAAATATAATGCCATTGTGATTATCAGACTGTGTCAGTGCGGTCACTGTAATACATCAAGATTTGTAAATGACTCTGAGTGGAAACTGCAGAAGACAAATACTAGAGTTATTTAATGCTGCCATATGATATCTGAAGCAAGCTAATGCTACTGGTTCGTGGTATTCTGTAGATGAGCAGTAAAATAAGCATTTGACCAAAAGCTGACAATGGAAAGCAGTAGCCTGTGTGAATGCTAGTCAGTACTACTTTCTTGGGCTAGAGGTTTTAAAAACAAACTACCATGTGAAAAAAGTTCTTAAAAGAATAAGGAAAGGTTGGAGAGATGAGCTTAAAGTTTATTAAAACAGTAAAGTACTTGAACTTCTCAAATTATGTTTAATGGATGCTAAAATCATGGCTTAATTTTAAAATTTCAAGAACTAAAAGCACACTTGAGTGTATTGTAGCCAGTATGTGTAACCAGGTGCCAGTAGCTGTTGTCTCATGAGTACTAAATTTGTAAGTCTTCTGGAAGCAATCGCTGCTTTTTAATTTGATTTCTAGAATTTGGGAAGGAATGTGTTTCTGCATTATCTCAACTGAAAAGGTGATGAAAGCCGGAGAATTGCTGGAATTGGGTAGCTGGTGAAGAGCTGTGCAGGCTTTGATGGAATTGGGAGTTCTGTGAGGTAGTAGCACAATGGACCATAAAAATGACCATTTTCAGCTGTGCATTTTATAAATTAATCTCTTATGCTGCCAGATACGTAATCAGTGTAAGTGGGCTGGGAAGAAACTTTTTTTTGAAGGTGCTTGAAGACTAAACTATTTCAGAAAACATGTTAAGGTTGTGTGTGGAAGCTTGGCAGTTTTGAAAATATGTCTTACTAAGCAGCTACTGTTATGAATGCAGTTTGTTACTAATCAGCTGCATTTTATTGGTAAAACATCATTTGCTACTTAGTTAGGTAAGCAACGTATTTTATTAGACGCTTTGCAGTTAAAACCTTTGTAGTTTATCAGTGGGTAAGTACACAAAGCATTGCTCTGTCAAAGCAGCAGGGCTGTTGTTGTTTTATGGATGTTGCCCTCTATTGGACTTGTTGTCTTAGTTTAAGATTTTTTTTTTTTAATGCGGACACAGAATTTGGCTAGTATATGCTTTGTTTTCTGAAATTTGGGAATATACCTTATTTTATTTATTTCAGAATACTAAAGGATATCTTTTTGCCAGAGGGGACATACAGTATTTAAAAGAATTGCCATTCTTGTTCCCATAAAATATCAGCTTTGTTTTCAGCAAGATGATGGTCATTTGCTTACATAGTGAAGTAATTTACTACCTGAATAACTAACTTACTTAGTAAAAACTGCACAAGAATTGCTGACTTCCTAATTCAGTAGCTTTTCATTTTTATATGCTCAAGTAAGCAGATTAATAGCTAATATCAGAGTTTAAAAAATGAAATGCCCAATCTCTGATTTGTAGGGGTCACAGAATCTGTTTAATCATCTTCTAAAATGTAGGCAACCATGATATACCTCCTGATGGACTGAAGGCTGCTTTTTTTCCAGATGAAGCTGTAGGCTTTGCTGTACCTTCTTAAAACAAGTTCCTGCAGTGATATAGGTGTATTATTTTTGGTTTTTTATGGTCTTTAATGCAAAAAATAGAAGCTAATAATTGATTCTTACAGTATTTAATGTCTTAAAAGTTTCTGGTTTGCTATCATGCAATGTATTCTAGTGTTTAAAAGTAAGCAGACGTCTGAGCTTGGTGCAGTTCCTCTCCATTTTGCATGATTTGCACAAACATCTTTGCTAAGTAATTACTTGCAAAATTTGTGTACACTAATTCTTCCTGAAAATATTGAATAGAATATTAATTGGATTGTTTCACTTTGACACACGAGTTGAATTACATGTGTTGAGCTTTTGTGAGTATAAGCAGGTTTCCTTTGTCTACAACAGCTTGCTCACAGTTTGTATGATTTGATGTAGCTTTTGGAGACTGCAAGAGCATTTGCCTGTAGGGTTTCAAATGAAATTAGTTTTCTACAGCTGTCGGCTTCCTGGTGCCAAGAGTCCCAGATTAAACTGTTCCTTATTGTTTTAAAGAAAGATCTGCAAGCATGCTTGTAACCCCCTACTAAACTCTTCACCCTTGATATTAGCCATATCTGAGGATGAAAGCAGAATCTGTTAAATGAAAAATATGAAAATATTATCTTCTATATATATTTCAAAATATATTTAAACTTAAAAGTTGATGTTGAATGTACCAGTCGTGTTGCCATCAGGTGTCTATATTAAATAATGTAACAGTTTTAGCTTTATATTTAGGATGGGGAAAAAATAGTTCTGTCAAAACAGTGTGAACATTTATTATGCAAATATCCAAGAAGCATATTCTAAACTTTTGACCCTTAAACACTAGATTTGTCAGCTTTTGGTGTGCATTGTGTAAACAGGTTCTCAGTAGGATTTTAGGATCCTGGAATAAGAGACTAGGAAATCATTCATTCATTCTGCAGGCACCGCTGGAACAGAAATGCTCAGAGGTCTTACCTGTGTGGTTMAAGTACAACCTTTCCAAACCTTAAAAGCCTTTATGCCTTTTTTTTTTTTTGAAACCTATGTGTGTGCAAATTAGGGCAGAATAATTAAAATGCATGTACTCATGCATGGATGCAGATACATTCACTGTCCCCATGTGTGCTTTTCTGAAAGACTTTTGACAATTAAAACCTGTTTTATTTGAACAAATTTAAATTGTATTGCTGTTTCCAGGTGTACATACCTGCCTTATCTCCTCACTTATCCATCTAGTTATTAATGCTAAATGTTTATATGTCAAAACGACACTTAAGCTGTCTAGTTTCCAATTCCTGCTTCTTTCTCTCTCCGTGGATTATTTCAATACTCTTCATTTAGCAAATGAGGAAAGCAGCATTACTTAATACAGCTCACCCACATTAATGAAATTGGCAGCTAAAGAATTTACATGTTATAATGATGTGCTTGTGTACAGTAGGTTTTAAAAGAATATATAATGAATTGTAATGGAAAAAAGGTATGATGGAAACAGATAATATATGTAGGGAGCATGCAGTCTGTTAAGACTGCATAAGGTTTTCCCTCTGGGGATGGTACAGTTTCTTTAAATATTTTAAATTTTACTCTTTTGTGATCTCAGAGAAAAGAGTTCTCATTTCTTTGCTGTTTGTTTGTCTTAAATGCTAATCAATATTGTTTTATACTTTATTACAAGAGATGAAAGTCTCATATAAGTCCACAAAACAGGTTAAATGCCTATTCACTTAATGAACTACATTAAATATCAGATAAAATGGGTTAAAGTTTGAACTTGCTTCAGGCAAAAAAATCTTGCTGGGTTCAGAGCTGATGTTAAAGTATTGTAAACAGTGGGAGCAAGTGAATTCTGGGCAAAGATTGCACCAGCGGATGTAGCTCATTCCAGGTTTAAGCTTGTTGCAGTCATGACCTGGAATGCTTCTCAACTGCTATTCATTATAAATCTGAACAATTGTGTTGTCACAATAGGATGAAATGAAGATCAGTATCATACTGTCTGAGAGGATCTCATCAGACCTTGGGTTCAACTTCAAAGGATTTAAGTCTTCATCATGTGGGCTTTGCAGAGAGGGGTGAGTCCTGAATGGACTTTGTGAGAGGTGGATGTTCTCCAGGCCAGGTTGAGCCTTGCTGCGTGAAAGACTCTCATGTACTCATGTTGTTACCTCCTCGTGGCTTAAGCTTGAGGAAAGCACAGAGAATTTCAGTGTTGTTGGTATTTCTAGACTGAGTGGTATCCTTTTTTTTTCATTTTGTTGGTTAAAAAAAATGAAAACAAACAAAAAGACAGGTGCCATTGGGAATTGTGACCTGGATGTATTCACCAGATTACTTCAGTGATCTGTAAATTCCTCAGATCAACCTCATTAGACCTCATAAGGTTAAAAGAAATGTCAGACTTTGAAAAGGGGGTAAGGGTTAGAGTTACGACAATGATTTTGATGGTAGAGGAAATTAATATTTTGAAGCCTCGTGTTGATGATGTAGAATTCCCTACAAGTTATCACAGCCTCTCTCAGTTAGAGAAATAAATCCAATTTATTGGATAGTTAAATTTCAAAGCATATTGCATGTTACGGTGATGTCTTTTGATCTATATACAGAGTATCTGAAACTTTGAATGCGAGTTACACTACTTGCCATTACTAAATTAATAAGAAGGAATCAACATAAAAGTAATTAGCATCTTCATGTCCTCAGTCTAAATTCAGAGGAACTGGCTTGCTGAAACAATGTTAATAAAAACTTCTTCCTGTCTGCTGAAGAGCTGCAAATCAAAAGATGTGATGCTGAACATACTGTTGCAGGRGTTTTTGCTCTCTTTGAGGATCATGTAATGAAATATAAGCACCTGCAAATACATTTATGACTTTAGTGAAATAGAATAAAATTTTTGCTTGTCTACTTGCAAAAAAGTGAAAAAAATCCCTCCCCCCAAAAAAACCCCCCAAACAGACACAATCCTCATTATCCCATATGTTACCTTACCTTAATACAGTCTATTTTTCATGATGCCTTGGGAATTCTGGATATGCTCTGTAATCTGGCCATGCAAACGTTTCTCATCTTTATTATAGACGTAGCTTTATTATAGACCTACTCTACCTGCATGCATAAGAAACTTGCCAATTAATTTTTCTTCTTAGGGTTGCAGTCTGTCTTTCAGACTTCCTTGTGATCACATTCACCTAGTCTGAATTGAATTTAGAAGGACGAAGAATTGAAACTATTTACTTCCTCCCTAGAGACCTCTCATACAGTGAGGTTGATTTTGCTTAATCAAAATCAGGCCTTACGAATTTAAGCAAGTTCTGTGATTTCAAGAGTGGATTCTGTGTTTTCCAGAAAAAAATTGGAGTGAAACACTGGACCCTGTTCAGTCTGTTTCTGGGCCGTAATATGCAAAGTACAAGTACAGGGAAAAGAAGGCAGGGTGTGTGTGATCAGTCACAAGGTCAAGTTTGTTAAATAAGTTAATTAAATTCTGCTTATGGATGTTCTTTTGTAAACCACTTTAAGAAAGGAATGTGTTGAGAAAGCTGTACCAGCCGCAAGCAAAATCACTTGTCATTTAAAGAAGGTGAGGGGAGCATTTCCTTGCAGGCACGGTGGAGTTAGAGCAGAGTTGTGTTGTGTCTCTGAGGAAAATCCCTCACCATTCAATGAGTTGTCTATCACAACTCTCAGTCCTGGAACTCTGGAAAAAACAAATTATATATCTTCTCCTAGGCTGAGTGGAACTAATACAGTATTTGCACTGTGGAAAGACATTACTGAACCTCTGGAAATAACTCCTGCAGTAGGATGATCTGTGGTCTCAGGGAGTAATCTTGTCAGATTGGTGTGGATGTATAATCATGCCTAATGAAGCAAGACAACTTACGGCTGAGATAAAGACATAGTATTGCCTAATAGTCGCTTTCTGTAGCTATCAGTATATAAATTGTTTTGTTAATGTATGTAAAATACTTCCAGCATAGAAGG
Organism: Amblyornis subalaris; assembly: GCA_018881555.1. Taxonomy (NCBI): domain Eukaryota; kingdom Metazoa; phylum Chordata; class Aves; order Passeriformes; family Ptilonorhynchidae; genus Amblyornis; species Amblyornis subalaris. The sequence goes on along the minus strand of JACAXG010000067.1, from coordinate 1,587,638 downwards.
GAATTTTACAATACCATGTTAATTGACCAGTTAATAAAATTCCCCACTAAAAGTCTAGCTGTAGCTTAACTGGAGTTCTAGGAAGCCGTGAAATGTTTAAACTTCTCAAACCATGTAAAGTTGTATTCCAATAAAATATGCAAAARTCGTCTTTTTTCATTTAAAAGTGGGATTGGTGGTTTTTTTCTCCACTTGTGATGGATCCGACGTGTCTATTTATTGCATGAACATTTATAGAAACACATAGTAAATTCAGAAAGACGTTGTTCCTTTTAGGTGTAAATGAACTGTGTAATATTTAAGAAACTATTGGAGAGGCTTCAGTGTGTTGCAAGGCATGTTTGCAGCGTGTTGTGCTGTGAAATCTTGTGTGTGGGGATTGTGTGCATGTGCCAGCAGCAGAGCTGTCTGATTTACTAGGGGAACTTGAAGAGTAAGGATAATTCATAATACAAAGTAGAAAACATCCCAGGTAATGTTATACATCATGATCATCTATATCCCACATTTCTTGCCTTATTGATACACTTTTTCCATACCTTCCTTTTCCAAAATAGCAGATAACCTTGATGTCCAACAGAGTGCCAGTGGCTTAACATTTGTCATCCATGTGATTCGTACTGGTGGCTCTGTTAGGCTTCAGGCTTTTGCAGAAATGTTTGGTGGTTTTGTGGTGTGAAACATGTTGTTTTATAGTCTGAGCAGTGGCCAACAGATTTGCTTCAACTTTAACTAGGGCCTGATTCAAACCAATTACCTCAGAGAATGAATCCTAGTGCCTTATGTCAGTGCTGTTACTGTGATAGACATCAAGAACCGATCCAGGCAGCTCTGCAGCTTCAAAGTTAGTATTGTTGCTTTCTTGTGCAGCAAGACACATTCTTGTTCCTTGTGCTTGCTGGAGGGAACAAAGTTGAAGACTAATGACTTACTTAAAATTAGAGGAAACATTTTCAAGAGAAGCACTCAAAATGTGATTTACCTCTAGCTTGTTTGCCTCTCATAATTTGAGTGCTCTTCATTGACTGACTGTTGTGTGCTATTTTTTCTGTGTAGACCTCTAGGGAAAATTTAAGTTAACTAAGAGAAAAATGTTAATACAAATTAAATACTTTTTTTTCTTTCCTTGGTTGACATGCCATCTTGCTATCTGCCAATTGCACAGGGGTACTGAGTGTTTCCCAAGTCTAATTGTTGGTTTTTTTTCTTTAGCATAGGAGTACTTTTCAAGCTGTTCTCAAGAGCTGAGCCCTTGTGATCTCTCCAGAGTAGCTTATACAGTGATGACTTTAACTTTTAATCAACTGATAGCTTGTTCTTGCTTTTTCTTCCAGCTCTGGCACTTCAGCACTTGCAATTTTGACAGTGTTTTGGCTGGACTTCATGTGCATATTAGTTCTGTGCAGTCAATAGTCTCTTAGTTGTGTTAAGTTACCTACAATATTGCCAGCTTTCACAGTATCATTGGACATGTTCCTTCCTGTCTTTTGCTTGCTTGCTTGCTCTCCCTAGCTCAGGTGATGTACAATGTAATAATTTGCTTGGAAAATATGATCCAAACTCCAAAGTTTATAAAAAAATCCATGTTCCAGGAACAAAACAATTGTACTCTTATTACGTGTCTGCCCTGTGATGTACTCCTGAAGACATTTATCATTCTGTTTTGATAGTTACTGCATCGTAGTTGCTCGGTGATGTCATGAGCAACTAATGTTCTAATCTTTTTTCTGTCAGAAAAGGCATTTTGGGGAATGTGAGCTAAAGATAATTGATGCTAACATGCTACAAAACCTTGTAGGGACTATTTTAATGTTGGAATGCTTACTGCTTTTTCCACTTCATTGGATTGATCCAAACAAGTTATGGTTCTAAGCATGAAAAGCAGCATATAGCTATATATAGCACTGCCATTGGTATTCTGTGCCACTTGCTTATGAGAACAAGGAGAGAATGTTTGCCTAAGTTTGCTGAAGCTATGCCTTCACGTAGAGAAGGAAAAGTTGGAAATGACCAGTTCTGTCTCTGCACTAAGATGGAGTTTGAATAAAACAGGAGTGTGTTCCTCCTGGAACTACCCATGTAAGTGAACTTCAGGTAATGGTGGTGCACGTGAGCCTCCTAAGAGAGGCTGGAAAGAAAAGAGCTTGTCAGGGATAGGAGAAGAGCCTATCAGAATGGCCCTGCAGTCTTCAGTATTTCAGCTCCGGACCCCTATTTCTGGTTTCGAGGCATGGATCTCCCAGAAAGCTAAAAAACTCTCTTCTCTTTGTAATATACTCATTAAAATGTACACTGCTAGTGTCAATATTTCCCATTGATCTGCCATTACAATAGCCAGCACCAACCCTGTTCTACTTGTTTGAGGAAACGCTGGAGTTTGAGAATGGATGAGTGTCATTCACAGTGTCTCTTACTTTTGGAAGCTGATCTTACCCAGGCCAGAGCAGATGGCTTTAGGATAACAACCTTGAAGATTCGTGGTGGTGAAGAAGGATGTCATTGTTTCCGTTCTTTATTGTGTTAAACTGAGAGCCCAAACTGACATACCTAAGGAGACACAAGAAGTAGAGCAAAAAGGGAGGAAAATCTTTTATCTGGTCATGAGGATGGTGAGCAACAGTCTCCCTGGGGTACTTTGGCATCTGAGATTTAAAGTAAAATTCTTGTATTTTTGATGATTCCTCCTCGAAGTGAAACAAAATTTCTTGTTTGGAAGAGTCTCAACAAGAGTTTTACCTTACGTATTTATTTTCTCTTTAAACCCAACTGATGCTGTTGAGCGACTGACGTGCTTGAAGACAGTGCTTTTGTTGGAACTGCTCAGTAAAGAAGAGAGGGGGATCAGGAATGAAAAGGAAGGGAGTAATGTATATTTCCCCCAGCTTTTGGTGAAAATAGCGTGATGCAGAATTTTCTGTGGAACACCAATCTCTTATTAGGGGAATAAATATGAAGTACTGACGTGTTGGAGTGCCTGCTTGTTCCTCTAATGATTCTCTGAGAAACAATTTTTTAATATCCGTAACCATATATGACTCTGAGTCTGGACTAATCTTGTCTGTGAAGTACAGGGGCTTTATTATTATTGTTTTATATTAATGGCTTGTTTTCTCTTTGAAATGTAGATTTATTTTTTTTTTTTTTTTTACTTTTGATGATGTGTGGTTTACGTTCTTGTATGTTTACCAGCTGGAGCTGTTTGTGTAGTTTAAAAAGAAGTGTGAGAAAAGGGAAGTTCTTTCTGCTCCCTCTGGTTTGACTTCTCTCTGGTTCCTGGAGTGGTGCAGAGGAGGAGGGAAAGAAATACTCTTGTTATTATAGTTTTTAACATTGAACAGCTGCTTTTTAAATTATTATTATTTATTTGTTCTTACATGTGCATTCTGGCATGACTCACAAGTGAGATAGAGTTCATGGGATTCATCATCTTCCCTCTAGGGACATTTGTCTGCATCAGAGAAACATCACGCATTGTGACACCATTGGCAACCTGTCTTCCACAGAGGCTCAGTGCTGGAACCGGTGGGTAGTTGTAGATCAGGAGTGAGGCAGAATGGCAAAGGTTTCTCGTGCTTACACAGCACCTGCCTTTGCTGTGTCTTGATCTGTCCCAGGCCCTTAGTCACAATAGCAGTATAGGAACCAAATTAACACTCTGCTTCACATGAGGGAGGAAAGAATTGAGCCATTCTTGCATAGTGCTGCAAAATTCCACTAGTGGCTTCCGGAGTTAAGTCTGTAAGCACCCAACAGGCAAAGTGAGTGCCCTAATGAAGATGCAGTCAGGAGACCTTAAAAAGTGCAGTCCAACAAATATTCTCATTAAGTTTCTGAATGGCATGCATTTCCCCCTTACCTTAATAAGTGAACATGCTAATAAAATGGTGTTGTAGAGGACAATGTAGATACTTATTACAGTATATGGCTTCTTCTCTGAAAGACAGACTACCCTTGCAGTCATCTGAACTCTATTTTGCAAGCAGGGCTGTTTCAGAAGAACTTACACCGACAGTCAGCAAACTGGCAGGTGAGGGGTGAAGAAGTGCTGCAATCAGTATTCTGGTATTCAGCTTGCTTGTGCAAAACAGGCTCCTATCCAGATTCGTGAAGTCTTTTGGAAGAAAAGTCTCAAACTTGTGGAGGGTTTTTTATGTCATTGCAAAATACTAAGCCTGTTTTTCCTTTTTAGAGAGTCTTGCTAAAGGCTGTCTTCACTCTGGTTCGCAGCTTCATTCAATCCCATTCTGTTTTTGCTCTTTTAAAGGTTTGGTTTCTCTGCAGTATAACTTTCAGCATCTGTAAGAACTCTCTATGGATTGCTGAACAATAGGGGGGGAGCGAAACCATTGCCAGCTCCTTATGAACTGAGGTCTGTGCTTTAAAATATTCTGGGCCTTAATGCATCCATCTAATGTCAAGGTCCTGATTGATCAGTGCTGGGAATAGCATCAAATTCCAGCTGGTTGTGATGTGCCAGGTCATGATTAAACTGTCTCGTTTGGAAAGGGGGAAGGAAAAGGAGATGAATAAATCCATATTCTGCAATTCCTTAAGTCAGGATTCCTGTAACTCTACAGGTGTGGAATAATTTTGGCCACTTATTCCTTAGTACCTCAGAGCTTTTCTATACTGAAGTCAGTGAGGAATGGCCTTATGGGATCAAGCTGTTGTTAGAGAAATTTGGGTATGTTGCTACCTGTGATTTTTGTGTATGAAACCCAAAGTATTCAAGTCTGGTTTAGCAAAATTCTGAACTCTTGTCCAAGCTGTATTTTTGCCAGCTGTGGAGTAATGTTGCAAATAAGTTTTTGTGTCTAACTTAAAAAGTAGAAAGATTGCCTTTTGTTTTGTGTGATTATATGAGGAATCCTTTAGTTAAAGGCCTGTCCTTAAATGAATCCTTCTGAAATAAATGAATTAAGGCTTGAGCATGTTATCTCAAAATTTTTTCTTCAACGAATGCTTTTTAAGAAAAAGAATACTGAATTTTGGGGTTATTAGGTACATTAAATGCAGGTCCTGTGTAGTAAAACTTCAGCTCAGCCTAAAATAATGCATTTGTTTTAATCGCTCCAAATGCATAAAACTAATAAATATGGGGCTGCAGATCAGACTGTGAATGTACTGTAATGTTTTTTAATGGAGGTGTGGTGTGACTGAATTCACCAGCAAAATTAGAGCAAGTTTTTAGGTTTCCAAATTATACTTAACTATAAACATGGTCACTTTTTGTGTCAAGTAGTAGAAAATAGGAAAAGCGATTATAAAGAAAATGAAAAAAAATTGTTTTCCTTTTCATTGATAGGCTTATTTCACAGAATCACAGAATAGTTAGGTTTGGAAGGGACCTCTGGAGATCATCTAGTCCAACCCCCTTGTCAAGGCAGGGTCACCTAGAGCAGGTTACACAGAAACTTGTCCAAGTGGGTTTGATTGTGTCCAAAGAGGGAGACTCCACAACCTCCCGGGCAGCCTGTTCCAGTGCTCTGTCACCCTCAGTGTAAAGAAGTTCTTCCTCATGTTGAGGTGGAACTTCTTGTGTTTTAGTTTATGGCCATTGTTCCTCGTGGTGTTGCTGCACACCACAGAAAAGAGTCTGGCACCATCACCTTGGCAGCAGCCTTTCATTTAAGTGCACTAATGAGATCCCTTCTCAGTGTTTCTTTCTCCAGACTAAACAGGCCCAGCTGCCTCTGTCTCTCCTCATGAGGGAGAGGTGCTCCAGACCCCTCATCATCTTTGTAGTCCCTGCTGGACCCTTTCCTGCAGCTCTTTGAACTATGGAGAGCAGAATTGAACACAATTCTCCAGATGTGGCCTCACTAGGACTGGGTAGAGGGGGAAGATCACCTCCCTCGACCTGCTGGCCACACTCTTAAAAATTCACTCCCTTAGATACCAGAATACCATTGGCCCTCTTGGCCACAAGGGCACTGCTGCCTCAAGGACAACTTGTCATCCACTGAACCTCCCAAGTCCTTTCTTGGAGAGCTGTTCTCTAGTAGGTCAGCCCCCAAACTGTGCTGGTACTTAAGGTTATTCCTCCCCGGGTGCAGGACCCTACACTTGCCCTTGTTGCACCTCATTAGGTTTCTTTCTACCCAACTCTCTGCCCTATCAAGGTCCCCCTAAATGGCAGCACGGCCTTCAGCTGTATCGGGCAGCACCCCGCAACCTGCAGTTTCATATCATCAGCAGACTTGCTGAGGGTGCATTCTATCCCTTTGTCCAGGTTATTGATAAAGAAGTTTAATAAGTTTGGACCCAGTAGAGATCCCTGGGAAACACCACTGGCTGCAGGCCTCCAACTGGATTCTACTCTGCTGATCACAACCCTCTGAGCTCTCCTATCCAGCCAATTCTTTATCCACCTCACTGTCCATTCATCTAATCCACATTTTCTGAGCTTACCTATGTTTATTCTTGTTTATTCCCCATGCTGCGTTTGTGTACAGGTACTTCACAGAGGTAATCAAGCATGCAGGTTACACAGGAGGGCTGTAAGAGGATTCACCGTAGCCATACACACCCTTGCTGTGGTTAGCCTTATGATTCTTGTCTTGACAAGCAGCCAAGGAACATCTGTCTTTGCACTGGTTGGCATGGCCCACTCTCCAGGAGGAAGCAAGGGTGTGAGCATTGCCTCTTTGGACCTCACTCCTGAGTCCTTCCGTTCAAAGCCCCTCTTGCCACACTGGCCAGCTGGCTGCCAAAGAGTCTCTTGCCCTTTTTAGGCAGGTGGATCCCATCTCTCCTTACTGGGCTACAATCATTAAGGTACAATTTCTGAAGTTAATTTTTAAATCTATGGTCTTCATTTTTAATCATAACCCAGGCTTCTGTTTTGAAAGGTGCTGATAAATTGCTAAAACCAGAGTGGGTATTCTGCTGTTACAACATTTGTTCTTTAATTTCTTTGATTGAAATATTTAACACAACTTGCTACTTGCTTATTGTAGACAATGTTACAGTTAATTGCCACCTCCATTCTCTGTCTTTTCTTTCACCTAAACTTTGCTTAACTTATTGTTTTAAAGACTCATGAAAATAAGTCTCCTGAAGCTTCAAAATAATTAGTCTTTTGACTTTAATGATAGACCTTGAGAAGTGAAATTAGATGGGCTTTCCCTGAAGTTTAAATTCTCCTCCATTCTTTAAAGCAGCATAGTGCAATACTTTGCATAAGCAAGGAGAAAAAAAATAGTTCTGGCCCCATTACATTCAAAACTGCTCCTTAAGGAGAAGCTATTAAAACCAAATTGCATTTGAAAAAACAACTTTGTTTTTGTTTTTCAAGACAAAAGAATGTGCTCCAAAATCTGAACTGTTAGTTCTTTTTCTTAATTCCTATCTGTGACTGAAATGAGAACTGAATGCATGTTTAACACATTATACATATGGCATGTATTAGGCCTGTATCGTACTATGAGCATAAATTGGGTTTTTTCCTCCCTTCTTGGAAGAAAATTGCCTGAAAGTCAGGCACCATGTTAGTTATCACTCCTAGGACATAGTATGAGGCATTTCTTAACTTTTTATCTTGAACCAATAGGAATATAGATCTGCATTTAAATGTTACAATCTCTAGAGCATTCATTGTAGTTAAGTTAAAATAAGTAATATGGAAAATATGTCAGTTAATAAACAGTTAATATACAGGTGTTATTTTAGAAGTGGCCCCATTGCATTGTTCTGTTTAGCAAGGTCATTCCCTTTCCAGTTTGTCTATCTGTAAACAACACTCAAATGTGAAAGCACTGATTTATTTTAACATGCTGAACTGCTGTTCCTGACCTATATTATTCTGGAACATCTGTTGCCCTAAATTTTTAGGTTTTGAAATAGTCTAAAGACTACAATATTTAGTCAGGTCATGTATTGACTTAGTCTGAATTTCCTCTTTGATGTTCATTTTGTTTGAATGATGACTTCAGATTTGACTCTTAAAAACAAACCATTCTTTCATCCTCCCAAGGCTTCAGTCCATTTCCCACCTCCCATTGTGAATTTAGAGTTTTAGAATTATCTTAGTGTTTTGGTCAATTCCTCTTGGTCACTGAGCTCTGGCTCTGTTCACATGTATCCTTCTACTGTCTCTGGAACAGTGACCACCTGTCACTTACTCTCATTATATTTTTAGTGGTCTCCTCATTTAGTCACTTAATTGTTTTGAAAAATATACTGAGTGATAATTCCTAAAGCCTCCTAAAATGTGGAAGTATTTTTAAAAACACATTCTTTTATTTCCTTTTAACCTAAAATAATATTTTCCCATTTGTTTATAAGTGTGTGGTTTACAGGATTAGTAATGCAGTGTTTACCTCCTTAAATAAAATAGTTACATGATGTCTTGCTATTTATTCATTGCATTTCAGCAAAGTTCCTTAATTGATTAGGAGAAGATGGGAGTCCTGAGAAGTGCTTTGTTGGTTCTTTTGTTTTGGGTTTTTTTCCCCCCTCCAGTTAACACGCGGATGATAATTTTTATTCTGTGTTTTGTAATAACTACAAAACACCAAATATAACAGGACTTGTAGTATCTTTGGTATGTCATCTCATTTCCCATTCACTTTTTTTTTTGATGTCCTGCATTCCTCTTCCCTTCACTGGTCCAGCTCTTCCCTTGCTCTCTTACTACCTTAGCTCCCTTCTCCTCCCCTGTGTGTAAACCTGGTTTTAGCCCTCCACATCTCCCCAGCATACACTCATTTCCCATTGCCATTTCCTGCCTTTGCTATGCATTATATTGAGGTTTGGCCCTTTGGGCTTAGAGAAGTTTGACTTGATGCCAGGGAAGCAATGAGAAGTGATGGTCTTGCTGGCTGATGACAGCTTGTTCCTGAGCAAAGCAGCTGCAGGTAAATTTAGTTCTCTGATGAGACCAACCCTTTTTTTCCCTCTTTTTTTTTTTTTCCCCACCCACTGGGAAATTTGACCTTTTTTGAAAAAGGATAAGCATTTAATCAAAGTTTAAGGAAGATGTGAAGTTTATAAARTGTCCTAATTGTAACAGTTTGGCAAAACCAGACAGTGGTGTGTTTACCTCATTCTTAGATGAAATTTGAAAAGGAAGAAGAAATCCACCAGCAACAGAGCTTCAGTGTATATGTGAGCATCTAAGTTAGGATTCTGGACTCCCTTCAAAGCCTGTGGAGAAAACAGGCAATCTGGGCATGACTTGTTTAAAGCTGGTGTCAAAATTGGTCACATGAATGCTTATTTCTCAAAGGTAGACCTCTAAAGTTTGGATTGTGTTATCTCACTGGAGTATTTCTTCAGGGCTGTGGAACATTTACTTAGGGCCAACAGTCAGTAGTAACTTTTGCTTTTGAGAAACAAACCTCCTGAATTTAAATTACTACCTTTTTCCAAAAATTTTTATTAAAGCATCAGTCCTTGTAATTAAATAAATGAGAGTGTTTGAATAGGTACAATTGATTCTTTACAGAAATGTTTGTGTATATTTTCTATCCTCTGTGTAATGGGAAGCATGAAATTTTTTGAGAGGATATTTGTACTTTCTTAATGCTCGGCTAATTGGGCCCTTATATATAATATAAACAATTCTGGCTGGAAGTGATGGGGACTTGGCCTCTGTTTATTTGTGTTTTTTTTCAGGAAATTGTAACTGCAAATTAGTGATCGTGTCACAGTAACAAAAGAGCCATTTAATTTTGTTTTCCCCTTTAGGAAGGGGAAGCCAATGAGAGGGAGGAGGAAGTTTTAGAGATTTTAGCATAGCTTATTGTCTACCCAGATGAGAAACTTTGTTGCCCTGTAGCTTCTGTATTGTCCCATAGAGTTTTGGTGGCTTGACCCGCTCTTCAGTTTGTTGACCCATGTCTTTCTGTTCAAGCTTGTGCCTGTCTGATGCTAATTAGAGAGCTGTTTTCAGCCATGTTCCTGTTCCTGAAAGCAGGATCTTGTCTAAAGACCACATTGGTGGTCCCAAACAGAGTGATACAGCACATTTTCCCAGTTGCCCTCACTGTCTGCTTTGTGAGCAGTTACCATACGAGGTGCATTATGCAGTTATTAAGCAATGAGGTTAGGGTATCAAGTGCTCAGACATTGTAGCATTGGCTTGCTCTCTGACTAGCTAGATAACACATTCAGAAAGGAGTATGCTGGTGTCCTGTTCTGCAGACACATTCTGGTTTAATTTTTTAAAATGTAGCTGTTGATTCAAAACACAGAGAATGCTATATAAAAGACTATTATGTTGGAGATTCAAACAGTGCAAGACTTTTTGTGTGCCGGGCTGCCTTTGCATTCTTTCTAAAAGTAGCACAGAGGAACTGATAGGCATTTGATGTCAGGGCTTCACAAAATAATTTGTATATTTTTCAGCAGCTGCCTGAACAGAACCAAAAATAATGTATAAATTACCCTCAAATGACCTGTTTCTATTCTTTCTTTGTTGTGGAGGACTTCGTTAAAACTATGAATCTTGCCTGTAGAATTTTTGGTTTCTCAATAATTAGTATAATGTTGTTGTATTGCACCAATCAACTAGAATATCCTGTAAATATATTGTCAAATACTTTGATAGGAAACAGAGTTGCCTAGTTCCATCTCAGTTAGGTAAGTATCGACTTCACAAGTATGTCCTTGGATAGCTAGGATGGCTTGCAAAGCATATGAACTAAAACTTCTGTTTATAATTTTCTGTCTTTTTCTTTGTGTTACGATTTCATAATTTGAGAAAGGTTGATGATGGTGGTGTTCAGAAACTGCAGACGCTTTCAATTTTTTTTTTTTTCTCTTTTGTTTTCTTTTGAGTAGTTGGTGTTAGGAATAATGTGATAAAGTTTGCTTATGAGTCCATTATAAATTGAGAACCATTTTTAAAATCCAATCTACTTTCAGTTAGCAAAGGCACAAAAATTAGTTTGTGTTGGATGGCTTTATGTATTTATCAAATGAATAATTGCAGAATATCTGTACTCAAAACCAGCTGAAACAGTTTTATATGCATATTTGCAGGTATATAAAGTTTGCTCAGTCAAGGAAATAGTTTGAAAAAGCTTGAAAAATGTGACAAGTTTTAATTTCAGAAATTTTGTTAGTGAGACTGAAGTGCTTTCTGGAGTGAAATGTGTGAGCGAAAAGGACTGTGCACAGTCCCTTTTTAATTGGGAGCTGTGGGCCTTATTGATTGGAACTGATTAGACAGTGCTAAAAGACCCAGTCAGCTAAGATGGAAAACTTACTTTCCTGCTGACTATTTTTAAAAATTGCAAATACCAACATAGAATGCAGCAGGCTAAGGGTGATTATTGTTCATAGAATCATAGAATATCCTGAGTTGGAAGGGACCTACGAGGATCATTGAAGTCAAACTTCTGGCCCTACAGGAGAATCCCAAGAGTCAGACCGTGTGCCCAACAGCATTGTCCAAATGCTTGAACTCAGACAGGCTTGGTGCTGTCACCACTTCCCTGGGGAGCCCCTTCCAGTGCATGACCACTTTCTGGGTGAAGAACCTTTTTTTCATATCCAACCTAAACATCTCCTGACACAACTTCAGGCCGTTTCCTTGTGTCCTGTCACTGGTCACCAGCAAGAAGAGATCAGTGTCTGCCCCTTTGCTTCCTCTTGTGAGCAATCAGTAGACCATGATGAGGTCTCCCCTGAGTTTTCTCTTCTTCTGGCTGAATTGACCAAGTGACCTTAGCTGATCCTCATAAGGCTTCCCCTCCAGACCCATCCCCATCTTCATAGCCCTTCTCTGGATGTTCTCTAATAGCTTTATATCCTTTTTTTTTGTTGTGTTGCCCAAAGCTGCCCCCAGGACTCAAGGTGAGGCTGCACCAGTGAAGAGCAGAGCGGGACAATCCCCTCCCTTGCCTGGCTGGTGATGCTGTGCATGATGCACTCCAGGACACTGTTGGCCCTTCTGGCTGCCAGGGCACTGCTGACTCATATTCAGCTTTCTGTCTACCAGGACCCCCATGTCCCTTTCCTGTGGCACTGTTTTGCAGCATCTCATTCCCCAGTCTGTCCATACATCCAGGGTTGCCCCATCCCAGGTGCAGAATCCAGCATTTTCCCTTGTTGAACTGAATACAGTTAGTGATTGCCCATCTCTCTAATTTGTCAAGGTCTTTCTGCAGGGCCTATCTGCTGTGGTGGGAGTCAACAGCTCTTCCTGATTTAGTATCTTCTGCRAACCTAGTATTCCTTCAAGTCCTCTGTCCAAGTAATTTATGAAGATGTTGAAGAGCACAAGGCCGAGGATGGAGCCCTGTGGAACCCCACTAGTGACAGGTTGCCAGTCTGATGTGACCCCATTCACTATAACCCTTTGTGTCTGACCTGTAAGCCAGGTGCTCACCCATCACGTGATGTGTTTATCCAGCTGTGTGCTGGATGTCCAGAGGAATCCTGTGAGAGACAGTATCAAAAGCTTCACTGAAATCCCAAAAGATTATATCAACTGGCTTCTCTTGACCAACTGGTAGGTCACCTTGTTGTACAAGGAAATAAATTTGACAAGCAGGACTTTGCCCTCATGAAGCCGTGCTGGCTGTGACAGATGACTGTGTTGTCTTTCAGGTGTTTTTGAAAACCTTCAGGATAATCTTCCTAATATCTCCTTCCATAATCAGGCACTGAACTGTTACTCTGCTTCATGTGTGAACACAGTTCTTGTGTTAAATGATTGTTGGTGTGCTTGAATATTAGGAGAAGCACTATAATAAGTGGATTGCCTTGAGTCATCTTGTTTATTCATCAGATTGAAAAATTACGGGAGTAAAACCTTTTTAGCCCATGTATCTTTGGTTTGTGATGTAGGAACATGGATTTCATGTGTGTGTGCATTTTATTTCCAGTATCTTTGCTGTGAGTGATTACTGCTGAGCTTTCTGTGATCCTATCACAGCCCCAAATTGCTCTTAAACAGGAAACCTTGTCCAGTCGTTTTTAAAAAAGAGTTCTTTGGCTGATGTATTTGGCATGCACCTTGTCTGTGACTATAGTTATAAGATACCTTATTATTAAGTGAACAAGAGGAAGAACTGTAATATAGAAAAATGTCATGACACATAAGATCTCTTCAGGTGTTTTTAATCACAGCACTGCCTTTCTCTTCCTAAAGCAGCATGGAGGTTTTCCCCCCCATCACTCTCTGGTTTATGGCTATCTTCCTGAATGTTACTTTGCTTCCAAACACCTTCATTTTTACTTTTTTAAAGAAAAAAGCAGTTAGACTCTTCTCTGCTTAGAATCTGTGACTCTTTGAACTATTACCCGAACATCTTGATAAAACATAAAATTTTTAATGTTGATTTCAAAACTAGTATGCTAATGCCATTTGATATAAGGGCTAACTTAAAAGTTTAACAACTTCATGATCTGCTTATGTGGGAAATGTACTCAAATATTTTTCCTCTAAAAGTGAGTAAAGTTATATTAAGACTAGTGTGAAAATCTCTGGTTTTATAACTACATATAAAGTTAGACTGTCTAGAGATTGTTTAAAAAAACTCTGGAACTTGAGGATTGATACCCTTTGTAATTCTGTTTTATTTTGCTGCAACTATGGATGTTGTTCTTGTCTCTGTTGCTAGTCTTACTAAACTGTTGGAGTCAATATCCTCCAAGAGTTAATTCCACCTACTTCACTTTCTTGCTTCTACAGTGAATGCTGTTCTTTTTATTTTTCATTTAAATTACAAGAGCTCTCTTCTCCCACTAGTTTTGTGTGAAAGCATTGTTTCATTATTCCTGTTGCATTCTGAATGTTTTATTTATTTATGTATTTCTCTGATGGAGTGGGGTTGGAAAAGGTCGTTAAATAATTGGGCATTTTCTGTCCCGTTTTTCTCACAGTAAGTCAGGCCTTAATGCTCAATGACTGTTCAGACTATTGCAGAGTAGGTATAAGTCACTATGCTCCAATTTGGCAGAGTTTTAGACTTTCTCTCTTGGCTTTTCTACCAACACTTCTGCTATTGGTAAAAAAGACTGCATGATGCAAGGCAACGAAGAGTCAACTTGAGGTGTAACTGAACCTTTTCTTTAATACTAAATTTCTAGATCTGCATCTTTTGCTGTAGTGCCTGTGCCTTCAGGTTGTCATTTGCAATGCCTTTTGTATGACTGTTTAAAATTATTAATAAGCCTTTTAAGTTAAGGAGAGTAAGTTCTATGATGCTAATTATAGCAGCATTTGACTTTTATATTATAGCACTTAAACCCCAGAAAGGCTGTTGTGTGGGGCAGTTTATTGTTTTTTAATGCTAGCTCATATGAATTTTAACCTCCAAGTTGTCATTCCTGCAATAATTTTCCCAACATTCTTTGATCGTAAGCCTTTTTTCTCCTTAATAAGAATGTATGAGTGGTCATACTAGATCAAATTGCTTATCCGTCTTACTGTTTTGTTCACAGGAGCAAACAGCAGGTGAGTAGAGGTGTGAATGAGAGCAGAGGAAACACAGTGATACTTTCTTGGAACCTTAATACCAGGAATTTGCATTTTGGATCTGCAGTGAATATGTATATTATTAGTGTGTGTTAGAAAGAATAAAACAAAAAACTCACTTTGTGTTTCACTTCCTACATACCACTGAATGTTTACACATAGCTGTTCTGTGGCTTTTTTGTGTTTTTTTTTTTCTAGTTCGAAAGTTCTCGGTCTGTTTAGCTGCTCCTTGTCAGGAACATGTTCATCTTTTTTCTATCTCTATGATTTCTAGTTTACTTTTTAAGAAGAGAAAACCAAAACTGAGTGTGGGCTCTAAATAAATAAATAATTGGGTGCATGCACAAGTATGTAGTGTGAGAGTTTATTTTTTTTAAATATCCTTACATTCTACTTGAAGTTTATAATAAATGAGCATTAAAACTCAAGTTTAAGAATATCTAATCCTGAGATTTTTTTTTTTTTTTCCTCTTCATGGGCAATAGCTAGGTCCAAGTCTATTACTTTTTAAGTAGGTATACTCAGGATATGTTCTGCTTGACTAAATGTACATCTATAGAATATATTAGGATTTACTAAAAGTGAATAATTTTCGTGTAATGAATTGCCTGCAAAATATTGTGCTTTCTGCAACTCTTTTAGAGTTGGCAATAATTCTTACTATTGGATTTAATCCAGCAAACTTTGTTATTTTCACTGTTTCTTCTTTCTGCCCTTACACCTGTTTTTCAATAATTTAGTAGAATGCGAACGGCAGAGGTGCTTTTTGGACCTTTCTAAAGACATTGCAGTGGGTGTTAAGAATATATTTTGAACCTATCGTGTTGTTTGTGTGTTTGTTGTAGGTGCCTTGTTTTAAATGAAAATAGTATTTTCTTTTAATTATATCCTTACATGGCGGCATTGAACTCATGAGCTTTTTATCAAAACCGGTGTGCAGTTTTGGGAGCTCATGTCTTTTTGGAAGAAATCACCAAAGTCAAATCTGTTAGGATGAAAGCATTAGTTTGCTTATTAGCATTAATTGTATTTTTCTATTTGAATCCTTCTTCTATTGCATTTAGCTCTGTTTGAAAGTATTAGAAGATCTGATTCTTCTTTTGTTGAATTTTTGTATCAGAATTTTCATCAACATAAATGGTTACTACCACTTTATGCAAATTAAAATAAAACTCACTATCTTACTTGCACCAGACGTGATAGTTAACAGATTTGTGAGAGATAAACTGTAAACCTAGAAGTGTATGTGCGGTTTGTCTGTCATGAAGATACACTGGATTTATTTAAATATGCAGGAAGATTTACCTCCAGCTTAGTTTTGCTAGGCTACTTGGGAACTTTGCACAGTGCTGTTTCATCTTGACTAACCTACATAATTTCCTGCCATCAGCATTTTTTCCATGTCCTCTAGGTCATTAATAAGTACATGGAACAGTGTAAGTCTCAGTACAGCTCCCCAGGGCACACCACTGTTAACTTTTCTGTGCTGAGAGTCTGCCATTCATTAATACTCCTTTGCGTCCTACCTGTTGGCTGGCTTTCAGGCTATGACAGGACTTTTACTACTCACTCTGTGGTTACTGAGGTTGTTTTTTCTTTTGTTTGTTTTTAAAACAGCCTCTGATATAGGACATGTAACCTACATTCAGGGCCGCTTCCTTGTCCACTGTTTTCTTAACTCTCCCAAAGAGTTCTAACTGCAGAGGGAGGCCACATTTCATTTGTAAGGGCTGTACTTCTTTTCATCCCTGTAATGCTCATCAAAATGCTTTATATCTCCATGTAGATTCAGCCTCACGGTCCTCAACATCCAGTTATTTTTCACTTTTAAGTATGCTACAGCGTACCCTTCAGTAAAAGAGGGTTTTAACAGAAAACCGTAATTCAGGTTGATGGTGTGTGRTAATGAATGATGCAGCTAGATATTTCCCAGTGCAAGTGTAGCACTGGTGTCTTCTTATTCTGATACCTACTAGCAAAGAAAGTGAAATTATATCTTCATAGGTTAAGGGTTTTTTTCAGTTACCTTTTTTGGTAAAGCATATATATTTTGTTACTGAAAATTACACACCTTCATTTACATTACCTGTAAATGAAGGTAATTTACAGGATTTTAAACTTCCTGAATAAAGAAGCCACCTTCTTCCTATACACCGTAATTAATTCAGCATATTAAAAACTGTAAAATAACTGGTTTTTAAATTTTGTGTTATTGCAGTGTTTCTTTTATGTAATATTTCTCTTTGATGGTATCATCCATTTGGCTTCGAATTTATTTTCTCAGCTTTTCACTCCTTTGTTGCTATTTTTTATTTTGGGTTCATTGCCCCATTTCACACTTCCTCCTGATTCTCTGAAATGTGAGAGGTAAGTAAGCTATTTGCTTGTTTTAGCTGAGTTGCAATTTATAGAAAGAAAAGCTTTTTTGTTTAGCAACAAGCATAAATGTAATAAGTTTTATAGCTGGTGTGTAGAAAAGCAAAGCTGGGTTTCTTATCTTTGTCTAAAACATTCTGAGGCATTGCCACTGTCAGTTGAAATGCAAAACATCAAAATTCTATCTTCAGTCTATTCTAATGTAATGTAAACTTCCCACATTGCTGGGATCATGAACAAGAGCTTTGCTATCACAGGACTTGTGTGTATGCATAGACTAAATATTGCTGTATGCAAACTCCTTACTGGTTTAACATTTAGAAATTTTGATTATTTTGGGGTAGACCATTGGTATTTTAAAGCATGATGCATGTGTTGCATACTTGAATTTTTCATCTGATGGTACTTAGATTATAAACTTTTCAAATTAAGAAAAAAGATCATGTGGATGAATGGAAGATGGTCTGCAACAAGATCATGTGCTGGTGTACTTGGATATATCCTTGTGTTTCATTATTTAAATGCCCTGTGGCACTAATTACATGTGTATATATGGGTTTAAAAGTGTGTAGATCACTTAAAGCTTGGGGTTTTTTGAGAAAAGTGCTTTAAAATCAGAAGAATAATGATTTTATACTAAATATTATGATGGATTCCTGCCTGAAGAGTGTGGGGGAAAATAGCTTTGGAGAGGGGGGTGTGTAGTTCTATTTATAACCTGGTAATAAATTTAAATGTCAGAAGGCTGCTGAGAAGCTGAAGACCTTGTCTTTTGGCTTCATTTGCTTAATTCTTGATAGAATCTGTTCCTTTGGGAAATACTTGGTAATACCCTTTATTTAGACTGTTCGAGGTAACAAAGTAAGTAATTCATAGCAGATTGCTTTGATTGATAATGAGTGCTGCTGCTTTTCATCTTGATGTGCTATTTGCAGTGAGATAATTAGAGATACATAGCTGTTCTTTTGCACAAGAATTAGTGTCTTAAATGTCTTAAAGCTTGAAGCTGTTCCTTGTCACCCTCCCTTCCCTCCTTCCAAGCGAGGTACCACATTCCAGCTGAAAACACCCAACCTTCTCAATAACTATGAAGAAAATAAAGAGGTCTATTGTCACTTGTACTTGCTCCAGAGTGGTGAGGGTTTCCAGTTGAGAACAGACTTTGTCGTGTAGCATCTAATGTGATCACACCCAAGAGAAAGACCTTTTGCTGAAGAGATTCATTCAAATAAACAAAGGGATAGATTAGCACAAACCAAATTCCTTGCTTTTTTTTCTGGAATGTAATGCTGTTCTTCAGCATTCAGAGATGACAGATGGCAATCTTGATCCTGTGAGTGTAGTCAAGAAAGGGGCTTGCCTTTGTGGAGGGCTGATGCTTGAGGGGGGTTGGTCCATGTGCATAGAAGATGCAAATGTTAAGTGTTGACGCTTTCTTCTGCTCCTTCAGAAGACCCAAGAGGTAAAGCTAGAGAAGGGTTGTGTAGGTTGTTTCTTCCCCATTGTACTGGGAGCCCAGCAGCAGGGTTGAGAATCCTTGTGGGCGTGCAGATGCTGAGCATGAGAATGATCAGTCTGGGCTATCAGGTTGTTCTGGACGGGCACATCCTCACTACTTAATATCCAGAAGTGATTTTAATTCTTCTTTTTCCTTCAACACAATTATGAACAAATCAATTTCTCTCACTTTCTAACTTTATTGAACTCTTGGTTCATGGTTCCTGTTTTTTTCCTCCCTCACCTCTTGTAGTTTGATGGTAGCAGGGAAAGGTGGCCATGCAGGTCTTTACGATTTCCTGGACAGTCCTTGTTGTGGGAAGATAATTGGGTGTATGTGGCTTCAAGCAAGTGGTGAAATACCTTGAATCGGGGAGGGGTGTGTGTGTGTGCTGGGGAGTGGCACAGCACATCCTTCGTTTGTTCAGCTGTTAAAAGCTTCCAGGATGGGCATGCTTTCTACATAGTGCTTGTCTGCTTTTGTTCACTTGCTGTTACTGTAAAATTTGCTTTGTACTTTTGTTTCTGCTGAAAGTTCTCAATAGGATATGCTCATTCACACCTAAATCATCCTGTCTTTCTGGCCAAAAAGTAATTCTGTATTCTCATAATAAAATAAAAAAAAAAGGCATAGTAGTCATCTGGGTCATTTGTTAGAGGATGACATCTTAGAGGTCAGGGCAGGCAAAGAGCTGGCTGCTATATTGATTTGGAACGCCACGGAGTATTTCTTGAAGGCTGGAAGTCATTACTTTTACAGACCTGTTATGTCTTATGTGCTCAGCATAAGCTTGCTCTTTTGGCCCTTGCTGCATGCTCTCCTGCTGTGGTCCAAATGTTTCATACACTGGCTGCACAGCCTTGCTTCCATCTCGTATCAAACACAGCTGATTCACAGATCTGTGACCTTTCACTGATCTACTGGTGTATAGTCCAGATATGTGGGAAGGACAGAGGAGCTCTGTTACGCTTTGGAAAATGTGTTAAAAGAAACAGATTCTCAGTACCAGCTTCAGAAAGTAGGCATTCCCTTTCATGGGGTCTAATTTGCCTTTGGCACAACAGCCTCACAGCTCTGTGCACGGGTTGTGTTGTGAACCCATGCATAAGTGCGTGTTTGTTGTGTGAATAGATGCCTTTTTCGCTGGATGCTGCTTCCATGGAATGATGTGTTAGAATTTTACGTGAGACTTCTAAGAACTGGGGACATTTGCTTTTGTATAAAATCATTTGGGTAAAAGTCCTTTTGAGCTACTTTGGAAAGGAATTGAACAGAGATGTTTTTGCTGCTTATTCAGAAAGTACAGAACTGCCACTTCTTCCGTAGTCTGAACAGAGAGGTAGGGAATAAACTTCAGAGAAAGGTTGGGAAAACAAAGCAGGAATTTTCAGAAGTGTTACAGGCATAATTAAAGCTGATTAAAGCAAAAATTTTGAGAAAGTAAGGATGCTAGTATTGATAGCTTCTGCTTACAAATGTAGATTGTTAAATTCGGCTGTTATCTGCATGTACTCTCTATTGCTTTCCATACTTTTAATTTTGTTAACTGGATAGCCTTTGCCTTCCTCCACCTGCTGCTTTTTCCAGACAGTCTTTGAATGTCATGAAAAATGCACACATCTTGTTTTTGTGCTTAAAAAGACTTTCATGTGCCATCTCACTTGGGGTGCTA
This sequence comes from Amblyornis subalaris, assembly GCA_018881555.1. Lineage (NCBI taxonomy): Eukaryota > Metazoa > Chordata > Aves > Passeriformes > Ptilonorhynchidae > Amblyornis > Amblyornis subalaris. The sequence goes on along the minus strand of JACAXG010000067.1, from coordinate 1,567,661 downwards.
TAAAATGGTTAGTGGTTTGGTAATTGCAGACTTCAAGTTATTTCAAGTATGCAGTTAAACATGACCATTTCAGATAGTTGCCATGGAAGGGGACAAACAATATTTGTTTTTCTAAAAATAAAATGATGTTTTGGTATTACAAGTAATGTACCATCCAGTATTTACAAATAAAGTATATATGTGTGAATAAAGAATTCTGTACATACAGGCAGACACTGGACATATATGCTCAGTGGTAACCGCTTCCAAACTTCTATCAAGTATACCAGATTTTAAAGAAATTAATGGATGACATACTGACTGATATTTTGTTATTGTATTGATCATAGTCATAAGCACAGAGCAGCAGCTCTTGCACTGTACATGGTGTTTTTAAAGCCTATAAACTTTTTCATGTGCTACAAAGACACAAGAAGTCTTTGAAAGGGGTGTTTGACTTGAAACGTGATTGTTTGCAAAGCCAACTGATTCATTGCTGAACTTCCATTTTTCATACTGCTAGGCTATTCAGAAAAATCCAGAGCTTTCTGAAGCTAATTCATTGTCAAAATCCCATTTTCATCAGTGAAGCAAGATCCAGATATGTACTTGCATGTAATCTTGAAAACTCTTTTACATGTCTTTTCAATTTGTCTGCCCTGAAATGTTGTTCAGTGGAAATAGTAGCGCTTAATGATTTTCTTCCAGGACTATTATGTTTGCTCAGGTAATTATTTTATTCCTCTCTGCCCACAACAGAAGAAGGAAAATTCCCAGATGGAATCCTCTGCATGGATGAGTGCCTTCAGTCCAGAGCTTGAGTGGAGGCCCAAACACTGAGCTGCTATTTTTCTTTTCTGCAGGAAAAAAACGTGTAATGTTCTAGTAGTATTACTCGTAATCTTCCCATTATTGATGTAATCCCTCTCTATTCCATCAAACTAATGTCTTCCAATGAAAATATGTGAAGGAAAAAGGAAGGACTATTTGTAATTATTTTCATTTGTCAGGGGAGTTGGTGCTTGTTCTGTCTTAGTTTTAGTTCTTACGTTTGAAACTGAGTTCTCCATCCTACATCATTGTATCATTTGAGCTCCCCACAGTCTATGTAGTATTCATCATTGCAGTAAGGTAAAGAATTTTTTTAATTGCATTTCTACAGAGGAATAATTATGGGTCAAGAAGTTTTTTAAAGTTACATCTTAAAGAATTGCTCTGTGTATTTCAGTGATTTCAGTAGGCATTAAAATTCTGGTAGTCTGAGTTATGTGACACCACCAGGCCTAGAGCTGCATCTCCTTTGCTTGATGTGAGCATGGCAAATGGTACTGATGGGTGCCAGTCCTCGAAGCAGTGTTCCATTAGACCACAGAGGTAATGTGTTTGGCAAAGCCAGCTCCAAAATCTCTTCCAGCTTGGGAGGTTTCTGTTGATCTTTGCAACATGGGAACATAATTTCCTGCTCTTCCAGAGGGTTCAATGTGACCTGAAGTTGCAGCAATCAGCTGATGTTAAGGGACCTTATTACCCATCTCCCTAACAAAATGTACAGCACACATCATTTAAGCAGTGAACTGGCAACAAATTAAATGGTTGTATTCTTCATGACAGAACCTTAATTAATAAAATCTGACTTCAGGTGAGCAATTCTACYCCTAGGTACATCATCGTGATTAGATATTGAAAAGAATCATGGTAATTTTTTTCATGTGTTTTTATTGTAATTATTGTTTTTTTTGGTCTTGGGTTTTCATTCTTGCATTCAAGAATCCTGAAAATCTGAAAACTTAGAGAAAGGAAGGATTACTGTACTGTTGTGTGATAAAGTGTTGCTCACATTGTTCATTCTGTTTGTAACTCATAGGAGTTTAATTTATCCTCTCTGGTTGCTGCTGATTTATTCCATGCCTGTTGTTGACATTTTTAAAAGGAAACGGAGAGTGAAGTAAAAATTGACTGAGGATAGATAAACTGCTTCAGTAAATGGGTCTGAAGATTTTTGACTTGTCTCTTTGGGGCGAGTCTTGCAAAAAGCCTGGGGCAAGTGCATGAAACCATTGCTACTATCAGAATAGTAGCATTACTCAATCAACTTTAATTAAAATAAAATACTTGCATGAAAAGGCAGAGACTCCATAGAGATTTTAAAATATTATGTTTTTTAAATGACATTGTAAAGTGAACTTATTTTTAGCTTAATAACATGAAAATCTTATTTTGGAACAACTAGCTTTTGGGGTCCTAATATATTGAGTTTTTCAAGTATTTTACTTTCACGTGGAATGACAGTGGAAAGCAATTGTGTAATGTACTATTGGGGGGAGTATTCTAGCTATAGTATTCTAGGAGTGGTCTAATTACCATTAGACTATGATAATCACTATTATCAAATTGCTTAGATTAGCAATCTATTCATCTTTTTCTAAAGGGAAATCTTACTCTGAAAATGAAATGGACTATATTCAGTGCTGCTGTTTGCCATTTTTGGCCCTCTGTCCTGGCTATAGTTAACAGTGTTCCTTTTGACAGACTATGATTTGTACATAAATGTGAGAAGACCCTGGAGGCTTGGAGCCAATAAAATGGGTCCTATCAGATTAGGTGGACAAATTTCAGCTGTAGAAATCAGATGCATAACTAGCATTGCTATTGGGAACAGGTAGTGGTGTGTGTGGCTTGTCTGAGTGGTGATGGCAGGACTCCAGCGTGTGTTCAGATGTCTTTTCAGGTATGGGCCCCCGTGGGAGTTGAGATGGACACAAAGAATGAAGCTTGCAGAGCCTAAGAGCTAAAAGCTCTTTATTTAACAGCAGCAAAGCTAAAAGCTAGAAGCCTAAGAGGTAAAAAGCAAAAAGAGAAGCTCTCTCTATTTTACAATGGCCGGTTTTATACCCTTATTGCTCTTCTTGTCTAAGTTCTATTGGTTACAGCAAACATCCATTCTAACTTCATTGGACATAACAATATTTCATACATTTCAGCAAAACTTAACTAACAGTCCCTTGTTGTAGTTATCTCTTCCTGTTCTTGCTATTCTTGCTGTTCTGTCTTCTTCCGACTTGGATACTTTGAAACTCTCATGGGTACAGGACAATTTTGTCGAGGTCGAAGTTGTCCAAGCTTGTTTCCGTGAGACCCCCAGACCAGCTGGCAGCCTCTACAGGCCCCTAAACCAACATCTGACTGACTGCTATTGCCTTCTATGAATATAAAACCCACTGGTGGTGAAAGTTGCTACTAAGTCTTAAGAACAGAAATGATGTTCTGAAATGAAGTCATGACTCTTTTAATGTTTGTGTTGAAGCCAAGCATCTGGAACTGGCACTGGATTTAAGTGAAATGTGAATGCCAGGAACCCTTTTCTTGTTCATATTGCATCAAACTTTGGACACTGCTGTAGTAGTACCAGACATTTGAACTCTGAAATCTATTGACTTCTGCAGAATATAGAAGGCCCTATTTGTATTATCTGGAAGTGGTAGCAAAGAGAATTGTGCTGATTTCCTTACGATCTTGTGAGGGTGTTAACAAAGTATGATTGTTTAATTTTTGATGCTGATTTGAAAATGCAAACTGTTTAGTGTAGCTTCAGGCCAGCTTGTTCAATGAAGCTCTTTATTACGTAGTTATGAGAAGTTTAGGTATGTTTCTGTGCAGACTACCAGTACATTTACTGATGTCTCTGCAGGAGGCATGATGGAAAAGATCAGTAATACTGCTATCCCCTGTAGGCCTACATAGAACAATTGAAATGTTTTCAGTCCGTTTTGATTACACAAGTATTTATATGAATCTTCCCTTTGTAGTTCCAGCCACAGGTGCTTGCCTTGAGTCCTGTGGTGCGGTTTTGGGCACCGTAACATAGGAAGGATATAAAGTTATTAGAAAGCTTCCAAAGGAGGGCCATAAGAATGGTGAAGGGTCTGGAGGGGAGATTGTGTGAGGAGTGGCTGAGCTTGCTTGGTTTATTCAGCCTGGAGAAGAGAAGACTGAGGGAAGACCTCATTGTCTACAGATTCCTCATGAGGGGAAGCAGAGTGGCAGGTACCAATCTCTTCTTGCTGGTCACCAGTGAACAGGACCGGGGGGAATGGCATGAAGCTCTGGCAAGGGAGCTTTAGTTTGKATGCTGGGAAAAGTTTCTTTCCCAGGGGTTTAGTCAAGCACTGGAAGGGGCTCTCCAGGGAGGTGGTAATGGCACCAAGCCTGAGAGAGTTCAACACTTGTATAATGCTGTCAGGAACATGGTGCAAGTTTTGGGGTTGTGTTGTGCAGGGCCAGGAGCTGGACTCATTGATCTGTGTGAGTCTCTTCCAACTCAGAATATTTTATGATTCCAAGTAGTTACATTCATATATCTATCATGTTGTAAGTTCACCTGGTTTTAGTAGCCCATGTAAATTTTAAGTGAATTGCCAGTTATGATTAAGCCATGACAATTCAAGACTATTTAATATTGGAATGGAGTAAATTATACTGGTAGAGGGGTAAATTTTTTTTTGGTAAATAACACAGTGTGGAGTGTTTAACCACTGTTGGGAAGCAGGGCCAGGTAGAGTATTACTGACAAGAAGATGGGACACTGTGTATAACAGCATTGGTCCTTTCATCCAGACCCATTTCTTCTGTCAAGGAATGGGCAGTGCTCTCCGAAAATGATGTTTTTCTCCAAGTGTACTGTTTAATGCAAGATTGATTAATATTCTTCTTGATTTGATTACAGATAAAGGAATCTATTTTTCGCATTAGTAATGGTTGTGTAGGTTGTATATAGCAGGTAGATCTGTACCATCTATGTGTGTTTATTTCAGGTGGCCTTTCACACTTTAGAACCTAGAAATCTTTACAGCACAGGTGAAAACCAAACAACATCATATTGGTCAGAAACTAGTGGTGGCGAGGAAGTAGAAGATATCAGGGAGCTGTTATGGGAACTTCTTTTTCTACTGCAATGAATTTTTTTTTTTTAAGTTCTTTTTGTTACTCAGCGGAAAAATGTTGACCTCTACAATGTGATTCAAAGTTCACATTAGTAAAGCACTCTCATTGTTCCCTATGGCTTTTTGGGTCATGGCAGCCAAAAAGGCACTCACTCCTTGTCTTTTCATATGGGAACTGTGATTTCATGGGGGCTTCCTGTCCCTGTGAGGTGGCTGCTCTGAGTTGACTTCATTCAAAATTGATTACAGAAACAAGCTGAGGCTGTCCGTGCTTTTAGTGTGCTATACAGTGCCTGTTAAGTGTTTGTCAGGCTTTTTATAGACAGTCTGTGAACTTTAAAAATATAAAATGCTTACATTCAGTATGATGAATGGGAATTTAACTAAACTACCCTTATTAACTGAATGCCTTTAGTATTTATGTAGTATTTTACACTTTTGAAGTGCTGTACTAACGTTAATTAATTTTCAAAACACCCCTCTACCATACTGTAGGTGAGAAACTTGGTGTCTAAATACCCATCAGCAGTACTGAGAATGTCCCCACAAGGCTATAAAAAAGTGACTGAACAAAGATGTTATAAATTAAAAACCTGTTTAATTTAGTTTAGCCTAATTTGCTAACTCTGACTTTTGCTCATGCAGAACAGTAGATGACTGTGCTTGCTCTTAAGACTCTTGGCTCTCCTGGGCATAATGGGACAGTAGTATGCAAGAAGCAATTCCACGTTTCTTTGCTTCCTCCCCGCTAAATTATGCTGACTGGTTTCTACACAAATATATTTAATGTGTTTGTGGTGCCTAGAGAGAGACATTGGAAGGTGTGAAGTTTATACATACATTAAAAAACCGTAAAGCAACAATGTGCTTGATGAGAGACCTGTTGATGTAATTGAGGAGAAATACAGGGTGCATATTGACAACGGCTCACAGTCAGATGTAAAAGTTTTCTGACCTGCTTTGAGGAGCAAGATTTCAGAACTTGCTGTGAAGAAATTCTTAGGCAGAGTATTAAAAACTGACATAATCCAAAAAGGCAGATGTTTGAAATTTTGATCACTTGCTTAATAGAGTGTTTAAATTCCTAGGACCCAACGCTGCATTTTAAATTAACACGTGGTCAGAGAGGGAAGAACCTCTGGAGCTCAGTCCAGCTATCAACAAGGAAAAAGAAGTATTTTCCTGTAAATTGATTAATTTCTTGATTATTGTAGCATCTCCTAAAACCCCAACCAATCCTTAGCCCACCTTCTGTTTTCTATAAACTCTTTGCTAACACAAACTAGGGTAAAGAGTAAAAATGAAGAAAAGAAAAAAGATTGCTATTCCTTTTAGATATGCTAAAATGTCTTTGCTTTTTTTTCTATTAAGGAAAATATGAGAGGAAAAATTCTTCTGTTATAGGAATGGAAATGAAAAACTCTGTCCAATATTTAGTTTCAACTTTAGTTTCAGTCAGGCTCTTACTCTTCCTAAATCATGCTCTTTTTAGAAAGAAGACTTTTTCATATAAATATAAAAAAAATTATTTTACCTAGTGACTCTCTGCAGAGCAACGTGATAATAGCAGTGATTGTCAAAGACAGTTACATAGTACAAGTATCTATTTTGTTTGCATTTTTTTTGACCTCTTGGGCTGAGGAAGTCGCTGCGTAATTTATCATGGATAGGTTTTCTGACACAATTTTTTTCCTTCGAAGCTCATGTGTGACACAGCCACTTCCTCCTCTGTTTCTAATAGTGCACAGGAAAGCTATGAAATGTAGCATCATTTTGTTGACTGAAAGGAAGCTTATACATAGTTATTTCAGAATAGTTTTGTAAGGGAGGTAAAATGGGATAAAGACATCTTCCCCCACTCTATTTTGCCCATTTTAAGAATAAGCATTAGCTTCATGAGAGCCCCCAGAATGTAAGGATTTATACAGAATAGCTAAATTGGGAAATCATGCCCAGAGAAAGAAATATGTGCATATGTGGCTGCATGCGTGTGACTTTTTTTTTTTCAGGCCAGCTAATTTTACTCAGTGGGGTAATCAAAGTTGAAAAAAGGAGGTGGAAACTTTCTTCTGAAAGTAAATGATTTTAAGAAAAAAGTCCCAAACATTTATTGGAAGGAGTTGTTGTTTCTGGCAAGGACCATCGTACATTTGGACAGTTTAATGGGTTTGTGTTGAAATTTCACGTCTTTAGCATGGGGAAGTAATTGTGTTAATTATTGTGTGACATATTTTTTCCCCCAATGTGGTTTAGACATCCTACATTCTGAGGTGGAAATGGGAGAATACTGAAACTAAAAAAAAAAAAAAAAGAAGCTGGAGGAGAGGGAAGTTCAAATTCATCTTTGAATCTGATGTAGAACTGAAGAAATGTTAAAAGATTTGACCAGAGCAGAATAAGTCTGAAGTCTTAGGGCAGAAAAATACTTGAGGCTCAGAAACTGTAGTTCTTGAAATTACAGTGTTTAAAGCCAGTTTCCCATTATAGTATTGAATGGTTTTGTGCAAGAAAGCATCACTTACAAGAACAAAATATACTGAATGTTAGATTCCTGCTGCTGCTGTGATTATCTTCCTTTAGATTATCTTTGTTTGGCTAGATGAGTCTTAAAAAGGAAAATTAGCCAATAAAGCTTATCAGTCGTGTAAAAAGAATTTTTTACAGGAATATTTGTCTTGGAATGCCTGAGTTTTTATTTATACTAACCACTTTACCCCATGATCTAAACAGCTTCCAGATACCTAATAATTTGGACTTCTCTCCTGAACGCTGTTTTCTAGTGGCTATTAAGTTATTGTACCTTTTCCTAGAAGTCATGCTATTATAGAATCTTTTTGGTTGAAAAAGATCTCTAAGATCATGGAGTCCAAGACCACCACTAAATCATGTCTCTAAGTGCCACATCTACATGGAAATCAGAGCTAGGATATTGGTGAGTATTTTAGTTGTTTGGATTAAAAAAGAAATAATCCCCAGCAGATGCATACAAGTTATTTTTCTGCAAAACCAGATCGGATTTACTTTTAGAAAGAAGTTGGCAGCTTAGACAGTGTTAATGGCAAAACAAGGAGATGTGAGTTTGCATTGTAATATCCCCTTGGCAGTGAATTTTGAAGTTTAAAAGATGATTTCTGTCATCTGACCATAACCACCCTTTCAAAAGGGCTAAGTGCCTGCTTAAAAATAGACCACATCGCTTTACTGATGCTGTTCAAAAGTGGTGTTCTGTGTCTTTATGATTCTACCTATCGTGTCGGGTTTACTACTACCGGCCCTGCAGAACAGGTACAGTCATGGGAGACTGAGCTGGTTCATACATCACCTAGAGAATTGCTAATGAAGTTCCAGCTGCCAAATTCTGCCCACAAATTAAAAGCATAGGACAGTTTCACCTTGTTTATGTGGTTATTTAGTGTTCTGCTTTGCCTTTTAATTTCTAATGAATCTGCTTGCTGCTCCAAAGCCTTACTCTTGTTTTTGTTTGACTCCGGCTTGTTGTCCTGTACGTTAATTTTCAGAGTTACTGTTTTGGGCACAGTAGGTGCACTCCTATGCATGTCTTGTTGAGATCTGTAATGTTTAACACTGCATTATATAAATATCACTGCAGTTGTAATTAGTCCACCAAACCTTTACTCCTAAGTCGAGGTCATGTGAGCTTCAAAGGGGAATAGCTCGATTTGCAGAACCGTGGTTGATTTTGTAGAGCTAACAGCTGGAGATTGGTTACTTCTTTTTGTGAGCACATTCGATCTGGATTAGAAGGCTGTAAACCTAGAACGAGTCAGTCATTTTCACAGTTGCTTTTCTAAGAGGAAGTGTTCTTTCATTTTTGGTTAAATGACACAGAATTAAAGAGCTGTGACAGACCTGGAAATACGTCTGGGTTCAGTTATGAATTCCTCTGTTTTATGAATAGGAGCTATGGTTGCAGCCATCAGTGTGGGTTAGAACTTCCATTTTGTAGCAGAAAACATGTCATGCCTGAAGACTTGAAAAAGAGACGTAAAGGGAGTTGTCACTGATGAGTAGCTGTGAGTTTGTAGAACATGGATCGCTTGAGGCAGTCATTCGCTTTTTACCTGATTTCTGTCCTTATTGTTCTCCAGCATGGGAAAAGCTAAAGAAGGGCAAGAACAGAGAAAGGTATGTTAGACTGCTTTTAACGCAGGTGTTCTTGGACTGGAATCCAGTGACTTGAGGAGAGAAATAGGAGAGACAGAAACTGACTTCTCTGAATTCTTGTTCTAGGCAAGACCCTCACAGTTGCTTTCCATCTTGTCTTTCCTTCTCCTCTCAAATTAATTATGAGTTTGATGAAGAGAGAGACATTTCAGTGATTATTTTGGTGGTCAGAGATGGTATTTCACTGCTCACGAAAGAATGTGGGAACTGTGGCAGTGGCTGGATTTTGCCCTACTCCAGCCTGATGGGAACACGCAAGATTCATTGCATTTGTGCTGTYCTCTAAAAATAAGACACTCCATTGGAAAGACTGTAACAGAAATCTTTTCCCATTTTTGGTCCCTTGCCTCAGCTAATAAAATGAGAACTCAAGTGGTGCTTAGTAGCTCTTTGTTTAGAAGAGCTAAAAGCACCTGGGTGTAGGAAATCAGTTGCAATGCAATAAGGATTTCACTTTTATATGAGGAGCTTCTTAATTAATCATAGTAAACTCTACAATATGAAGCTTTGCACCGTTTTCCTCACTGTAAATCCATATCTGTAAAAAAAGTTCAAATGTTATTACTGGTAAGTGCGTTGTTCTTTCTGAGTTGTTGCAGCTTCTCTACTGGAATATTTCTGGCTGTATTCAAAGAACAGTTATTCACTTAAGCAAGGCTTTTTATATTAATAGTGAGTAGACAAGACACTGAAATGGCTATGAAATATGTATCAAAAAATACTTTTATAATATATTTACAGAGAGATCTTTCTGTATTTGTGGGAGTTTCAGAAGTGATGGGGGGACATGCCAATATTTGAATAYGTAATTGATTTGAATACTTCTATTTATTTTTCCTATAAAATCACTCTCCTGAAGCCAAAGAGTAATTTGTGTATACCAACACCAGAGACAAATTTGCTTTGTCTTCTTTCCAGTCATGGATATCTGGGGGTGTATACTTAGACCTGATCTGAATGGCAGAGATGACAAGGGCTCTGCACTTAAAAGTTCATTTGTATAGAAGTTTGTACATCACAACAATGAAGTTTTATTTCCCAGAATTGAAAAAAATCCCCAACAATCCATGCTTATAATTTTCTAGTAGGAAGAAACCCAGAAACCTAGAGCTAAAAAGCCTAATTATAATTAATTGAAAAGGTTTTCTGTAAAAGCTAGTGGCAGTGATTTGCATAAATTCTTATTAAGGTGAAGAATATATTTTCTTCAAGATCCGTTAAACAAGCTTTAATCAGTTGAGCTTGAAAAACATCACCATGAAACTTCAGTTTAAAAGTAATTACACAGCATCTATTTAAGTTCTGAAAAATTACAAAAAGGTATCTAAGAGACATCAGCATCCTTCAGAGAGTAAGAAGCCATGTAATAAATAGCAAGAGGAAGGGTAGATTGTTGTTGCTGGCTTTAAGTTAATTCCACAAAGTCAAAACATGCTTGGTGGGAAGGAAGCTCAGTGGTACCTGCAAACTTGTTTTTGTTCTATTTTGATGAAGAGAACATAATGACCTACAGGTATGCTCCAAGATTGAGTACCTACCACCTCTGCTTTATGTGGTGAATACCCTACTGCAGGTTTGGCTTTTTTTTTTTTTTTCTTTTTTGAACAGTTAAGCTGAGCTGGCCATTAAAACATTTACTTATGTATGCAACCTAAACATTTGTGTGTATTTCTATCCTCTTTAAGTTTTCAGGATTMATTCAGATGCAATCTTTCAAATCACAGGTGCTAACTGGTTAGATGCATTGTCTTTAATTAAACTGTGTTTAATTAACAAGTTTCTTTTCTAAGTTAGTCCATTTGGTGCTAAGAGCTGTGTGGAATTCAGTTTGGAGAAACCATTATCTTTTTTTAGCAATCTGTTGGATGCCAGGAAAGATGAAGTTTCAGGAACTCAGAGTGTGTGCTGTTCTTGGCAATACTTTCCTGTCTTTATCTAAGGCCATAAAGAAAAGAGCACTTTAAAAAAGGTTGCTCAACCAATAATAATAATTATTCAGTTTTATTAGTTGATTTTTATTATTACTGAAAAGAGCACTGAATCTCTTCCTTGGCATTTAGTGAATGCTTTTGTACCCTTTTTTGTTGCAGAAGCCAAATTGATAACTTTAGATGCTGTCACTGAACTATCTAAACCAGCAGTTTCTCAATTGCAGTGTRTGTATACACACTTGTATAATTTATTGCACACTGTTCAAAGTGGTAGTTGACCTGGCTGGAACTGGTACTGCTGGAATTGGTACCTGCCAACCTTTAGTATGGTACTTGTTCAAAGAAAAAATCATCACAATTTTGTCCTTGCTGCTTTCTTCTGTTTGATGTTTATAGTCTGAAATATAGACATGGGCCATGTATTTTAGAATGGATGAGAATGACTGCTGTTAGCAAGTTCTAAAAACTTCATTCTCTTTATTTGGGTCAATTTGACACTTGCCATCTTTGAGAGAGAACATTTATGGTAGATAGCAGTATCACCAGCAAGAAAACAGAGCAGCGAGTATAGCTTTTGTTATGTTTGATAACAAGTTTGACACACCTTTCTTCCTGCTCATCATTTGGCATAACTTTTTTTCCTGGTGAATTTCTCTTATTTGAGAGACCTCAGTTGTAAAGGTTGAAATAGGATGCTATGATGTTTTCTTGTACTATGAAAACTCCCTTAATTRAAAAATACCAAAAAGTTTGAAGCTTCTGAATGAAAATGTAATTCATGATTACTTTTGGGGCTCTGGAGCCCARAATGAGAAAATGATTCCATGTTTATTTAGAGTAGGTTGCCTTAAGACTAATGTCAATACCAGTTATTTTTGAGTGTTCAAATATGAATTTGTTTTTGATTTCTGCACATCGTTGTGGTGTTACTGATATTAGGAGTTAGCTGTTGCAGCTTCTTTTTGTGACCCTGGAGAAGGAAGGGAAAAAAGAGTTTATTTTATTTATTAAAAAACCCCAAAACCCAAGCAACCAAAAAACAAACTCAAAAGACTCAAAAAACCCAGGATGGTGGCCTGAAGTACTTTCTTTGTTTTGTGATAATTGTCACCATTATTTCTTGTTTTATTATATTGGACAGTTTGTGTATTTCTTTTCGCTGTGTAAGGGCGTTTAGGTTCTTCATTCACTATTGTAATTAAACTGCACCCAAAATGTTGCCTGACTCATCTGTAGAGGAATATACACATTAAAATATCTTCAGATAAACTCTGTTGTGATGTTTTTCTCTGTTGCTTCAATTTTTGATGATTTTATGTCATGTTTAAAGAGCTAGTATCCCAAGGCTAACTGGTGTATGCTAAGATTCAGCTGAACAGTTCCTTTAAATATTATGGGAGGTCTATAAGTGATGGGTGGCCCAAAACCCAAAGTCACCATTCTATTCAAATAAACACACAAAGAAAGTATGTGCAMGGCCTTTAACTCTTACAGGAGCTTGGCTGTGTGCCATGCTTCTGACTTAATGGAATGACTGATTTCAGGGTTGCCTGGGGGCATAACCACAAATAAGCATATGTATCTCTGAGGTCATTGAAACCAATTTTAGTATTTTCACAGTTACTGCAAATAAGTCACCTGGCTTGATTTATACATAAAATTGCAGAATATCAGCCTACAGAAGGGCTCTTAAATTAAAAACTTTCACCTGTTTTGTTGGCCTGTAATATTAAATTGACATTGGCTTGTGTCTCTAGAAATACTGTTTTATCTTTCTTAGAAGTTGATGTTAAACATCAACAGGTTGGGATTTAAGTTGAACGTCTTCATGTGAAATAAGGCTCATACTCATCACTGCTGCAGTTCCCCGTTAGACTCAGTTCAGTTTCCAGGCTGGGACTTCATCTCCCAGTGGGTTTGAAAATGTGATGGTGAGCTTTTGGGTTTCCTGTGGACTCCCAGTGCCTCTTACGAGCCAGAAGCTACCTCTGTTCCACAATGATTTCTACATGCTTTTGTCCTAAAAGCCCAGAATGGAGAAGGAACTTCAGGGGGCGATGAAGTTGATTTGAATGAGGTGTGTATGGCTGATTACATGCATCATCCAGGTAATTTTTTCTAAAACAGTTGGRCAGCAATATCTTACTGTCTCAGTATTTCTAAGGATTTCCTTAAAAATATATGGCATTCTACACTGAAATCTTCATATGCCTTTGCTGCCACATTGTCTCAGTGGATGGGATGTGTGGGTTGCGTAGCTGTAATTTTTTATTTGCTATGTCATAATTAATTTCTCAGTGTCTTTCTGTGTACCACAGCATGTGAAGAACCTGGGAAATTTATGATGCGTACACAGCACTGTATTATTCCAAACAACTAATTTCCTGTGGTGAGAAATAAATCTTGAATTCCTGATTACTTTGTAGCAASATCAATGTAGAGCCGCAGAAAGAGAAGCAAGTCTCGTAGAGCAGAAACCGCTTATTCCTTATGCTATTCTAGGTTGATTTTGTTATTCAGAAATAAATACATCCTGGTGTTTTATATGGCCTAGCAAACTATGATTTTCTTCATTATACTTAGGGTGGCTTACAATGACATGGGAGACAATAAATAGGGACCTTGAACTCCAAAGAGGTAAACTTCCCCAGCTTTGTAGGCAATAGGTATTTGCTTAGTTTATGTAAAGGTTCAAATGGACTGTTGCTCTTTGGATGAAAAAAGGCATTACATTGCTCTTTCTTACATGATATATAAAACACATGTTTTATGTATCATCATATATCATATCATACATGATTATAGATCATATCATATATCGTCATGCCCTAGCAGAAAAGAATCTCAGTTGAAGCTCAGACATGTGAAGTTGAAGCTACTTCAAGGTGAAATTCTGTATTTCCTGTCTTCTCACATACTGATAGAAGATACTTGATGAGAATACATTTGCCTTGTCAACAAATGCAACAACGCTGTACCCACTGTTTGTTTCTTTTTGAAGTCTGAAAGTGCTGACTGACCTCTCCAAGGCATCCTGTTCTCTGATTTGTTTGGGTCACCTTCATTGCACTGAGTTGCATGTTTTTCTCTTAATCTACCTGCGTTTTTTCCCCATATTTCAAGTTTCTTCTTACTGTGATCTCAAGCAGTCCTCATTCTTTGACTAGAGGGGCAAAATGATAACTATTCTTTAGCAGTGCTGGAATTTTGAAAGACAACTTACAGTTTCTGTCTTGATAAAAGACTACATGAATTGTGCTCTCACAGACCATTTTTTTTGACGAAGACTACTGAAAGAAGAAAACTGCTTACTTTTTTAAAGCTTTCATAAACCTTTGTGTGTGATCAGCTTTCCTCTATAGGTCTCTCTAGGCAGAACTTTAGTGTCGTTGTCTAAAGGCCAGTGTTATGAAATACCATAACCTTTTGTGGCACTTGGGTTTCTCATCTGCCAGGAAAAAATGCAGTCCTTTAGTGTGCTGCTGTCAAGGGTGGCTGTACTTAAATGTTACAGGAGGGAAGTTAAGCCTAGCAGTTAAATATTGGTTTGATCTTTCAGGAGATCTTCAGACCTTCATTTATAGAAGGATACTACTTTGGAAAGTTAAAGCTGCTTGGGAAAAAAAAACCAAACCCAAAAGCACAGAAATCTCTAGTGGAGAAGAGCGCAAGCCGTTKGCTGGCATAGAATTGGAGAGACTTGAAAATCTGGTGTGTTTCAGTTCAAAGCTCCCTGCTTTTTGTAGTTCAGCTTGGCTTGACTTAGCTCTAGTTTTATTGTCAAGGAGGGTTGATCAGTTATGTGATTCAGGTAGTGGCTTCAGTTTACCTGAATTGCTGTCTGAATTGCCTGCCTCCTGACAGCTATTCTAAAACATAGAAAGGCATGGGTTTTGGTTGTTTTGTTTTTATGCTTGGAAATCTAGAAAGCCTACAGAAAGGCTATAAAAGCTTATGCCAATTGCATTTGATTATAAAACCTGCTGGTTTCGGTGACATAAAGTGGAGGTTATTCCAATACCAATGTGAATTAAAGCTAATGTAGCAGAAATCAGGATTTCATCTTGTGTGTTCTGATAACATAATTCAACTAATTTGTCATTTCCTGCCTTTTTAGCTCAGTCTTTGCATCTAGTAAAATCCTCGAGAGCATGCTTGATACAAACTTGCATATAATGGTAACTAAAAAGTACTTTTTTTTCCCCCAGAATTACTGTGATTAGGCCTCTTCATGTCACTCCCAAACTGTTGCCTACTGACTGGGTGCTCTAACCAAGGAATTAAGAGAAAATAGAATTTATTTTGAACACTGCTCTTGTGTCAATTTCTCGTGTTTCACAATTGCTATGGCATGTACCACAAAATTTAGTTTACTCTTGTGAATCCCTGCATCTCTATAAACTATTGAGGCACAAAGGTGAGATAAATCAGTAAAAGTAATTTTAGCCTTTTTCAGTAGGATCCACACTTTACAAATGAGTGGGTGCCATCTGCTCTGTTCAAGTACATTTATGAAGGGCATCCCACAGTGACCCCTGTAAAGAAGTTGAAGAAGTGGGAAAAGCATAGTTCATTCATAGAATCATTAAGGTTGAAAAAGATCTCCAAGATAATCAAACCCAACCTTTGACAAAATACCACCACACTCACTAAACCATACCCCAGAGTGCCGTTTTTTTAAGGATGATGACTCCACCGCTTTCCTGGGTAGCCTGTTTCAGGACTATGCTGAACAGTCACTCTATTCACTAGAAATCATTACACGTCTCTGTGTAAACAAATATTGTTTTTAATTATCTCGATTGTTTTACTTTTTGTGAGAATTTAGGTTTCATAAAAATTGGTTTTGACATAAGTCTGTAGCAAGTCCCATTTTTTTCCTGCTAAAAATATAAAATTATAAAAATGCTTACAGGAATTTGTCTGACATGTCTGTGTCTATGGTAAAGACTGAAGATGAAGTCTAACTCCATCACAAATGCTTTCTAGGCAAATTTTAGGCTCTCTATATATTATGTAGGAATCTTGATTAATAGATATCTAAAGGAAAAGTGCTGCACTGTTTTTATATTTGGAATGCTCTGAGAAAGTGCTTAAAATATTTTGGTTTATTCACCGGTGAGTAAACTATCATCACAGAGAAATGTAAGCCTCAACTATATGTTAACGTTTCTTGCTGCTTTTTCCATCAAGTTAAGCTTGCTTTGCTTTTTGTGTTTCCTCAAGACTGTTTCACTGTAATGGCAGTACATAATTTGGTTCATGATTGTGTAGCTGGACTTTGTAGCTGATGCAGAATAAATTTTTGTAATCCTCAGGGAGGATTCCCTTGCATTCCTTATTATTATTTAGTATCTGCCTTTAAATGGGGCAATGACTACAATCTCCATTGACTGCATATCAGACAAGTTGATAAACTAGACTAGGCAGATAGTAATGGCTTGAAAGACAAGTGATACCTGTTTGGTTTCTTAGACCAGACTGATTTCAGGAAAGAAAAATTTTAAGCAGAAGTTGCTGTCTAAAAATGTTACCTTTTGTRGTGTGTTTTAAGTGTGTAAAGCCTCAGCATCTATACTTTTGAGATATCAAAACAGGATTAACCTAAATGGAAAATGCTTATTCTGTACAGTATTATTGAAAAAACCCCCAAACTCAAACAACCCACCCCACAAATCTGCTAACATGTTATCCTTTGGGTAGGAAAAGTGGTACAGGGTTGTTTGTACAACAGGTACAGTTGATGTTTATACAATTGATGTGTGTCAGAACATTAGTTTTATGCATGCATTTTTTATTTATGTGTCTTGTAGTGTAGCTGGAGGGAGGGAGGGAGGGAGGCAGGGAGGGAAGAGGAGACTTCTTGGAGGCAGGAGAATTTGGGGTGAGCACATGGCTGATAGTCTGTAGTGTGGCTCACTCTGTACTTGGCAATTCTGTGGATAATTAAAGCCAAGGTGCGTCTGACTGTTTTCTGAATCACTTGATTCTTACGTGAATAACATGAACATGACAAGTGATAGCTGGGGTGTTTTTTCTCATTGGGGTTTTTTTCCCTCTCCTCCAATACAGATATTTCTTCAATACGAGTTCTAAAGACAGTATGAAGGTTCAGTTGACCTCTGTGGATATGCATACACCAAATTGTTTTCACTGATTAGATTTCAAATAATACTTTTCAGTTAAACCAGTAAAACTCCAAGTTTAGACCAGACTTTGTTAATGAAGGGTTGTTTTGCTGCTTAAATAAAAGACTTGAAGAAAGGAACTTATGCACAAAAACCCTGATGCATTTCTTTATCCTTTGTCCCCTCCAAAAAAACAAAAAAAGGACAGTGTCTGTATGTTGTGGTTCAGTGGTTTTTCCTCTACTCATTATTTCTGTATTTGTATGAGTACGTGTTCCTGCTTATTCTCTTCAATGCTTCTCTAAAAATAAAAATCAAAATCAGAGTGCTGCCTAAAAATTCTTTCAGGCTTTTAAATTTAGAGTGCACAAGAATCATGGGCTTAGACATAATTCTGTACAATCTCCTTGAACTTTCTGAAAATGCTGTACCAAAAAATAGATTAAATTGGAAAAGAAGTAATTTTTCAAAAATTAAATTGCTGAACTTCTTTTTCTCTGTAGTCTGCCTCATAGTGAAAGAAAACAGAGAAGTAGTGGATAGTCATGGGACTGATGTGTAGCTGATAAACTCTGTTGTGCAGAGCTGCAGTATGTGTGCCTCTGTTTTCAGATAATGGCTTAAAATGTGTGTGTCTTGGAAAGGCTTTATGTATATTCAGAAGGTGACCTGTCAAAAAAGTAGTTTAATATCCACACTATTAATTTGGGTAAGAAAATCAACATTTCTACTCTGATTACTATATTCTCAAGGCTTAAAATATCTGACCTTTTACTGTTACGAGGTGCTGTWTGATGAAGTGGCAAAAATTATTTTTTAATTTTTTCAGCAGGAAGTGGGGAAGAGAAATAATATAGTGCTGTATTCTACTGCAGAACAGTAAATCTAATAAGGCCTGCTGGCCCACTTCTATAATCTAAAATAGATTTGAAAAGGGCAGCAGAGGTTCCAACTATGAATTCTAACCATGCTTCAGAAGCTGGTATTACATACATTACATACATATATAAAATAAACAAATTGAGAGTTATTGGCAGGCAGTAGTTTGGCACTGAAGAATATTTTAAAGAACAACTTCAAATGTGTATTTGAAAGAATATTTATCAGGTAAATGCCAAGTATCTTGAAGTTTCAGAAGAACAGAATTAGCAATTTTGTGTTGCATGGTGTAGTTGGGAGTGAAGCTAGTTTATAAAATAGCTGTGAGAATAGCAGAAAGCATTTCTGGTTTAGGAATGGAAGTATCTTTTCAGAGACCTATGGCACATGCTGTGGTAAAGAAACTCAGGGAGCAGACACAAAGGCAGGAGCTGTTCCTCTCCTTATGTTTTTATCACCTTCCTTTTAAGAGGACACTGATGGTATCCCATTGTTCAGCATATGAAAATATTAATTACTTCTTGCATTTCCCTCCAATGTCTTTTTTTTTTTTATCTGTGTATGAATAATCAAATAATACTATGCCAGGCAGTTGGAATTAATTAGGGTTTCAAATTTCACTTAGTGCATCTTTTAGTGTTTGTTATATCAGGCTAAATCTTAAACTCAGGGGAGTGAGGTGCACTTAGGRTTAATATTACGGCCATATTCTTTCCCCATATGAGGACGTACTTAGAAATTGAAAAGCTTATACAATGGAGAAAGAGTTCGAAACCTTTGTAGTTAGCTTTTGAAATATTTATGTTCTGGGTGGAAAAAACATTTTAAGACCATCTCGACCTTATTGTAACCAAAATGTTTTGAACTTTTAGTTACTTAAAATTTTCCAAGTTCTTAGTCAATAAGAATATCAATACATGCAACATACTTCAGTGTAGTTACGGCGATTCCTAATAGCTTTTGGAGTTATATGTAAGCATTGCCACCACTTCCTTCTTTTGAATAAAATCCTGCATCTTTAGTTGCAAAGTTATAAAGTCTTGGAAGCATGCAGCTGATGGGCTGCTGGATCATAGCCAGTTACTGGAAGACAAAGTCAAACCACAGCTGATAAAGTCATTGATGGAAATAAACAAGGAACAAGTTATTGCTTATTTTAGAAGATCAATTTCTTTAAAAGACATTGTGCAGTATAGAAAAATCTTAGAAAGTTCATCTGTCTTTATACTGTGGTATAAGACCATAACCTTTCTCTGTGATTTTACTGTTTGGTTTTCTTTAGTGTTTTTGGTTTTTTGTCTTTATTTTTGTGGTGGTTGCAATCATCTAGGGGTATAGTTAGTTGTCTCACTCATCCATCTTTCCACTCTRTTTCAGGAAAGTCTCATCCAAGAAAGTTTTATGAGTAAAACACTAATTACAGACCTGTTACTTGTAGCTCCTGTTTGTTCTGGTACTAAACTGAAGTAAGCTATGGAATTGCTGTCAGAGTCCAAAATATAGAATTAATATTATAATTTGTTAATGTATTTTCCACAGGTCCTGTACTAACTCTGTATAGAGTTAATAGCTTTCACTAGTAATTACGTAAAGTAGAAAARTTATATTAAAACTATATTTGGTCTTCAGTGTTTGAGCTCTGAGTTTGGTGCATTCAGATATTTCTATACAGTTAGAAAAGGACCACATTATTGGTAGAAATTAACTAGACACAAAGTTCTAGTAAACTAATTTCCCTTTTGTGATGTTATGTTTTCCTTTAATAAGTTTAAAWTACAATTTGTACCTAGGTGTTTCTGCCAATCTTTTTGGTATGTATAGACCCATTCTCAGAGTCAGCTAGCAACTCAGGATCCTAAATATTACTTAGCTAGTTGTTGCCATGTATTTCCTGTCTGAAAACAGACGAATTATTAGATTTTCTTTAGAGATTCACCTAAGAACAAGTTTTATTAAAAGAAACCGAAAGCTGCAATTCATAACTCAGAGGATGCACAGATTTTGGTCTCCTGCAGGTGTCTCTAGTTGATATACAGTACAGAGGTTTTCGGTTTGGTGGTTTTGGTTTTTTTCTTGGGGGGTGAAGTGGCATGGTTAAAACTTTACTGCCTGCTGGATTTGGAGCTAAATTCCACTTTCATGACTGTTGAGAAAGATGAACTTTAATACACAACATGTCAGATGTAATTTTCGCCAGAATTCTACCAGAATGGCAAATAGTTCCCTTGAGTCTACAATTAAACATTTAAATGAATGTGGTTTCATGTACTTATGCTTATTCCTTTCTTAAGATATCTCTGCATAATAAATAGTATTTTCTGATTTTTACTTTATCCTGTCAATACAGACAATGTGTATATATATTGTAGTATGTGTATATGTATTGCAGGCAAGTATGAGAACTTTATCTAAAGTATCACAAACTCTACTTCCCTCCTGTCTAATAGGTAGCCTGTAAGTAGTTTGGAGGATTTACTTAGCTGCTGTATGTTTTGGGGATGTGAAGCTGTTTGTACTCAAAAAAGTAGGCTCTTGGCTGTGTTTTCAGTCTTGTTGTCTATATAAGTAATATATCTAGTCTTGAAAACATCCTTAGAGTGTCTCATTAAGATCCACTGTAAAAATACTGAAGGGTGTTTTCCCATTGCTGTTTATGAAAAAAAGGACTAAATTTATACTATTAAAAAATGACTTTGAGGAAAAACAACAATGAACCTCTGTGTTCAACCTTGCCAGTCTATCACTGACTATCTGTTTTATGTGAGAGAGGTCTGGTCAATGGCTTCCTGCATGCAGGGTTGGGAATTTTGCTTTTCCTTCAAAATGTGTTGTGTACTTCAAGTACTGCTGTTAATTTTCAGCATATGGGGACCATTAGCAATATTGAAGTGGGATAGAAGGCTTAACTCGTTAAATCACTTTAGAATGTCCCATCTGTTTTTTTACCCTAGTGTTAACACCTGGATCAGTTTAGCACCAGCACAGAAGTTTAGGACATATATAGCTCCTAATTTTGAAAACATCTGGGACTTTTTTGTGTATGTATGTATATATATGGGCATGTGTGAATGGCTGGATCTCTGGCATTTTTAAGTTTGATGAAAAAAAGCTTGGTAAGTTGCACTCAAGGTGTGTACTGACCTGTGGCAAATAAGTGATTTACGGCAGGAGGCAGAAGCRTTGTTTCAAGTGGATTAGAAATAATGATTTTGCCTTTACAATTTTTTCGTCTTTCTTCAGCTTTCCATTTCTCAAGAGTTGTTAGCTGACTCTGATTCCTTCCCATCCCACACCCCAACCTGTCCATTTTTTGTGTACTGAATAAGATAACCCATTCTTCTGGGATGTGTGAAATGGGCAGGCATTGCAAATTGAAGAAAGCAAGTTCCCTGCCTGAGTGTGCAACCCTTTTCAGAGGCTGCTTGGAAGTAAAATGCCAGTTGGAATTTTGAGAAACGACTTTCTTGGGTGACCTGCTGCCTTTTAGCAAGAGCAGGGTTTGCAGCTCTGCTGAAGAGTGGTGAGTGCAGTTGGAGAGCTTCTCTTATGCCCATTAGCAAAACCGGACTAATTTGCAGCATGTAACCTCAAGCTAAACTGTGAGTGAAGCAGGAGGCAAGGCTAATAAGGCATTTTGTAGTTTCCTTTACCCCAGTCTTTTCCAGAGCCAGCAATTAATATTATTTTGTCTGCAGAGAGTGAGGGTGGCTGCTAGCATGGGAGGCTTTACTGGAGATGTGATGGCACTGCTACCAGGGTGTGAAGAGGTGTTGCTTTCAGAATGCTGCTGGAACTGGAGACTAAGCAGAGTYAACAGTTTGGTTATTTAGTAACTAGAGAAAAAACAGAGCCTTGCCGCAGCCAGGAGCCAGGGCAGCCCAAGCYCTGGGCATTGGGCACCTCCCTGGCAACAAGGACAGGCTGGGATATGGGCCCGGCTCAGCCAGACCTTTGTCAGGGTAGAGCCGGGGGARCCGAAGACTGGCCCTGCTGAGGTGTCACTGGGGCAGGGGCTGATGGCCCTGGGAGACTCACATGGGGTCCTGCACCCTGGACAGCACTGGGGGAGCTTTGGGGACTTGACATGAGGTCCTGGGACTGTGGGCAGGGTGTGGGAACTTCGGGAGGGGCATCAGGCTATCAAGGCTCATTAAGGCCCTTGGGGCCCTGACATCAGGAATTTATTACTATTTATTTTTGTTCTTCTATTTTATTAGATACAGAGCTTGTATTTCTTTCCCCTTCATAGAGATAAGCATTTCACTTCACKTTTTTCTTGCTGGTGTGGTTGGGCAGCCAGGCTAGGGATGCGGGTGGGCACAGCCTGGCCGATCGTACGTGGGCTGGATTCAGCCTCAGCCCACAGACTGTTTCTGTCTGACCTCAGTCTTCAGGTTTCTGAGACTTTGTTCACTTTTATTGAGAGCGAAATGACAGAGAGCTGCCTGGCTGTGGTATCCCAAGTGCTCGTATTCCTGCATTCTCCTGCACAGTCAAGTCTAACGTTGGCTAAGTATATATTTTCTTACATTTATAATGTGAAACAGAATAGTTGTTGAACGTTAACAATCAAACTGTGTAAGACTTGTTTCTGTGCTGTAGGACCTCTAGCTTTGCTCTTGCATTAGCTAGACTTTTTTTCTCTTATAAATATTTAATGAAAAATAACCATATGGAAAGAAACTTTATTTAAAATTTTGATTTATAGAAAATACAGCATTTGACCTAACTAAACACTGAGTAAGCTGGAACTGCCAGCTTCTGTATTTTTCATGCTGACTGGCAGATACTAGAATTTGTTGCATTTACATGCACAAAAAACTAGCAGTATTTCAGAATTGCCTGCTGAAATCCATACCCAAATACAGGATCAATACTGTATCTGCAGGGCTTCCTTTTGATTTTTTTTGTTGTGTGTGGGTTTTTTTTCCTTGTMTGTTTCTTTGTTTTAATTTTTAATATGAACAGGTCTAAACAGAAAAGGATCRAGAATGCGTCAAATTTGTTCCTAAAGCTATGAATAAGATTTGACTGAATTAATGCCTTTGGAATGTACAATAGGTTTCTTTATGATACAGAGAAAACAAGTTTACTTTTGGTGGGGAATAGTTCGATGTGAGTATATGCTGCATGAAAACTTTTGCCTTAGAGAGAAGGCAAAAGAAATACTAAAAGCTACCATTTCCTGGGAACAACCTGTGCACTGTCTAGGCTCTTGGTAGCAGAATGCTCTGCCTCGGAGGAGGGTGATTGTGCAGGCAATGTTGTTGCCACTTATTTTCTTATTATTTCCTCGAGAAAAAACACTTTTGCAGTTCAAGGTTTCAACTCTAAATCCTGACATCTGATAGCCATTCTTAGCCTTTGGGAGCCTGTAGTCTAATATATTATGTTTTTCTCAGAGAAAGAACTCTTTCTTACATAACACCTGCTTTATTTTTGCCGAATTCCTAGTTTTCTGATAGTGGTTCTGAGTTATACTACAAATGGAAATCACAAACAGAGGAATTCAGTTTCAGGAAAGGACTACACGGAAGGACAAGATAAATAATGTGAAAACAAAGATCTTGTTTTCTTCCAGTGTTCTTTTGTGACTTGCCTAAAATGAGAAAAATATGTGKGGGGTTGGGAAAACAAATACAGGCAACTTGATCCGCTGCATAAGCAGAAGTCAAAATGAAAATTTTCAAATATTCTAAAAAACATCGTCAGATCTTTAAAGGATTTAAGCTGACCTCTCTGTAACCTGTATGTGCTCAGAGACAAAAGGACATGCTGAGAGGAAGCCTGTCTGACAGCATTACAGCAGGATGCTCTGGACAATGGAAATGCTGAGCTGTGTGGTATTTGGAGTATTTGCATGGAGATTCCGTGGTGCAGTATATCAGTTTTGAGCATTTTTTTTTCCAGAACAAGACAATATTCCTGAAACAAATACCATAAAAAAAAAAAAGGGATTTGCATACAGGTTTTAAGGAAATGGAGAATGTGRGTGGAGTCTTGGAGTATTAGTTGAAGAATTACTTGTGTGTTTTAAATGTGGGCTTGAGTTTCACACCCTTTTTTTTCCTTCTACATCTGAATTGAAAAATTGTTAATTATAGGAGGATATTTATTGGAAAGGCAGATAGAGGTTTTGAGTAAAGAATGAGATATAAATCATCTCTCTTGTTTAGTATTTTGAATAGAAGAGTCTTGAGCTGGCTGGATTCTTAATTACCCTAATAAAATAAATGCTAAATGAGTTAAGCTCAGTAGTTACAACAATACATCTTTAAATAATTTCTTAAATAGAAGTAACTAATTAAATTCTACTCATCTTTTTGCACTAAGCAGGTCTCACACCTTCTCCCACTGCATAAATTTTAAATGCAAATCTTTGGATTTGTACAAACACTATAGGAGACAGATTTTGACAGTAAYGAATTAGACATAGAGACTGCTAATGGCTGGCACCGGTCCTTGCCGGGGTGGTTGAAAGCATAAATGCTGAAAGCTG
This sequence comes from Amblyornis subalaris, assembly GCA_018881555.1. NCBI lineage: Eukaryota > Metazoa > Chordata > Aves > Passeriformes > Ptilonorhynchidae > Amblyornis > Amblyornis subalaris. Next base: position 1,543,120 of record JACAXG010000067.1, on the reverse strand, counting down.
TAGCATTTTTTTTTCCAGTCAAGCTGACAAACTTGAATTCATGAGGTAATACAATGTAAAAATGGGGTTTTTTTCCTCAATTGTAAGTACAAGAAATTTGAAAGTGTATTTTCATCTGTAAAATAGTCTGTTGTCTGCCTTCAGCAAGGTGTTAGCAGAAAATGTTGTCAGTCAAAATACATACAAGACAGTTGTGGGAATGCCCTGTCCAGAAGAAGAAAATTGTATGCTCCTACCGACTTCTGTATTTATTGTTTATCCATGTCAGAGATATTCATTCCAACATCTAAATTAAAATTTCAGTATAAAAGGCCAGTTGGGGTTTTAGTTCTGTATTACTGGAGGATCTGTTGTTTCAACAATAATGTTTGCAAGTTTTTCATGTTTCTTTTTAATTATAACTCATCAAATCTTAACTGATTACTCCTGGGTTAGACTCAGAAGAATGTCACTGAAGGGTGTTTTAATTTAATGGAAACAGCATAACGTCTGTTTCTAATGTTTTAAAAGCCAATTTATATGGAAATTTTGCTCTAGAAGGAAGTCAATAGGTATGTAGTTTTTTAACACCTCCTGTTAAAATTCAAAACTTGAATTGAAGCAGCACCAAAGCAATGCCATTTTTTCTTGTAGCAGTGTGACTGCATTTTCACACCCTTTCATTTGTACCCATTTCCATCTGTTAAAATGAAGTTTTTATTTGTCTTTTGTAGTCGAGCTATCAAGACAAACCAGGACCTTTTGCCTGAGACGCCGTGGATCCATATCTTCTACAATGACTTTTGGGGGACACTGCTTACTCACAGTGGGAGCCACAAGTCCTACAGACCTCTCTGCACACTTTCCTTCCGCATTAACCATGCTGTTGGTGGAATGGACCCATGGGGCTACCACCTTGTAAACGTCCTATTACATGCTGCAGTCACAGGCCTTTTCACAAACTTCTCCCGGATTCTGTTTGGCGATRGGTACTGGACCTTGATAGCTGGCCTGCTGTTTGCATCTCATCCCATCCACACGGAAGCCGTAGCGGGGATCGTAGGGAGGGCAGATATTGGAGCCTGCCTCTTCTTTCTGCTTTCCCTGATGTGTTATGTGAAGCACTGCTCTACCAGAGGTTCCTCACCAAGTACTTGGGGCTGGATCTTGGGAGCAGGGCTGTGTGCAGGATGCAGCATGCTGTGGAAGGAGCAAGGAGTGACTGTTCTGGCCATTTCAGCCGTGTACGATATCTTTGTATTTCATCGATTGAAAATGCATCAGATCATTTCTGCTTTATACAAGGTGAGTCTTCTTTGCTGTAAGCTGTTTGTGGGGCACCAACCACTGTTAAACGGTTGCTAAATGAGTTTTTGAATACACAATAATTCTTAGTAGTTTAGTCAACTCCCAAAAATAAGCACAGGTGTCTAATGCTGAAAGAACACTTCAAGAGCTTTAGTCTTTTACATTTTGTTTAAACAATGTGTTATTGGCCATTGCTATTACTTGATGCTGGGGATGGGTTTTTTCAATGACTTTCCTTACTTCCCGCAGTTCCCTCATTCTGTTTACTGTCAAGCACATCTGAGTCGAGCACTGGATATCTTACTGCCTTTTGCAAAGAATTCATTCATGCTCTTATCCTCTTGTATCTTGCAAACTCAGCTTAGTTTGGTCAGGCGTGCAAGTGTGGCAGCTGATATCATCTACAGGCTCCCTGAGGCAAAGATAAAACTCTTATTGTTCTAGTTTAGCAGAGATGCATAGGACCTGGGTGCATGCCTTTGGCATGTATTTTTTTTCTTCCCCTGGTAGGAGCTATGACTTTAATGTATTATTGCCTTAACAAAATAAGTCTTTCCTATATTTATCTTCTTGCCCAAAGATAAGCAAGTAAAATAAAGGAACAAACAAGCTCACCAAACCCCCCTAGCTTCCYGCTCACAAAACTGTGTGTATTTTAGTGATACTCAGAAATCCCAGTCAAAATTGAGTCCTTTACAGCAGTTATTGTATAAATGAGTAAGCTGAGTATATGTAATTTTCTTTTCAGTGAAATGGCTTGCTTTCAGAAAAATACTGTCTTAAGAAAAGGACAATGTTTCRTAAGAACATGTGTTGTCACATTTTTCAGTGACACATAAACAAGAAAAGCAATAAAACAAAATACAGTTTTGCAATCTATCTCAAACACCATGATTTTAAAATTTTGATTTCTCATCCAAATGAATTGAAAAGAAATTGTAGATTTTGATAAAGCAGTGATGATTTCTGTTTGTGTAGACTGTGTAGCTGTAGTATTAAGGGAAAATAATAGAGTAAAAAACCACCTCTAGTCGCCAGTAGTTTCTTCTTAAACTGCTCTGTGGATTGACTTAGTTATCATGCTCTTTTCTGACAAAATGGAAAGAATAATTTCCTATATATGTATATAAAAACACATATTTGGTTTTTTTACTTGTGTATTGGAGTATGTAAGACCTTTGAATGTCAGTAGCCAAATACAGTACATTGTGCACCTAATGCTGAGCAGAAACAAACAGTAAACTGATTCATCTGGTGGTTTTTTTTTCTTAAAGTGCATCTGTAACATCAGGCTTTATACTGAAAGGCACAGGATGAGATTTTTTCAAGTGCTTCAAGGACTTTAGTTAATAACTCAAGTGTTACCCTATCCTATAGAATTAAACAGTGGTAGAAACATTCGTATGACAGAAAATTCTGAACATCTAGAAAGTTTTTTATTACTGAACACTCATTGCTTAAACCCCAAATTTTTGCAGATATTTCTGATGGACCTTTAATTGGGAAAAGCTTGTTTTCCCCGCTTTCCTTGTTTTCTGCTCTAGGGTCAGAGTAAAATTGGTCCAGAAGAGACCTAAGTGACACGTGAAATCCCAACTTCTACATCCTAACGTTTTGAGCACGAGGTCTCTCTTCCCAGGTGTGGAGCTCTAAAGTTGGACACCTGGCTTGTGAAGTTTTTTGCACCCAGCATCAGAGTTGTCTTGGACAGCAAGCTGGTGACTATGAAAATTTATTTTTCCGTCTGTAATGATACAAATAATAATTCTGTGCTTTGTAGATTACAAATCTTTATGGAGATTGGATTTTAGCTGGAGACAATTTTACAGGGAGAGGCTACAGTGAATGAAAGTATGACTATTTTGATTAATCGGCTAGAAATGCATTTCCTAATTCCCTAAATTACTAGGCTACCTGTTTCTTGCACGTATGTTCAAGCTGAGTGCTGCTGGCAATTAGAAAGAATTGTGTCCATGTACCTGTTCTGGAATTTGTGCTTTATGTTTTCCCAGTGTAATATGGGGAGAGGCAACTTCAGGAGAAAGGGAAAAAAAGGACATCAAAAAGGTCAGTCGGGGGAAAAATTTATGGTCTTTTGTAGTGCATTGGAGGGCAAAAGTATAGAATGGAGCTGAGGAAGAAAGGAAAATAATTTTAAAGTTGGTTAGCTCAAATCTGTACTACCTAAGTAAGCAGTAACTGAATGCTTTGTAATGGAATTGTAGAAAGGTGCTAACCTTTTCAGTCTACCTAACCTTCAGCTCAACCCTGTCCAGCTGAGCTGATACAGCTGTTTCCTAGGCTATGCTGCAACCTGAACTGAGAGGAAATGCAGGTAAAAAAATAACCTTTGAACACCACATTGCTGCCTCACCCCAAATATCCCAGATGTATCTTTTAGGAGTTCTTTTAAACCTGAATCAGTTCAGTTATATTCAGTCCTTGTCATTGCCATACAAATAGCTGTACTGACAAACACTGAGAGGCAAGGTGCAGTGGGGGAACAGAAACCAGGAACGGAAGGAGATGGATTYGTGGGAGTGGTTGGTTAAGAGCCTGGACTGCTATGCTGCCGGACTATGGCTTTCAGCTTCTATGAGGTTTTACAGAATATACCACTGAGACATGATTTTATTTGTGTTTAAATAACAGTAAAACTACTGACCGTCTTCAGGATGGTCAGTAAAGTATGAACTGGTAAAAGCAACTTGAAAAATGCTCCAGCTGGTGGTAGGAGATGGTATTTGGGTGACAAGCCTATTTTTTTCCATTGTGTTCTTATCTTTGGGCTGAGTATCCATTGAATATAAAATGGTGGGTACTACACAAGACCAGATATCATGTGGATCCTGATTTGTCACATCAAACACATGAGAACATCCCAGTGCGATTTGAGTAGACTGTCAGGGCTTCTGAAAAAGGCAGCTGCAAAGGTGGACCACCAGCAGACCAGATGAATGTGACTCTTTATTTAGAAGCTATTCTTGAGGCATCYTAAAAATTTATATTGTGGCCACTTATTAAACTATCCAGCTATTTTCTGTCTTCTGCATGTTGGTTATTCAGTAGAACTTGGCTGCTGATTTTTTTTCTTTGCCAAGTCTTGTATTCCTGTCTGCCTGTGATGCTCTCACTCTGGAAAAGTTGTCAGTCTGGACTCCATTTCATTTTGTTGGCTCTGTTTTATTCTGACTGGCTGACAAGAACGTATTCACTGTCTTTAAGTCAGAAGATTTTGATGGAATTGTATTTATTGTGGTCATAAGTGAGTTGTCTGAAATGAGAGTAATTAAAAAAGGGATGTTCTACTGGGGCAAAGTATTCCTTATGGACAAAAGTTGGACTTTCTTTATTTTTCAGTGTTCTAGACCTTGAGTCATTTCCAGTGTAAGTTGTAAAGCAGATATGCAGATTGACTGAGTTGTCAGGTGTGATAGGTGTCAGGTGTGATGGTACCTGTCAGCAGCTTGTGCAAGTTAAACCACCAAAGGTGTAGGACTGGGAGGGAGGAACTTGAATATGGGAGAGAGGTGTGATTAGGTTTTTTATTATAGAAAATATGCAAAATCAGAGGCCTAATTGTTTTGTACTTGCAATATTCAGCTTGAGTGCAGAAGCATTAATCAACAGTCGTCTGTCCAATTAATAGTACAAAGCTAACACAAATCCTACTGTGCTGCTCTTTTTTCTTCTTGTGGGGTTTAGGTTTTCTTTTGTTTGCTTGGTTTTGTTTTTTTAAGTGCGAATGGATCTGAATAACATGAGCAGTTAAAAAGACGGGGCAAACGTATTTAAAGCTCATTTTTACTATAATGGTAATGATAAAGTATTTATTGCTCTGTGGTTTATGTGTACAAACTGCCTTACAGAAATAGCTAAACCAGATGTATGTTCTACTAATGTTTCACTGCTACAATGCGGTAACATTTTACCAGATCAATATATTGCTGGTACAGGGGGTTTATTATACTAAGATAAGGAAATGTCTCTCTTCCCATCACTCATTTGATTAAAATCTCCCTCTGGGAGGTCTGTCTCACATGTGGAATTAGTTATTGGTATCTATAGCTTAACATGAACCACCAATTGGATTGCAGTATGCATTATCTAGCCTTCTGTGCTATTATAACAGTATTGGTTTTGTAAAGGGCAATTTTATTGGAGGCCTATATTTTATTTAAGGTAATGATGTAAACCTGAGGCCTCCATGGATGACATGGTCAACCACCAAACCAAGTTTTATAAAACTGTACTTTCTTTTATGGCCTTGGAACAGCCTTAGTTACGGGTGATACGCTGCTGGGTATTAGATAAAGCTACTGATTTTTGAGAACACTCTAAACTTCAAGCAGGCCACTTTCTGCATTCTTTAGTCTTTGAAGTTGCTACTTTTAGAACTATTGTGCTTTGAAAAGCAATGTCAAAATTCTACTCTTGATTTAAATTTGCAGTTTTATCCTTCTGATGAGCTCTAAAGCCTTARTAGTGTAATAGTCAGTGTTGCTTATTGTTCATCTCTTCTCCATTTACAAGTTATGCTATTTTGCAGTTGTGTTTCATCATTATTTAMAATCTAACTCAATGGTTTATTTTCTGCTAATTTTCCACCATCTAAGGAATTTTATTACACTTGAACTTACCCAGAGGTCTTGATATTTTGGCAGATCTCATCAGTAACCTATTATTTTGTAAGTTATTTCTCTTTTGAGTGGGTATGGTCCAGTCTTGGCCCCATGTCTTTGAAATATAGTGTGTACAGTGTTTAGGCTTTTAGGGTAGCAGCTGCTCCTTTGCAGTACAGACTTCATCCTTGGACTCAGGTATTTASTAAATACTGCTTTTATTCCAGTTAAAAATAATAAATAACTTGCAGCTTCAAAACATGACTTGGCCTCTCAGGGGTTCATTTTGTCTAACAAGAGCTGGATATTCAAGTGCGCTGAGCTGTTAAATATTGCATTTGTGGGCCAGGTAACCTTTAGCAGTTCAAGAACTATGGAAAAGATTGGGGACTCCATTGCCAGCTGGGGCCCCATTTATCCCCTAGCATCTCTCATTCTGCAGTGGTCAGCTGGGGGTTAATTTTCTAGGCAGCTTTAAGGCAGTAGTCGTGGAAATGCTGAGATGAATGTGCCTGCACATACATTGCTCATATTTGTGGATGAGCCAGCCTGATGCTTTTCTCTTCACTCTGCTGGATGGCAACAGCATGAGGCCTGTGCAGCCTTGACCATCGCTCCCCCTCCCCTCAGCAGATATTTCCTAGACAAAAGAAGCTTTTTCCAATTTACTTCTCCCTTGACAATTTCAAGTAGCTAATACTGCTGTTTCTTGTAGTTCCCACAGCTCCTTGCTGCTTTTCTGTTTGATCCTGAAATAAGAAAAGCAAGATTGGCCTCCACTATCTTCTCAGATATATTGATCTCCAGTCCCTGTGATGTCGGTGGAGTGGTACTGAATTGGGCATCAATATGTATAAMTAGCTGTTGTTTCCTGAAAATATTTTCATGGGGTGATTTAAACCGCTGGAACGGATCACATATGACAGAAATACAGAATCCTAAGGCAAATTTACCAATGTTGTATCTTTTTAAAAATGAGGAATCATAAGATGTCTTGCTGAAGTTGCTGACACTGGCATAATATAGATTATATTTTAATATTAGATCTGTAACGTCTTTATTGGAATTGCCACTAAAATCTCCATGACTTTTATCTATCCACTTGAAGTCTACAGTAATATTTAGGAGCCTATGTTTGAGAATGCCTCTCTAGAAAGATGAAAAAGGTGCAGTCTTCTTTAATAAATGAATAAGTAAATAAAAAAAAAAGAGAGAAGGCTTTTCATATTTACAGGAACTGTGGAGAACCTTCAATTTAACAGAGAGGTTAGTTTGCCAGAGAAAGGTTGTTACTGTCTTCAGTCCTGTATAAGATTTATACTGCATGGTAATGTACAAAGTATGCTATGTTATTCCATTCTTCCCTGTTGTGGTTTAACCTCAGCTGGCAACTCAGCCCCACACAGCTGCTTGCTCACTCCCTCCCAGTAGGATGGGGAAGGGGAAAAGTTAGAAAACTCAGAAAACTCAGAGATTGAGATAAAGGTAGTTTGATAGCTAAAGCAAAAGCCATGAGTGCAAACAAAGCAAGAAATTAATCCACTGCTTCCCATGGGCAGGCAGGTGTTCAGCCATGTCCGGCAGAGCAGGGCTCTATCATGTATTATGCTTACTTGGGAAGACAAACACCATCACTCTGAATATCTGTCCCTTTGTGCTTCTTCCCCCAGCTTTATATGCTGAGCCTGATGCCATATGATCTCAAAATATCCCTATGGTCAATTGTCCTGGCTGTGCCCCCTCCCAGCTCCTTTTGCACCTCCAACCTCCTCCCTGGTGAGGTGGTGTGAGGGGCAGACAAGGCCTTGACATTGTGTCAGCACTGCTCAGCAATAGATAAAAACATCCCTATGTTATCAACACTGTTTCCAGCACAAATCCAAAACATAGCCCCATTCTAGGTACTATGAAGAAAATTTATCCCTGACAAAACCAGCACATTCTCCCTGTCTTAAAAGGGATCTATTTAAGAGGCACAAGGTGAGAAAGTTTCCACAGGCTTTGCATAGTTTTTGTTAGCACTTACTTTTCATTCTGAGGTTACACATCAATTACTGACATCAAGAACAGCATGACTTTTTCAGGGTGGTTTTTTATTATAGAGTGTTGTGGKGCTCGCTACTCTCCAGTCTACAAAACCTTTGCAAATAATAACAATCAGAAAATGTTACTCTCCTAATTTTTAATGTTTTCAAAATATTTAAGGAATTGAAAGCACCAAGCTTATCACAGTGTCTAACAACTGTGTTTCAGAATATTAGGCATGCTTACAGGTTTTTCTTCATCTTAGTGATTACTTAGCTGCTTAATTAAAGAAGCTCTGTAAAACTGTTTTTCCAGAAGCTGGCAATCTTCCTGTTTAAAATATCAGTGTTAAAGAACAGTTTAATTTCATGCTTTTTGGTAGGGTTGGTCAGTGTTTAATATGTTTAATATTTAAATGTATTTTATGCTGAGATAAGGGGACTTCCATACCTGTGAGCTTTGAGGAATAAGAAATATATGCAGCTTTGGCCAATCTTCATTTTTCCATTTGTTCGCTAGCTAGAAAGCCATGTTTCTTTCCTCTCTAGCTCTGCTTCTCCCATAGGCCAGTTGTCCAGGTACTGGCCACAAAATGGGAAAAACACCATACAGTGCTAAAGCTTAGTGGTGTTTTACCGAGTTAAACATTTCCTGGTGTAATTCCTTTCGTGCAGATTTGCCTCAGGAGTTATGCATTTCTGCTTGAACCTGGTTTAGTGCTGCGGTTAAAATGTGTGCATTCATGGTTGTATTCATCAAGTATGGATTGTGTTTGTTAAATGCCACACAGAAAGTTTGTACCTGTGCCTGTTTGTTCAGTCATGACTGCTTTACRTTAGCTTCCTAATGTCATGTTTAGATGCTTAAATGTCCTGGTTTGATGAAGTGCTGAATGCTTGTAGCTCCTGGTGAGCTTTACGTAATGAACSAATTGCACTTGGTAAATCACAGCTAAATGGCAAGCTAAACCTTCTGCTCTCAGAAGTCAGGGCATGCAATAATAGTGTCAGAAGAGGGAAAACCTGGAACTATGTCCTCAATCAGAATCAAATAGATTAGGGAGCAGGTGCAGCTTCTGGATGCTCTGAGTTCTGACTCCCAGCAGTGTGATACAGCACCTTTGGGAAACATAAGGCTGCTGAGAGTATGTGAAGATCAGGCTCCTGATTTTTTTAATATCTTAACTGTAGTCATCTTAAGTTTCAGCACTGTAGTGCTCTGGCAGCATTGCCTGAGTCTATTCGATAGAACTGCATTCTCAGTTGTGTTCCAGAGTCCTACCTACCCGAGAGAGCCATTCCTGGTACACGAGCATGAGCTCTGATTCCAAACATGGGAGAACTTGTTTTGAAGGAGCAGAAGCATAAGAAAATCCTGAGCCACAAGAGTGACTTTTCTTTAGGTGTTAGGTTTGAATTTTCTGGCTTATGCTCATTTTTATTTAAATTGTAATGATTTAATGATTATGTACATGCTTCTTCTAAGTGAGTGATTCTAAACATTAACCTATGTAGACAGTAACAATATTAAGAAGGGGGGAAGTACAAATGTATGAGATTTACAGTGGAAACAGCCAGTTGTGATAGAAGACAGCAAACATTTTTTGGCATATTTACTGGAGGAACTGAACACTATTTTGTACCTATGCCTGTATTTCTTTTTCCAGCTGCAATATAGATTAGGTATGAGGAAGAAAGGAACCCAGGCTTGCACTTTTGTAGCTGTCTTTATGGGTCAGTTATTACGAGGTGAATTTCTAGCCTCACTAACCTTGAGTGTCACATATAAAAGAGAAGAATCTCTTGATGCTGTGGATAGTCCACATTGGGAGAAGGTAAAACAAAACAAAATATGTTTTATTCCTAAGTTTCTAGGAAACTAATTGAAAATGTGCATGTGGAAATTAGGTTAAAATTATCCAGAAGCTTTTGGGGGAAGGGAGAGAGAATTTTTGTACTTGGCTCTTAAATGCCAGGTAGAACATATGTACCTTTTTATGATCAGAATGGTAAGACTTTCAGGCACATACACAGATTGTTTTTAAGGCTGTAGATTTGATTAGGTTGTGCAAAAGTCAGAACTTCTGTGACATTTAATCACCAAAATCTTGTTTTTCTCCTTGACAATAAAATATGGAAATAAATTCGCATAGCAACCAAGTCTTTAAAGTGAGTGTAGGGACATATTGAGTTAATAAAGGCAATGAGGGAGCAAGGGAAAAGAGAGAGTAGAATTGTATTGAGTCTCTGTAAATTCTGCCTCCCAAGAAAACAGAACTTTGGGGGTTATGGGTAAATTTTTTACATGTTTTAGTCTGCATGTTTTAAAAGTATCCTGGGCAGCTTGTACTGCTGTAGAGTACAATGAAGCTTGCATCAACAGCAGTGTTTATTTAGTAGGGATTGTGAAATTATGGTTTATTTTTAAAAATAMACATTTATTATAGTTCTATCTCTTRCTTGGACACTTTTCTCCTTAAAACAGTATTAGAAGTGGCAAAACACCACCACAAAATAGCTCTCACAAGTTTTAAAATAGAAGCAATGCCAATTTTTTAAACTTTAACTCTTCCTTCTTTGGACTACTTCATATAAGGCATTTTTGGCTTCTTGTAATTTGAAATCTGTGAAAGTCAGCAGTAGCAATTTTGTAGAGTGATGTTTGTTTGTTTGTTTGTTTGTTTGTTTAAACTGTTATATTTTTACCTCTTCTGACCTGAGCTGCTAGCCAAGAACTTGACAGTTTGTGGGTAATTCTTGTTGAGAATATGGATTGAAAAATATCAGGTGCCATGATTATGCAATCCTGTTTAGTTACAAAGAAAACCCAAGTATAATTTCTTCCAGARCAAGAAGTATCAAACTATGTATCTTTATCCCAGTTTTAAACCCCTTTCAGCTAGAAGGTACCTGCATAACATATATTTTTACCTTGCTTCCTTTGCACCTTCTCTGATCTCTTACTGATTCACATACATACATACCATGCCATACCAACCTAACCCTCCCCACCCCAAGCTAGAAAAGAAAAAAAATCCCCACCCCCCAAACAAAATAAAAAATTCCCTCAAAACAAGCACACAAAACCCCCACCACACCGGCTTCTGTCCATGTATCTTTTTTCTGGTAGTGACATTTTCCCTGGAAGAGGACATCAATCAATTATTTCAGTCAACTCCTGTAAAAGCTAGCTAACTTAAGGGACCTTGGTACAGACTGCAAAAATGGATTTAAAGGCAAGRTAAGTACGTAGGGTCCTTGGCTGCCTGATACTAGACCGATATTAGTGCACAAAGTTGGAGGCTGGCCAGACAGGTACATATATACTGATTTTACAATTTGACCCAAGAATTTATGAGCCCTCTTTTTATCAGGACACCTTGTAGTTGAAATAAGCTAGCACTATCATAATCTCAGGCCTTTCAAAATCAGAAGGAAGTGTTAATAATTGAGAGGTAAACTTTGGAAAGTTTTGTCTTCTATTTTGTAAATCTGTAGAATAAACCTTTCCAGGATTTCATCTCTAATAGTGAAGTCTGAAAAGGGGGAAGAAAAATCCCTTACTTGCTCAAAATTTGGCTTCTTTCTGGATATTAGGATACTTTCAGATAAAACTATGACCTGATTGCAGTTGTGGCAGATTTGGCAGATTACTTGATATCTAGAATCTCACTTTTTACCTGCAGTTACACTTTAGGTACTACATGTAGCCCAAATTTTTTTTTTTGGGGGGGGGGGGAAGAAAAGAAAAGCACAATTAATATCTGTTTATATTTTATATTTTAATTATTGTCTTGATAGCTCTGTSTTGATGTATTTTGGAGATGTGATTTCTAAATGCAACTTTAAAAACCATACCTCTTTTAAATCTATCAATTTTCAGTCTAGAAAATCGTTTCAACTCCAACATAGACCTTGATATATATGGTACTATATTAGTTCTAGATCCTAGCAAATAAYCATTTCTACCTTGGCACTGCCCTGCTCATGTTAAGCCGTGTTGTCAGCAATCTGTGATTGCACAGTAGTGAAAAAGATTGATGTGTCCTTGTGCTCTCAGGCTGGTCTTCAAGACTCTGAAATACCCAGATGGCTCCTCTGTGCTCTGATAATCTGATAATTACCCCTGGCATCATGAGGTAAAATACTGAAGATACAGGTGTCAGTGTAGCCTCTTCACTATTATCTGCCTTACTCATATTTGTGACTACAAATCTACATCCAGTAAGGAGGTGATATGTCTGTGTAATAGCTACATGACATAGATACCTCCTTCAGTTATAGCCTGGTTTTCTACTAGAAACGAATTCAGCCTGAAACGAAAACCTTATTCTGAAGCAGCGGAGGTTTATTAGAAGGTTTATTAATGAAGACAATGCTCTTTGACTTAGTCCTTATTGCTCAGTGTTTTTAGCTTCAGGTTTGTACCAATCCCAATTAAAATGTTTGKTTTTTTCCCTGTGATATTAGAATGAAAGAGTTTCATTGCCTGCTWAAGTCCAACTCTTTGGACTACCTCCTGAAATTATAAGGAAAAAAGGAAGAAATTAGTAAAGGTGAAAAAAAAAGAATTTATTAGAAAGTTGAGTGTATGAAAATTTGGGAACCTATACAGTTTAAATATCCTTATATTAATCAGCAGAATTGTTCTTATTAACCAGATGATATAGCTCCTGTCCTCTGTCCTTATTGTATTCAGTGTTTGTACTTTTTCTTATAAGTTTTGGCAGAGTAATGAAAAGTGAAATTTTATAAAATCTTATTTGATAGATATGTGACTGTCCGTTCTCTGTCATTGGTGGTTAGCAACCAACATACTGCCTCAGTGGGGTAATAAATTCATGTTTTAATGCAGTTATTTGTTTTGCTTGTAGTGTAGCAGACAGCTTCAAACCCTCAGGGGCAGCTTTTTAAATCTGTCATTTTTAAAATTCATCCTCTGGGCATGGTCACAGTATTTTCGTTAAATGTTATACTACTGTGATACACAAATAATTTAAAATGCTAATATTTTTTTCTCAAAAAAGGTGTTTAAAAGAACCCCAAATGCACATATCTGAAAACTCGCTGCAGGCTTAGCCTTCTTGTGAGTCCCAAAGCCATGCTGCTTCACATCAACAGACTTCTTCTAAGCCTGTCAACATGAAGAGGTGCAGCAAAACGGCTCCAAAATTTTCCAACTAGAAATACTAGAAGTGCTTTTTAAGGAAACTAAATTTTCTTTGCATTAAAGGAAATAAGTAATTTTTTCCTCATTCCCCCGTCCCCCCTTTGCTAATGTCAGTAGCTGTAGAAATTTAAGTCTATCATGTTTTCTATACATAGTTTTTTGGTAAGCTAGATGTATTCTGCCATTAGCTTGGCTGGTACAGCCGGTTGTGAATTACATAGGCTGCTTGCAGAAATACAAACTTCTTGTGAAAGGCTACTTAGATGTAAGTGCCCTGGCAGCCAGGATGGCCAAGTGTCCTGGAGTGCATCAGGCACAGCATCGCCAGCCGGGCAAAGGAGGGGATTGTCCCACTCTGCTCTGCACTGGGACAGCCTCACCTCAAGTGCTGTGTGCAGTTTTGGGCACCACAATATAAGAAAGACATTAAACTATAAGAGAGCATCCAAAGGAGGGCAACAAAGATGGTGAAAGGCCTTGAGCGGAAACTGTATGAGGAGGAGCTGAGGTCACTTGRTCTGTTCAGCCTGGAGAAGAGGAAACTCAAGAGAGACCTCACTGCAGGCTACAACTTCCTTGTGAGGGGAAGCGGAGGGGCGGGCACTGATCTCTTCTCTGTGGTGCCCAGTGATAGGACCTGAGAGAATGGCCTGAAGTTGTGTCAGGAGAGGTTTAGGCTGGATATTAGAAGAAGGTTTTCCACCCAGAGGGTGGTTGGGCACTGGAAGGGGCTTTCCAGGGAAGTGGTCACAGCACCAAGCCAGACAGAGTTTGAGAAGCATTTGAACAACACTCTCGGGCACATGGTGTGAGTCTTGAGGATGATCCTGTCCAGGGCTAAGAGTTAATCTTGATGATCCTTGTATGTCCCTTCCAACTCAGCATAATCTGTGATTCTGTATGTTGTCCTTTTACTAGAACTGAGGATCTGAAAAGATCTTTTTGGGGGGGGGGGCAGGTTTTGCATACTAGACTCAACTGCTGTGCCTCTTTGCACCTTGCCCATCTGCTGCAGTTTTTATGCTGCGAAGTGTTTCTTTAATAGGCGCTCTTTTGTGCTTGAGTACACATTTGGAACTGGAAGGGGGCACCTAATTTTAATGATGTGCAATTTCAAAGTGGCTTTAAGAAACCAGAGTGATTTGCTTTTAAGAAATTGTAATCTAAAACTAATGATCACAGATGTTCGCTCAGGTATAAGAAATAATTACCATACCTGAAGTTAGGCTACAGCTTTGCCCTTCCTATCTTCCAGTTAACGTTTCAAAGTATTGCTAACTTATGCTATTAGCTGTTACCTCAGAAGACTGCTCTTGGGATTGAATTAAAGAGGGTTTATAGTCCTGTATTTTATGAGGATATATGCGACCATTTAGGAACTACTACCAAAATGGTAGTAGAAAGGTGGATATGAAAATTTGTTTCAAGAAAATGCTAGTTAATGCAGGGGATTTGTTTGAAAAAAGGACAGCTGTGTAAAGAAATTTTGGGTGGTGGTGTTGCAAAATACAAACCAGATGTTAAAASAGGAATAAATTGAAGATGCTAATTGTGAAAGGGTGTCCTGCCATATTTTTCCTAAAGATAAGGATCAGTGAATTCAACCTGAATGGCTGTTTGCTGTGGTAGGAGAGAACCTGTCATTGAAATAGGTTCTGTGGGCTATGTCATTCTGCCATAATGCAAGAATTAAGTTATTTCTTGCTATATAACGTTTTAGCATTTGAAAGCCAAAACTTTTTTTCAGAATATTCTCCACGTGAGATAATTATGGGTAAAAAAAGTTAGAAACCATACAAAACCAGCATAAAATCGTGGGTTAGATGCTTTTCTTTTTCTTTTTTTTTAATAAGGGAAGCCAGAAAACAGAATATGCAAGTTTAGCATGATGATGACAGTTGACTGTTAATTTATAAATAATTGAATAATGTAAATATAATGCTTGAAGGGACTTTTTTTCATGTTCTCTAGCAAAGAATGAACCTCTCTTATACGAGGTTGTGGGAATATTCCTTCAAGTTAAGATGGCAGCCTTTTATTTGGTGTGAACAGAGCCAGATTGAAAAGGTTTATCATCAGGAGGAAAAAAGTAGATAAATTGTAGAAGTGGACTCTGTTCCTAATTTGCAGTCTGATATCTTAAGATCTTGTCTTTACCTTCATGCTTTGTCAGAAGAAACATGTCCTATAAAAATGTAAATCTTAAGGAAGGAGAGGTGAAAATACGAGTTAGCTGTATAATCTTATTGGCAAGACATGTCAGTCTAGACTCTGCCATAAACACACAATAGACCAGGCCAAGATGTGAACAAGACTTTTAAACTAGTTTCTGCAAAATAGCCCTTTGCTTTAGAAGAACGGTGTCATACAGACCAAACCTAAACATAATTAATTTATACGTGCCAAGACTGTCAACTTGCCATAGAGGGCTTTCTTTTAGGAAAGACAAAAACCAATTGCTCTCATGTTAGTTCTGTACAGTCCCAAGGAATCTTTATTCTTGTTTTAATGTGGTCAATGATAACCTAAAGGCAAAAAGTTCAGTGTCTTATCTAAACATATAATCTTGAAAATTCCAGCAAGGAAATGAAGTAGGAAAAAAATCACTGAACCTGAAAGACCTGTTAACTGCCCACCTATCTCTATCAACCCTGTGAAGAGTAACTTTGTTGGTGAGATTGAATGGTGTGTATGTTGCTGTCAATCTAGTAGTTTCTTATTAAAAAGAAGGATTTAAAAATGTATTTGACCAATAGTACTTTATACTGTCAGATCTTATTTGGAGAAATGTTAAACAACTGATTAGAAAGCCTAGACAACTGAGTGACAACAGATTTTTTTTGAGTTTATGGGATAAGCTGAACAGCTTTTAGCATATTTTAACATTGTATTGTGTATCTCTGGATATTACCAACCTCTCGGAATGTTATGCTGTCATTTCTCTCTCCTGTCAAGTAAATCATCATAAAAATATGTGTGAAGCACCAGGAGGTTTTCACTTCCTCCACCCATCAATCCTAAAAGGGAAAATATCCTTCCTCAAAATTAGTGAATGTTATGATACATTTTTACAGAAAGCTGAAGTCCCCTGCCTTCTGTTTTATGAACTATGATTTGTATGATACCACTTTAACCAAACTTGTCAATCTGAAGGTAATATCATTAATGAAAGTTGATCAGTCACTATATTTATAATGCAGTTTTCAGACCCCAGGGCACTTCTCAATTAGTAAGCAAGAGTAAAGCTTGTTGAGGTCTGCATCACTGAGATAGCTTAAGAAAAACTCAGTGGGAAAAGATAAGTCTTAAGCTGACAGTTCTAGTGTCGAATCCATAAGTGCACACATGACTGCTGGTWGCACATTTCAGGCATGAACGAGGAAAGTACCATCCTGTCAGCCCAGCACTGTAAGGGATACCAGGATATCTGTCACAACCATTGGGATCTCCAGGAATCAAGGGAATGGACTGGTTCAGCAGCATAATTCCTTGTGTGGAGGGGCAAGGGGACAACACATTTTGGATCTTGCTCTGAAGAACCGAAGACCTGATGTCAATTACTGGAAGCAGATAATTTGTTATGAATCAGAGAAATAGAAATATATTAAACCCCATGTCCGTGAATTACAGGTGATTAGCACAACTGTGTTCACTTCTGAGTATCTTCCTTTTCTAATCCTTCAAGTTCTATTTTGTCCTCTGTAAGGAATTTAATTTCAAAATTCTTCCTGATAATATTTGAACCTTGGCATTTTTGGCCGTCTCAGTGTTAACTTCTTCCTCCCCATTCAAAAAAATAACACTGTTAATATTTTCCTCCCGGTATCCTCCTGAAGTGGCCTCAAAAACAGATGTTAGTTCAAAACTAATTTCTAGAATTTATAGCCTAGCTATAAACATTGTTTAGGTCAAAATTTGGCACAGAGCATAAAATGACAGAAAACAGATTTGRTATTCCTGAACTATAGGTAATGCTTGCTAATTTTCTGTCTCACAGAAGATCTTTAGCAAGTTAACAATCTCTGAACAGTGTTGTCTCAGAAACTAGTTTTAGTGTAAGCTTATTTTAAAAGACATGCAGATTGCATTGCTCTGCTTGGTATTTCTGTCCACCTTTCTACTTATTTACTTTAGTGTCCGTCAGTCAAGAAGAAGCCAATTTGACAGAGGAACAGTGTTCTCAAAGGTGAAGCACTTACAAGCTTTGTTAAAATTGTAATAAGAATAGAGAAGAGACATCAGGTTTCCCTGAGAGAAAAATGATTTAGGAGCACCTTGTTAGATACTGAAAATCCAAGCAGCAGTAACACATTCTGAGTTCTGAGAAACTGCATTGTATCAGGCATGAAGTCTCTTGCCATGGTATGTGCATTCAGTGGAAAGCAGGCTTCATTAATGCTAATGCTTGCAAGCTAATTGCCTATAGAAGGCTTACAACCTTTTTCTGTTTGTTTCTTTCTCACTCCTTCGGAAATACATAAGCTTTTATGGAATGCTGATACATATTCCTACTCCCCAGCGGCAAAAGTAGACAGAAGTAAGAAGCTATTCTATTGGAACATCTGAATTGAAAACAAAATTTTCTTTCAGTCCTTATCACTGATATGCAAACCCTTCCTCATTAAAAATATTCAGAAACCAATAACAGAATAGGATTAGTCAGAAGGTGTGTTTTCAGTCTGATTTTTTAGAATTTATTTTTAAAGGCAATGCTCAAAAACGATTGCTACCAAGCTAGTCCTCTCCATATAGACCTGTGCTCACTATGACCCAAGTCGTGTTATATTCTCTTATCATTTTGCTTTCTCTTGATTTTGCATGAGAATTCCAAAACAATAGTCCCTGTGCAGTTTTTTGGAGAGTTTGGATGCTATGTGTGTACGTGAAAGTTCATTTTATACAGCCTGAAGAGTAGTGCTCGTCAATTAGCTGAAAGATTCTCCAGTTTGTGGCCAAAGTGTTAAATACTTAGAGCAGCTATTAAAAATGTTCTTTAGTTTTCCTAGTATTTATGAATCACTGTCAGAGAGTGCTACTTAATCTTTTGTTTGACACAGAGTCACTTAATGCTTTGGTTTTGCCAGTCTGCTTAAAAATGTTACCAAGATGGTAATTAGCAATTGTTTTTCCCCTCTTTTTTTCCTTCTTTGTAATGTTGAAGATAGAATCTTCTCTGTGGCTACTTGATCGGAGTTCTCAATCCCTTATAGGTTTTCTAGAGCTACTTCAGAGTGTTCAAAGAAAATTTGTAGTTGCAGGAAATGCTTCTTGAAAATGGTTAGTCTTCCAAAAAATATTTTAAAATGATATTTCATTTTTCTTTGTTTTCCTAATAGTTATAGAAACCTCTGTCTATTCTAGAAAAAGTGACTAGGAAAGGGCAATATAATGTGACTACTATTCTTGTAGCTGGTTWTCACAAAAACTTATCAGAAAAAGGAATGTTTATCTCACAGGGCAGTGCTTCAAAATGTAGATTTTCCCCTGAGAAATATGACAATATTTGCCTTTTCCCCTCTCTGCCATAGTATCTCTGCTAAAATACTTTGTAGTAGCGCTTTACCAACATGCATTAAACTGCTGTGGCAGGATGAGAAGGATTTTTAAGAATGTCAGGTTCTGTCAGCTTCTGCCATTGACCCATTATTACCCTAGACAAGTTCATTACTCTGTCTAGATTCTTTTTCTGTGGATTAGGAATAATAATAGTAGACTGTTTCCATGATTTCCACAAGTAGCTATCCTCTAAAAAGCTTAATTTCTATAGGCTGGTTTGCTTTAAGTTTATTGATATATTTTTGGAAGTAGTACAGTTAAACAGCTCAAGAGAATTCAGGGTGAGAAATAGAAAGAAATGGGATTGTCTGGTATTTATGGTGTAAATTCCTTTTCTTTGAAGGACGTACTGTATTTGTGGTTTCASGTTTCAAGTATGAATGGACTCCTTTTATAAAGTTTCTAAGAGACCAGCAATTTTACAAGACATCTCTTTTTTTCTGTGAGATTTCTTTACTGAGAAATTTTCCAAATAGGACTTAATCAGAAAAAAAGATATAAGGAATATTCAGTCTTAAAATTTTGAAGATGAATTTGTGTCAAGAAAAGGCCTGGTGTTGAAAGCATTTCAGAATATGATAATTTTGTCTAGTGGTAAAATTGCAACTTTTCACTTTGTAATTTTACACTCTAAATTAAACTCCATTAAAAGAGTTTTTTAGATACTTTTCTCATCTACCTCTCTTTCAGACTGCATTAAGCCTTCAGTCCTTCAAGGGGAATGCCAGTTAAACTGAGTGGTCGATCTTCCCCTTCTTTTATCAGACTCCAATCAGTTTTGTCAAATTTTGTAATATACAATAACCACGAAGATAGCAGTGTAAAGATTGGAAGTACCTTAGTCTTTAGAGAAATCTGATTTGCATAAATATCTCATAGTTTTTGGAGGAAATATCTGTGCTGTACACTGGTAAGTTTCTTCATTCATGCTTTATCTGCTGCACTGGCCACTGTAGAGTTATGAAAACCTGTTCTATCTCCATACTTCTGTCAATAGTCTTGCAGTTACTCATCAACAGTTCACTCTCTACCGCAGCTAAGTTAGTTTGGCACGACGGAGTTTTCTCTTAAAAAGGTGGTTGTTTCCCACCTGTACAGGCTTCCTTGCTGGTCTGTGGATCTGGGACCTCACGTGGGCCATGTTTGCCTATTATGCCAGATGTGAAAGCCATTAGGAACTTGCACTGGAACACTTCACACCTATTTAACAAAAGATTTCTATAAAATAACGTGACTGTTGGCCACCTGGGACACGGCAAAAATCCAAGGAGGTACCCAAAACAGGTCAGATTCCACAAATTTGCCAGTGCCTCCGCTGCTGCTTCCCTCCCCCTGCTCTCTGTATGAGTGCTGCATCTGATAAAGCACCATCCAGCACTTCCCAGCAGGGTCATGAATCCTGAAAGCCCATCAGGATATGATTGACAACTTGATGGAAGTGCCTCAGCTCAGCCATGATGGTCAAACCAGGCAGAATTCCCGCTAGACATGCTGATCTAGGAATTAATACAATTACTTTAATCCATTGGACAAGTTGTCTAATCTCCTAGGTCAGCAGAGAAGAAGGTGTCTTTAAGTATGTCAGTGTTGGCAGTGGAGTTAACACATACTGATGGTTTTCAATCATTGTGGAAAAATTGTGTGGGGTCAGATAATCACTCTCTAAATAATTTCTGAAATTTGTKAATCTCTTTTAGGTTTTCACACGAGACTGTGTTTAACATGTACAAAGTGCTTGTTGTATGATGTAGAAGAAAACATGTCTACCATTGCTTTAAGTTATTCATGAAAGTATTTCCTCGATAGTAGGCTCTTGCGATAAATGTTTGCAAGGTAGCAACTTTTTGTATGACYTCTTTGTAGTTGCCCAGTGGCTGTACAAAGTAGGATCCAAGACGGACAGAAGAAGGTAAGAAAAGCTAAGCTAATATCTAAAAGAGGCTTTACATTCCCAGATGTATGTTACACTTTCCAGGCTTATATTCCTATTTTAACTTTGTTTCCAGGGTAAGGCATTATATGACTTGACTATGAACAGTGCTCCATGACCAAGTACCATGTGCACATGTCTRTCTAGTATAAAGGTGGACTCAGCACTGTCCCAGAAGGTTTGGCTTGTGAGAACAGCTGGCTGGTCATGGATATATGCTGCTTTACAAAATACAACTCTTGTAAACATTCAATAACTTTCAATGCTTGCATATCAAGCATATGCTAACTATATCAAATTTCTCTTTGTGTTCCTCACKGTCTTATTTTCTAGATGCAGTGGAGGAACGTGGGTTAGACTTTGAGATCATTTGGGACTGTTCTGATTTTTCAGTTGCTCGCATCTTCTTAAYATCTTCTTTTTAATGGGCAGTACTGTTGAAAAGATATGGTTATGGCTGCGAAAACAGCAGTTA
This sequence comes from Amblyornis subalaris, assembly GCA_018881555.1. Lineage (NCBI taxonomy): Eukaryota > Metazoa > Chordata > Aves > Passeriformes > Ptilonorhynchidae > Amblyornis > Amblyornis subalaris. Next base: position 1,522,056 of record JACAXG010000067.1, on the reverse strand, counting down.
GGGATATCCAGTAATACTTTTTTTATCATTCTATTTACAGTTCAGATGCACAGACCAATGAAGGCTTAGGGGAAATTTTTGACTTCAGATAACACAAAGACGATTAGCCAGCCAAAAATATCTCCAAGTAGCTTCCTTCATTCTTCATTTGTTTATCCACCCCAAAAGCTAAGCTTGGATTTCTCAAAGCTGTTTTAACCCTCTTTAGACTCTGCTGGAAACTTTCAGGCTTATCGCTAAGCAGTTAATGTTAATGAAACAATGAAGGTCGTTAATTCACAAAAGGAGATCAGTTTGTGTAAGCTGATGGTTATTGTCAGTTGGAAACTATCATGGTCAGCTAAAGAACAGTTATTTTTATTCAGCCAAATAAATTTACCATTGCAATGGTAAAAAAACCAAACCAAACCATCAAAACCCCCCAAATCAATGAAAAAATTTGCAATCTCTTTAGGTRTTGTGGAGATTGTCTTTATGTCTAGAAGAATGGGAGAGATCTTAAGTAGTTATTCTAGCAGCTCATCCAGCCGACTCCCTGCCAATTGATTGTATGTGTGCTGTCTCTGCCTTCAGTATCTGAAATTGTTCTTAAGTCTGAACTACTACAGTCTATCAAAAATGTCACTGTGCTGAACACCTCATCTTTAGTCCGCTTACCAGCTCATTTGTTTTCAGGAAGTGTTGTTCCACTGTCACACAGATGCCTTGCAGAGCTCCTCCTCCCTTGTCGTGCTTACTACTGCCTTGCCCTGCTCTTCTGTTACTCCTTACCAATCTGCAAACAGAAGAGCTGTCCCAGCTGGATGCTAAAGAGGGAGTTTCAGTCGGGACAGCTGGGGGAAAGGGTGAGGAGAGAAGAGGGGTTTGTATTGCACTGAGAATCAAGGTGGGCAGGGAAAGAAGAGCTGGGACTGACATGGGAGAGTGGGGAGGGAAAGAGTGCTTGCTGGAGCAAGCTTTTAGGTGCTGCTTTTGCTCAACTGGAGGAAACACAGTGGGTCTCAGGAGCAAGTTCCTGTACTTTGTCTTAATCCCACCCATATTTTGTTCAGTGACACTTCTTATTCTTCAGAGTATCCTTCCTGAAAAGATTTGCAATGCCCTTTGTGGAACCTGTTAAACTACTGGTAAAAGATTTTGCTAGGTATGTGAAGGGGAATTAATTAAATATTACCAAAAGAAGAACGTAGAATTAAAAGAACAAGGGGATTAAATAGTAAGAGGTTACATAACAGGAGAATGTGGAGAGTTACTTTATTGCCGAATTATTTAGTACCTACATTTGATCTTGGTACAATGATCCCCTACCTTGTACTTGGTGCTTTTGCAAATTTGCAGTTTCTTAGTGGGTTTTTTTGTTTGTTAGTTTGTTTGTTTTTCACTTCACTAACAGAGGTTTGGAATTGCTGATTTTTTTTTCTAAGTGTATTCATTTTTCATGCTCTCACAGTCTGCAATCCAAAATGCAGTTACTGTGCAGAGGAAAACAGGCATATTTTGCTTATAGATTTATTCTTTTTTGAGATTTTCAATGGCATGACTTAGCTGATATATCGTGGCTAGTCAGGTAGTTCTAAAGAGGTTTGAATGGTACACTTTCAAGCCAGAAAGATTTAAAACTGGGCCATTATGATTTAATTATGGTTTTTAGAGGATATAAAATCACTTTGCTGAGTCRAGGGACATTTTTCCTCCCATCTCTTTTGGGCTGGAGGGAGAAGTGTTAACCTGTCAAATTATTTTAATCTAAAGAATTTTGATTAAAATTTGGAAAGAGCTTGCACATTTTTAGTTGGTGTTAACACATTCACAATAACACATTCAGGACTGTAAATGTCTTTTCTTATATAGAAACCCACAGTGGCAGAGGCAAAATGAAGTTTCAGAGGATTTAAAGCTTACCACTCTTCAAAATACRTTCTTCACTTGCTTTTACTAATTTCTTTTCTCCAGCAATCAATACTCTGTGCATTTATTAAAACAAGTTGAAATGGTTTTCCTTTATTGCTCTTTGTTTTTTTTACTTTGTCTCAACTCTTCCATTAATGTATGGCACAAAATAATTGAAGGGGGTTGCGTAATGACACCTAATATGTTTACTTGAAAGAGCAGTATTTAGAGTACTCAGTCATGTGGATCTGTCCAGATCAAGAACTCAGTCACAGAATAAAGGGGTTTAGGGTTACATTTTTAACATTCCTCACATAAATACATCAAAGCTCAAGTATTTCAAGAGCAACCTAGATTTTTTTATGCTTCAACACACTGATGGATCTGAAGAAAAACCAATATGCCCCTTCTCCTTTTTATTTTTATTGAAGAAGGAATATTTGCTGGAAAACAAAGATCTTTGTGCAGTGATGCAAGTTAACTTGAGCATTAGCTAGATGGCACTGAAACATGCCTGTCCTGAGGTGTCAAAGTGACTTGTCTGGAGCACAGTCTTTGTTAAATGAAATGCCAAGAATAAAGTATCTCTTAGCTGCTTTTCTTTTTCTAWCCATACTTATATATCCATAAGTCTTCATCTAAAAGTATTTTTCTTTAAAGCATGCTCTTAATTTCACAAGCCTTTTCCCATTCACTATGTATGTTGTCAGAGAAAGATAACATGAGATAAACAATGCTGAAATTTTTGTAAGCCATTCTACATTTTTTGATTTTTATTTCTTTTCAGAATTTGAAAGTCTGTATTTTAACATATGAAAGATACTCTTTTCTTTCTCACTGGTTTGTAAAATAACCTTTTCCAGGCTATAGCTATAGGAGGACAGCATGCTTAGCATTAATAATGTTTTAAAATATGAATTCTGCATGAATTGCAGTTGTGGAATAAAAGAAAATTTACCTTCTAAGAAGTTAGCAAATGTTCTACCAATAGCAGCTGCATCATCAGAAAAGGTTAGATGCTACCCTGCCGCAAGTCCACAACTGTCTGGCTTTGTAAATAATTAGGAAATATTCAAAAGACAGGTAGATTGGCCTAAAATACAGCCTTCGGCTAGCTCCAGGGTAAAAATGAACAGATTAGGGCATTCAAAAAGAAAGCTCAAGCACTTTTTACTCATTTGTGTTCCTTTCCAGAAAAGAACTTTATTCCTGCAAAATCCCTAGACATACTACATTATTCTGTACTCATCCACAGTAACTTAAAGAATCTTAATGCACATTTCTGCTGTGTCACCACCTCATGAAGCAGCCACTGTTGTCACTCTTGTGTTTTTAGAACTAATGAAGTAATCTTCTGATATGCTGAACCACTTGTAAACAAACAGGCATTTGCTGAAATATTTTTCTGGTTACACTTTCTTTTTTTTTGGTGAAGTTGGACTCTAAATAGCCAAATTGGTTATCAAGTTCCTGTCCATTAAGAAACTGACTAAAAAGCAATAATTGAATCTGGTGGGGAAGTGGCAGATCGTGAACAAGCATACATAACATCCTACACACTCACGTTGCAGTCCTGGGCTGGAAGAAACTCTTCCAGGACCATATCCTAGCTTGAATCACAGGCAAAGACAGTCCAGCTTTCTGGGCATACTTTTTAATCTCTGCTGTCTGTGGAGCCAAATTTCCTCCTAGGTTGGTTTTGCTTGTGACCTTAGAGAAATGGAAGACTTTTGCTTTTAGTTTCAAAATGTTGTGTGTTGGTTGATCTTTTCCATTTGAAAAATAAAATCTCCTGTAAAGACAAGTTGACCTTTTATTCAATGAGGTTTCTTTCTGTCAGGGTCAGTGACGTTTTTAGAACAAGGGGGAACCTCCATGTAGAAAGGATAGTTTATTGACATTAGAAAGGAAAGCACCTCTTTGCATCTTGAGAAAGAAGGCACCTCATGCTGTTCCAACTGGTGTGTCAGTTTTCTCAGCATTTTGTGCTTTAGATCTTAGGCCAGTAATGCCATCTCAGCGCTCTGAGAAATGTCCTGTCTAAATATTTTCATTAAAGAGAATGCACCTAGAATCTTTCAAACTTTTTTAGGGTTTTTTTGGAATAAAAAAAATAAAGCAGAATCTCATAAAAGAGATAATAGATTTGCTGGGTGATGTATATTCAAATAATTGTGTTTGAAAGCGGGTTTTGTCCTTGTCTACTGTCATCCTTGCAAGATAAAAGCCTCTTATATTACCCTTGTTGGATCTTTGTGGTCTCCTGTAGGTCTCTGAAGAACTCTTCAGTCGTCTGAGAAGTGRTTCCCTCCTTTTCTCAAGCCTTCTGTTTCCATCCTCGTGGCTCATTGCTTCCCACAGCTTTCCCTGTTGACCCCTGCACTGCAGCAGCATTTCCTGGTTTGGTGCTCTCTGAGAGTGAGCTCTCTCCTCCTTTCCAACATACAATTGAACCAGTGCATAATTGCCTGGTAAGCAGTCAGCCCAGTGCTTTTTTGAAAAGCCACAGCCCTTTAGCAAAACATACATGTACTGTGGACTGGGAGCAATGAATTATACACTTGTAACATCTGTCCCAGTGAGAATCTCAGCTTTCAAGGAAAAAAAAAAAACCCAAACCAAACCGATGTACGTAGTCATCATGGTTTTGGCCAGTGCTTAAGAATGCAAACCTCTTTAATCTGGGATTTCAGAAAGCAAATAACAAAAATTAAAATGAAGTGGGTTTTTTATCCTTCTAGTTATTTCTGTGATAAGATTCAAAGGCTGACTGTGGGTTTGACAGAAGTGAGGTCAGCCCCAGTTAATGTTCTTGTCTGAGGGAGGCCTGTTGCAGGCAGTAGGAGGTGTTCTTCATAATTTAACTCTTGGTTTAAACTCCTCTCTGTTTATACTTGTAGTATGTGGAAAATATGTAAACCTTGGCCAAGATGCAAAGCAGGAGGTAGGGACACAGTTGATTCTATACTATCACGTTACCCAAGTCCAAAAATTGTGTCTTAAGGTCCTATTTATCTTGTGTTGCCTGCAGTTGAACCGGATCCCTGCGTACCATCCTTACCTCCTTTTAGGCATATGCTAACAAGTTTATCTGCAGAATGTTTGTAAAGCCTGTCCAGCTATGCACCTTTACTTCTCTGTCAGCAGGATTTTTCAGTGATTTATCCCACTTTTGCTCTGGCACACCAGGGCTGCTGTACATGCGCGTGATGAACTCTGAGCAATGAGAATGTGCTCAAATAGATACTATTAAATATTTATGAAGTGAGGTGGCATAGCTCAGGTCTCCTCCAAAACAAAGGACTCAAATCATGCGCACTCATRACAGTCTTTGCAAGAGAATGTCTGTATAGTCTGGAGTCTTAAAAAATTCAGCAGTTGTCATTTCTGTCCCTGAATATATTTTGGTTAATGATTTTTATGTTCTTGTGTAGATAACAAGGAATTTTAATGAAAATTTTAGGTATGTAATTTAAAATGTTAGTCTCTTCAGTCAAATATTCCRTCACTGAAATGAATGTTGCTAGCCAGGTAAATCCATAATGTGTGAGTATTCCTAGACTTTAAAGATTCTTATTTTTTTATCTCTAAGCAATGTCAAGAAATGTATTTTGTTCGCTGATTGGCAAAGTTGAGAAATGCATGAATCATTAACAACTTCTGACTGTTTTGCTGCTCTGAGTAACCTGATCTAGTTGGACAGGGCCCTTCTCATTGCAGGGGTGTTGAATTAGATTTCCTTTAAAGGTTCTTTCCAACTCAAACTATTCTGTGACTCTATGAATATTGTACATGGGCTTCCTAGGATGCAGTGTTCAATCATGTTAGATTTTACAACACACTGGGTATAAAATGGTGGACAGCACCATTTCGAAAAGCACCATTGCATTTCAGAGTAATACTTGGCAGAAGCAAATGAAGGTGCTAAGGGTAAAGAAAGATGAAAATAAAGTCATTGAAAGCTGCTACTTAGGCTGGATATATGTGCAACAGAACCATGTTGGATGAAAATTTCCAGGTCACATAATACAAGAGYTCACTGCTGTCTGTAGTGCTTAATTATTTGTATAATTGATACTTATGTAGGGGTAGAACCTTCTTAAACTCCATAGAAAGTGTAATTACAAATTCCTACTACTGTTAGAAATACAATATCTGAGTTGAGAGGCRGTATGGAAGGATTAGAGCAAAAGGAGACAGAAGGTGGTTAAGCAATCTGCTTAATATCATTCAGCATCTCTATGTCAGAACTGGTGACAGAAGCATCATCTTGATCTGTTGTCGTTGGGTGCATTTTGTCATAGTACCTATAGTAAAACTTTGAAGAATCTCCACTTTTTGGAGTGATTTAAGAGTAACTATACCATCTAGGTGTAGTTGAGGTATAGATGAAGAAGGTTTCATAGGAGGACTTAAGATGCTTTCGACAGGAGAATGGTGAGCTGATGAAGGATCTGTGGGTTGGGCAGGTGGTCTGAAGTGCAGACAAACACCAGGAGTGAAGTTCATCCTGATGAAGATTATCATGAAGCTGAAGATGTGCATACTTTCAAGGGACAAGCAGACATGTCACATAGCTGTCTGAAAGTTTCAGGAGTTTGGGCTTTTACTAGCATGACATCTAGGTAACCTATGTACTGACCCTGAAAGCAAGCAGCTTGTGTAGAATGGATATTTTGAAGACTGTCAGGTGGGAGGGAATTTTGTGGCCATGTAATGTTTCTTTGTGCGTGATAGCTCAAGGACTTCTTGCTTGCATGTATCTTATGTTTAGTGGAACTTGTTTATTTTTCAAGTCTTAGRAAAATGAAATGTTRCTCTTGAGGTCTAACAGTTATAACTGGTCTCATATAAGTATTTCTATTACAAGTCTCAGTTTGCTGAAGAAGCAGGGACGTGTGTGTGTTTTGTTACCACGCATGGCAGGATTGCGGCTCTGCTGGTGATATTCTTAGAAGTCACAGTTTGATAGGCATCTTTGGTAGCAGCCATGGCTTAACAAAGTTGCACCACTTTCCTCAGCTTTCCACTTTTATATGCTGTTCCCTCCACTGAGCTGACACAATGTCACTCTGCAGAAGGAACTGATCACTCTGGAAACAATAGAAAAAAATAAACAAGTTCTTAAAGCATCATTGCTGTCTAAATTCTCCTATTGTCAAGAAGCCACAGTCTAAATTTACTAGTTAGAAAATAAATGCAACCTGAATCAGTTATGCCTACATTTTGATTTTAAGAATTGTGGCATAGTGTGCTCCACTGTCTTCTTCCCACCTTCTCGCTGACATCCTTCCTTAGCAAACTCAATAATGTAATCTGAAAGCCAAGGTGGATAATTTCTAGCATGCAAAGCCCTTATGTCCCCATCTCATGCATGAAGGTTTTGGCATATTGTTTACTGAAAATGTATTTATTTTTAAATCATTATTGGAGGCTGGATGTAGCTTTGATCTGGAGGTGGATTAAGGGGAGGATTCAGGTTTGTGTGTAATTGAATTTGAGTCATCAGCACCCTTAGCACTCCCCTGCAGGGAAAAGTGCTGTAAGGAGCAGGTAACTGCAGGTAATTCAGGCCTCTCCTGAGCGTGTTGAGGAATTGTACCTCTGCTCTTTTACTGTGCCTTTGCCATACTGTGTCTTGCTTCAGGGTACAATTTTTTCTTGTTTGCTCTATGGAGTGCCTGACCTTAGGCAACCTAGTTTAGTTCATTAAACTTCGCTAACTTTTTTTATACTGAATTGTGTCTRTCTGCTAATCTCTACAAATCCATGTTTCACATTTGAAAGAACTTACTAAAAACAAGCCAAAAACTCAAGATAGGAACAGCTTTGAGGCTTTTTCTTTTGGTGGTTTTACTGTAGCAGAAATGTTTAGTGGTGTGGGTGTCTGCATAATGTAACACATCCTATTCCAAATCTTGCCTTTTTTGAATTCTTGAAGAAATCCCACACTCATTAAATAGCTTTCTGTTACGATAGCTTGGAGAGAGAATTGCTGTACTTCAACCTTCCTTCTGAGTGAATTCTCATTGTAAATCATCTCTTTATGGCTCCAAAATGCTGCACTTCCTAACTCCCCTCATTAATGAGACTGGAATGAATTTAATAAGAGCTGGCTGTTTGCACCAGAGCCGGGCTAAGGAAAGACTGTTGCATTTGTGTCCTTTATGCCCAAAACATGTTTGCAATGCATTGGACCGACAAACCAGGCATTACCAAGGATATCTCTGTGTGTGTGTGTGTGTGTGTGTGTGTGTGTAAATGTGGATGAGTACGTGCAGGAAACATGATTTCTATTTGCACTTCTTCCTCTCTTTTGTCCATAAAAAATGAGAAATTGATTTAAAACAAATGTTTTGCTAAATTTTTTGGTACTGAATGTATTTAAGAAAAAATAAATTTCTTCCTTTCTTCCAAAAGAGTGTGTAATTTTTCATTTTCTTCAGAGAAGCTGGATTGTTTTACAGGTAGACTTATTTGACCACAGATCATTATCTCACAGGAATTATTAAAGATCTTATTTTAAGCTAAACAAGATAACTGTGCAGGCTTTTAAGTAAATTTAATATAATCAGTTAAGGGSTTTCTGCACACCTCTTACAGTACCAGTAACTGACCTCTTTCAAGTACTTTACCCCCTAATACTTGAAAAGTATCTTGGTATTGGTTCACAGGAGATTGCTACTAACTGCCTCATTTCTTCACATTAGCTTAATGGAGAGTAATGACATTCCATGTCATGAAGTAAGTTTTGTCATCCATATTCTGCTTCACCATTTTTAATATCTCTTTATTTGAATTACTAAGGATTTGGTTTTGCATTACAGAGGTCAGTAATTGCTTTACCTTTAACTCTGTCTCTGATTCAAACCCTAGTAATGCAGGTTGTATTTTTAAAAGGCTGTGCTTAAATATCTTTTTAAATACACCTTAAAAGGATACCTAGAATAAAGGTAGAAAGAAATTAACACCAATGTTTTTTATATTGTTTTCTTCATATTTCATATATAGGGAAACAAATAGAGGAYGTCCTATTCAAGATATCCTGTTATTTTTATCAAACATACTTTTGAGGAAGTTTTCTGTTGAAGTGTTTGCAGGTTTTATTATTGGCTAAATATTCTTATWTTTGTGCATTTCTACTCCTGTGATATCTTTGCAACACTCTTCACTATCACTGAGTAGTAATTACTTATGAAGTTAGCCAGGGCTGTTTGCTGCAAAAAGTTGAATTTGTTCTCTCTATTTATTTTCTATTTTCTAATAGGTATTCATTCCCATTTCTGTTTAGTTTATTCAACAGGAAATGAATACAAAAAGCTTCTGCAGTAATTAACATAGGACACACCAAGCTCTCTCTTCTTCAAATTAGTCTTTGAGCATAACCAATTCTATTAAAAAGGTAACAATCTAATGAAAAAGAGGAAGAAATGAAATTGTTATTAAAATGGTAGTTTACCCAGTCTTGCTTCTCAGGATTGCAGTACTTACTGGTCAGGTCTTACAAAGGTTGTTAATTTAATTTCTTTTATGAGGTGTTTATTGTTCGTTTGTTTGTTTGTGGGGTTTTTTTTTTGTTTGGTTGGGTTTTTTTTGGTTTGTTGTTGTTGTTGGTTTGTTTTTTTTTTTTACTCCAACATATTATTCTTCAAGCTTTCAAGCATATATCTCCAGAATTTTATTGCTAGTGTTTCATTGCTACTTGGTTAGCTACAGAAGAGGCAAGACTAGGTTAGGTGAGAAAGGAGGCACATAGATGTGCTTCAAACTGCATTTTTTGGCTAGGAGTTTTAGAGGAGTTCCTGTCAGTACACTTGGAAAGAAAACTTTTCATCAGTCGTGGTGGCCTACTATTTGTTAGCATTCTTTGTGAATTACCTTTCATCTCTGAAAGACTTTGAATCTTGAAGGTATGTAGTTCTCACCGTAAGTCACCTTCCTCAAGGCTTTCCAACACTGTTAGCCATTACTGTGTTGCCTTTAGCTTCTCCAGTTCTTTGTGCTTCCCATTTTTTGAAATGTGATCCTAGTGGAACATAGAATAAGGAGTAATTAAACAGYGATTGCATCCTTATTGCAGGAGATGTCTTTTAGGCTGCTATTTATAATAAGCACTGCATCTGAAATAAATGACTAGTAAGTGGTTGATACTGTGAAATTTATTCCTATTTCTAAAGGGTACTGACTTCAGACATAATAGTTACCTACTTGGGAGTGTCTTTTGGCCATCCTACTGTACCTTCTCATCAATAAATGTGTTTTCTGGGTGTAAAGGAAGATGATTTTTTTTTAAATAATTTTTTAGTTACAACATAGCCTCTATTCAGTTTGTCACACAGATAGGTTCTGTCACTTAACAATCTTTTCCATATCTTGCTGAACTGCTAGATCTGAATATAAAGTAACTGCACCAAAAATCAGCTTTAAATATTCTCTTTCTTCTTTAAAGGAAATAAGTGTCTACTTGTATGATCTTTAACAAATCTTTCTTGATAGTATAAAATGCCTTCTGAATTGATAAGCTGGTTCTGTGTTTTGCATGGACTTTCAATTCTATTTTTGTTTCTCTTTGAAATGTTGTAGGTTTTTAAGCTTTACTAGAAGAATTGCAATTAAATGTTCAAATATGCAATATATTTTTTTTGTTTTGAGTATAGTTTCAAGACGACTTTTCTACTTGTTCTTTTGACATATTTTAAAAGTACAAATAAAACAAACAAAACACCTTGATTTTTTTCAGTAGGCAAAGAGAAAAACGAAAAAACCCCTCACATAAGATGCTGCTTGTTATCCATGATCCACTCTAGAATTCTGTTATCTACTGTAGCAACTGACGTAGCTTGATGGGCTTCCAGCTGATAGATTTCTATTACACCTAGAAAGGTTGTTCTGTGAAACCTAGAGCCAACTTGCAATTTATCTCATGTAAAGAAATTGGTTATTGATGACTTTCTTCTACTGGTTTGGTAAAGTTGTTTAGTCATTGCCAGAGGCTTAACCTGGGATTTAATGACATTTTTGTTCATAAAATCCATTAGTCAGTATGTGTCTATTGACGTTCTTATAGTGTGTGTTTTTCTTCTACTGCATATTAAACCAGCTCATAGGCTTTAATTTTCTTTTATTGTCCCCTTATTAGTGTAGGAAATGTGAAATGTGCCATTATAGTTTTTGGTCGTAGGTAGGTAGGATTGCAGTCTGTGCTCCTAAGAGCCATTTTATACTTTGTTTCTTTTTTTCTTAAGCATGGGTGTACATTGTATGGAAGAGCAGAACAAACTTTGGTGAGAAGAAAAGCTGCATATCTATCCATTCAAATAAGCAGGGCTTCCGTAAATTTTATTGTCAGGTTTACTTAATGTGATGTGGGAGATATGAATGATATGGTGAGCCTCAGCTGTGGGTACTCGTTTTCATGTGTGTTTGTTACTCCAGAGGACAGGCCAGCTACACAGCAGGTACAGCCTTTGCATTCCCAGTGATACTGGGGCAAGGCTTCCTTTCTCTTTGGGACTGTGCAGGCCTACTGATCAATTTGCTCAGGTGTGGTGCTGAACTGTGCTGCCCACCTCAGATGTGCCACTCATCTGTGAGACTGTCCTGCTTCCTTGCGGTCCACGTGGCAGAAGCAAACTAGTTCCATTTTACACAGCTGGAATCTTCCTTTGGTTCCCTTTTAACATACACAAATTTTGTCACGTTGCTCTATCCAGKTCCTTCTTTTATTTCTGAAAGATCTGTGTTGGAATCAGACTCTTTTAGGATTTATTATTGTATTTTAGTATTGATTTAGTATTGAGAAGAGTGGAAGGATTACTTCACGTGTCTTGGAGGGTGTGCTTTCATTTGTAGTCTCAGTACAGTGTTTACCTTTCTAGCAGTAGTATAAAAGAGTTGCTTGTGAGCTGTGATAATCCCTTATGCTTCTCTGAAGATAAGCCAACCACTTGTTCCACTTCCCATACTTGTGTAGCTTTAAGCAGTCAGTGTTGCCCCTGCCTTTTTTACAGGTWTATTTTTCTGACCATTTCTCTGTTATTTCAAGATAATTTTGAATTCCAATTCTGCCTTACAACATACTTGCATGTTCAGTGAGCTCTCAGTGTTTTGTCTAGCATAGAAAGTGCAGCACCCTTCCTACACTGCAAAACCTCTCRATGAGACAATACTTGTTAAATGAAGTGCAGGTATGACTGTTGGACCACCTGTCCACCTGTGCAGTGGTAACAGTAGCACTGGACAACGTCCCTGAGCAGTCTGGTAGTCCAGGAATGTCTTGGTCCCAATGGGTTTCTAATCTCTTGTGTAAAGTTCTTGCTGCTGCAGATAGATGAAGTAACTCTGGGTAGATATCCATAGCATCACCATTGGCACACAGCATTTGGCTGTGTGAACTTGGAGAAAGCCTTTTCCTTGCACTGATCATGCAAACAGATTTATCAAGGTACTGCAGTCTCCTACCAAAATTGGCCAGATAGAAACTTTCTAACATGGTTTGGAATATTAGAAAGCAGACATTCCTTATTGTCATGCTGGGAACTCTGAGGATGCTTTCTCTAATCGAGTGCCCCAAGTCTCAGGTAAACAGAGTTTTTATCATACACACTGATTACATATTCATTAGCTGTCCCTGCTTCCTTGATGTGATAACTACTTTATGTTACATAGTTGCATCCCGTATCAGAAGTCCTTTGTATGGTTCTTTGGGGTCTTCTTCAGTGATCTTCAGTGTCCAGCATCCTTTTCAGGTGGCTGTTCCTCGACCCCTCCTTTTGAGTAAGCTCAATATAATTGTTTTGCATAACTTTTGCTTTGTCAGCCTTGCAGAGCTGCACTGGCAACCTGGTTGTGTTTTGCATGACTTCTGTTTGCTTAAGTTACATCCTATATCTACTTCTCCAAGGCTATGCTGCTCTGTTCTGTCCTTATTAAGTTCTTCTGCTCTTGCACTATCTCCAGTCATTTGTGCAGTTTCTGATCTTAATGCAGTTTATCTGTTCCCCTAAGTCCTTATAACTATTTTTTCAGTGGAGAGGTTAGAGTCTTTGTGGTTTGGGATTTTTTTTTTGTTTTGTTAATTAAAGATTCATATTAAAGAATTAAGGATTTTAGAGTAACACTTCTGCAATTTTAAGTGCCAGTATTTATAACTCAGTTAAATTATTGTAAGGCAGGTCAGTAGCAATAAGGACTGTTTACCTTGTGCTACAGCTAATTACAGTAAAAGYACGTAATGAAGTATGAACTTCAGCTGTTTTATGAATGCACTGACTTCCTTGTTCGAGAAGAATTGTGTAGGGTCATAACACTAGAAGTAAATGTCATTAAATATGTTCAGTTGGTCCCAATATTGGACAAGCTATAGGCAAGAGTTCCAACTCTGAGGAAAAACAGACCTTCAGGCTGGTTGTTCCATCACCAGTGAAAATGAGTGAACCTCATTTAGTGGGTTCGTGCAATGAGGAAAAAAACTGGGCAGGTGATCAGGCAGCGTTAAAGGCCGCTTCCATCTCAGTATTGTGACCTAGCAGGGGTTGTGGCAAATAGCTTCATTCCTGGTGGGGATATGTTTTGAATTCTACTTTGGCTCCAACTGGGCTGAGCTGTTATCCAGGAGCCTCTACCTACTGTGGGAAGAAGATAATATCATCTAGTGATCTGGCAGCATTTTACTACTTTCGGAAGTCCCAGTTTTCAAGCCAACATATTTTTAAGGAGCTATAATTTGGAAAAGAAACTCCTGTGAGTAATGCCTGATGACATATCTACTTTTATCTCAGCATTTCCTGAGTTCTAAAAATAACATTTTGTGTGTGATGATTTTGATATCTGGATATCTGGACTGTCTTGACCATGTGCCATATTTAATGCTGCTTTGTGAAATGGACAAAGTTGAGGTTAAAAGAACAGTGTCTTTTGAAAATGCTTTCGATATCACTTAGGTGGTGACTGAACTTTGGCAGGGACTGCCCAGTGAAGAAATCTGCTGCAGTGCCTTATTTAAGGGCAGTATAATGAAGTGAGGAATTAGGATTTAATGCAAGGGAAATGTGCAGTGTGGGTGGGTCATGCAGATGGATTTTGATAGGGCAATGAAAAATATTTCTACAGTCACAAAGATTAAAATTGCAGTGGTGGTACTTGCCTGTTAGCAGGCAGGAGACATGTTAAATCTAATCTAAATCAGTGCTCATTTTTTTCCCCAGATGAAAATGACTGCTTATGAAAGGTTAGAGGATTTATGGGGGTGTCAAAACGTATGGCAGATGGGCTGGATTAGGACTCATGAGTATAGTAATCCAAATCCTTTCTGCCAAGCATTACAGACGATCTTTTCTGCTTCTGGACTGCACTGAGTGTACACAATCAGATCAGAAGAGCACGAGCTGTCAGGAGGCTCAGAGGAAGAGTTACTAGTGAAAGTGCTTGTCTGAGCAGAGTTCATTTTGAAAGCAGCTCCTCTGCAGGCAAAAGCCTGCTGGGGAATGAGCTGTATTATTTAATTCTAATAAATTGCTGGAATGATTTTATTCCAAAGCCTGAAAGTAAGTAAAGCCAAAATGTGTGCTAAACCTTTCTCATTATCTGTGACTATATTAGCACAGGGGGATAAAAGCTATGCAAAAGTCATGAATGCTGAGAGAGGAAAAAGGGAGAATGGATTTTTCTCTCCCTTCTAGGCCAATGCTACCTGTGTGATTTGAAAATTAAAAACTGAAAAAAAAAAAAGGAAAAAAAAGGAAAAGGCATCCTACTTTAAGTTGTTGTGACAGATGTTTAAGTGTTAGGGACAGTTTTTCTTGGCTCTAGACTAAGCCTCCTCTGAAATCTGAAAGTGCACAATGGCATGTCAGTGTTACACAGGTCATTGCTAACTGTAGTTAATGTAGTTAATTCTAAAAAGTTGTAAAGCTACTGGCTGATGAAAAGTTTCGTGTCTGGAATAGTTTCTGGGAAAGATTGCAAATCATTTGTGTCTGAGGCAGCAACAGGAAATTTGCACTTCACTCCTGTAGTTGGTTAACTAAGCTTAAGAATCTACCAGTTAACTAGTAGAACTATGAGAATCTTCTCCAGTTAACTAGTGCCTTACAGCATGATAAATTGATATGGTGGTGTGGTAAACTACCTACTCAGATGCCTCTGAGCTCCATSAGTGAATGCTTAGATATTTCAAATGAAAGTCATGTAAAATGCTTAAAAAATAGTGAAAAAAGTTTTGTGAAMGCATGAAACACAAAATTGTATATGGATAATCTGTGTTCTTTGTAGAACCAACAAGTGTGAGGATCCAGATCTTACAGATCTTAAATGTAACCTTAAAAGAAAGGCTACAAGTAGTCCAGCAGTGAAGACTGATTAGCTCTGAGGTACAGATTGTTAACATTTCTAGGGATAGSAGCAAGAGGCAAACTTTTATGTGTCAGTATTTGGTTAACATTATGAGGAAGACCTGGAAATTTTTAGAAGGTTTCACTATTATCCATGAGGTATGGCATATCTGCTCTCACATGGTTTTGGCAGAGAACTTTGTAATGTGAACTTTCTTGGCATTTAATTGAAAAGTGCAGTGGTTAGGACTTTAGAAAAGTGAGATTTTCTTCCAGTTGTTAAGTAACTGTTAAGTAATCAACAAAATAACAGCAGTCTAATCAGTCCATGAAAGCTCACTTCTCATCTGTTAATCAAGCTTCATTTCCTTAGTATTTGGGATATCTTAATCTTTCGAGTGGTATATAGCCTTCCAGCAAAGACTTGCTCTAAATTTCTAACTCGAACAAAAAAGACCATCTTTCACTTCCAGCTTCTGTCTAGGCAGCCTCCTCATTCATAAGAAGGATGTATAAAAGAGCAAAAAGGTCACATTTATCATTTGAGAGTTATTTATATGCATATTTGAAGGAAATGTATTTGAAAATAATTGAGCCAGAGGAGTGGAGAGAAAAAACTTCATGTGGAAAAATATGACGGGAATGAAAGGACACGTTGAGCCGAGGACATAAGGTTTTACTATGAGGGCATACATGCAAATTCATGGAATCTGAATAATCTTTTTATTCCAAATATAAACTTAGTTGGGAGTTTCGGTGATAACCAGTTTACACAGCTTTATAACATTAAAAGCATTTAAAAAGTTTTGGCAGGCATGGATGAAACTATATGTGAAATGAGTTGTGAAGTATTATCCAGCTTACAAATAAAAGTAAGTTGTTCTAATAGGTTTTGCAGGGAATGTAGTTATCATGAAGTGTAGACCAGCATTTTGATTGATATATTACCAAAAAATTGTGGATTTTCCAGGGTATACAGAAGCCAGTAAATCAAACTGGTATTAATATGGTAAACTAAATCTGTGGACCCACGCTTTACTTCATGTATAAAAGGTGCCCTTATTTTTTATATTTTATTGTTTGCGATACAAGTGCATAAACATTTTCATTATAAATTTGTTTGTTCCCTACTAATGCCTCCATTAAATTCTTCCGTATTGTATCAAAACTGAATGAATTAATCTGACATTTAATATTTCAAACTTCACAAGGAGGAACTCTATAGAAATGTGAAAAGGAATAAATTTTTTCATGATAAATTATCATGATTAGACTGTGTCTTTTTAGTAGAACATCAGTAAGCTGATGGTAGAAAACTATTAATGGTTGACCTAAAACGAAACAACACAATAATCTGTATTTCATGATATCAAGGGTTGATCCCACCCACAAAGGAGAAAAATGAGCTGTTTTGTAGAAATAAGACAAAACATTCCAATGTGAGGTCCTGCTTCTGAATGACTGAGTAAACAGTGAATAATCATCCCAAGAATGTGTAGTGCGAGATGGAAAAAACAGACCTAATAAAATGAAAAATGATTGACAAAYAGTTCTTTCTAATAATGGGGAAAAGATTAGCAAAGCACTTATACCGTATCTGGAACTATTTGGCAAATGGGGGGGAGGGTTCTTACAAAAGGCATCTGAGAAATTGAAATATAAAAATACCCATATTTTAGCTTCTACAGATTCTTCTGTAAAGAGAGAGTAATGTAAACCAGCTTACATTTAGGGTGCCCATTGAGACCAGAATTTACCCCAGGAAGCAGCTCCTGCTGAAAAGTGTTCAGTCATTCCATAAATAAGTGGAGATTCTTCAAGTTGCTAGCATGTTATTGGTAGGTGGAGGCAGCTACCTGCTTCACATAATGTTATTTAGATGCATATGAGGATGTGAAAGGTTTTGGAGTGCTTATTTAATATGGTGTGCTTGAAGAAAAACACCCAATGTTTGGCTCTGAGATCACARAACCACGGAATAGTTAGAGTTGGAAGGAACCTCTGGAGATCATCTAGTCCAACACCGCTGCCAAGGCAGGGTCACCTAGAGCAGGTTGTGCAGGAACTCATCCTGGTGGATTTTGGAGGGAGACTCCACAACATCCCTGGGCAGCCTGTTCCAGTGCTCTGCCACTCTCAGTGTAAAGAAGTCCTTCCTCATGTTGAGGTGAAACTTTTTGTGTTTTATGCAAAATGAGGTGGGACTTTCTGTAGTAGGTAGATCTGAAGGCTCCAAGTGATCACTGTAGTTAATAGGTAGGAGTTAGGAGACCTAAATATGGAAGCTGTGTCTGTTTTCCTCTCTTGCTTTCTTGGAAGGTTTAATCAGTTCTCTGATGAAATGCCTCAGGAGAGACTTTGATTAAGGAAAATGGAACTGGACTTTAAATCTAGTTAAGGCAAACTGGTGTTTTGGTCACAGCTAGAAACAAAGAAAGGATTTGGGAGGTTATGTAGGAACTATTGTAAGATTCCATAAACTCCTCTAAAATGAAGAGTTTCCAAGGCATTACGCAACTAAATCTTAAGTGAGGACTGAGAGCCCTAAAATGTCTGAAGGCTTGCCTCTGATCCAGGCTTGATACAGCTTAAATGAAAGAGCCAGTTCTTTTATTCTGTAGTCAACAACATACCCCAGCATTGTGTGATCTAAATGTAGAGACTGAGATCTATTGTGTTTGTTTCCATTACTGAAAAAAAGTTCTATCAGATGTTTTCTTGGTCCTTTTTTGTGTATAATTTACAGAAYTAAATACTTAGTCTTGATTTATGCTGTTTTTGTTTTTTTTCAGAGAAAGAATTTGACCCTCTTCTTCAGCATTGGTTTATTGACCTCCTGGGGAATGGCACTGCTGGGTGTTCGTTTATACTGGATGGGCAACAAGCCCCCAAGTTTTTCCAATTCTGACAATCCAGCAGCTGACTCAGACAGTTTTCTCACACGTACCCTGACCTTCTTTTACTTGCCCACCAAGAACCTCTGGCTGTTGCTCTGCCCAGATACTCTCAGCTTTGACTGGTCTATGGATGCTGTGCCTCTTCTAAAAGCAGTCAGCGACTGGAGGAATCTACACACTGTGGCCTTCTATGCTGGACTCCTCCTCCTTGCCTACTTTAGCTTGAAGGGCTCCAGCAATGAGAGAGAATGCAATGGGAAAACTGTAATGAATGGCAAGCAAAATGCTAATGGGCATAGCTGCCACTCAGAGATGGAGTACAAGACACTGGAGGTGAAGTCAAGCTTTGCATCAAAAGAAGAGAATGGCCTAAAAAAGCATGAAATTCAAAAACTGCAGCTTCCTTCAACCGAGAACATTGTCATTCTGTCTCTCTCTTTGTTAATAGTGCCCTTTGTTCCTGCCACAAACCTATTTTTCTATGTTGGCTTTGTAATAGCAGAGCGTGTGCTGTATGTTCCTAGTATGGGCTTCTGCCTCCTGGTTACAGTAGGTGTCAGGGCCCTTTATGTCAAAGCCCAAAAGCGCTTTCTGAAGAACTTGGTTTTTTGTTCCACTGCTGCATTAATTGTTTTCTATGGACTCAAGACTGTTGTCAGGAATGGGGACTGGCAGAATGAGGAGATGCTGTATAGGTCAGGGATAAAAGTAAACCCTGCTAAAGGTAATTTTTGCTCTTTATGGTGAATGTTTTACTTGTTCCAATCTGTCTTTGTCTTTGAATTGTCTGATTTTATCATATACATCTAAAGAGGATACTTCAAGAAATGTTGTTTGAAGTTGCAGTGGTATGTGCTTTAGTAAATAATGGGGAAAGGCAGGAATGTGTTTTGATTAGGTGTTACAGGTGTGGCAGTAACATGGAGAAAATGAGACCCTAAGGTAAGGGGATGCTTTCTTTTTCACTGGTATTAGTTCTGTATTTTGAAATTAAAGACGAATTATTGGTATTACAGACCCCACCSTGGTGTTTTTCCATTTAGAATCTGATATCTCTCATGCTAACGAAGATTTTTCATATATTTTCCAAATGTTCTGTTTTCTTTGACTAGAACATGTAAGAAATAGTAAAGGACAGCATCAGGGAAGTGCTGTTTCTTTATTTCATCTGATGCAAATAATGTCAATACTACATAATAAAAATAAGGAAATGAGGTCATATAATTCAGCCTAGGAAATGGCTGTAGTTCCCCCTGCATATGAGTACTGTAAAGAGTTATTGTGAAATACTTATGCCTTCCTGTTCATGTATAAATATCAGCTATTTGTAACATTACYCAGCTATGTCTCTCAAAGGTTATATCTACGCTGTAATGAAATGTGACCACAGCTAGTGTAAACACATCCAAACAGGCAGTAAACCTGCTAATTTAGGTATCAGTAACAATGTTTACCTGTGGCTCTGTGGTTTCAAGCATATATGGCAGATCCAGCTGGGATCCTGAACTCCGTGCTGCCTGGCTGTAATGCTCTTGGCACACATGCAAGTTCATATGAGAATGGTCAAAATACCACCTGTGAGTGCAACGTAGACGTTGACTAAGCCTTCCTTATCCACAATTCATCAGAAGTGAGAAAGAATCAGTTGATTGCTTTGCATGTCTGTGAATGAAAAATTTGACAGCACTTGAATACCCGAGTTTTTTTATTCCTCTGCTCAGAAACTCGTTATATGATGCAAAGTCATTTGCTGATAGAGTTGTGCTTTTTGGTTAGACAGTTATATCATGCTGTAGTCTAAAAGCTGTAGTAGTAAGAGGCAAATGCAGGTGGTTACTGTGAGCTGGTAGGGAGTGAAAAAGTAGATTTGGCAGATAAAGTGCCTTGCAAAGCAGCATTTTAGTAGTTTGTCAGTCTGATTTTGTAACTCTTCTTCATATCCTTTCTCACCATTGGAAAATTATTAAACTTGTTGCTGCAGTAAGTGACTTTTGTTGATTGTGAACAAGCAGATCCCATTTGTTTTACTTTTTTTTTCAAAACTAGCACAGAAGGACAAGAAATGAAGTAACTGAGCAGCAAGACAGCACACCAGACTGATTATATGAAGCTCTGAGACTTACAAGTTTAGTGACAATATAAAACTTGCATTAAAACATTGGAATTCCTTGGAAAGAAAAGTGTGTATGCACTTGATTAGTTAATGTATGTTCTATTTTTGTCCTGTGTGAAGATGCCCAGACATTAATAGTTGTCTGCTTAAAATGAGCCAAATTTTGTGATCAAAAAAAACTATACTAGTTTTTGTCCAGAAGTAGGATTGACTGCAGCATTGTCTGGAAGTTAGACTACTGGGTATTATGCTCCCAGGAGACAAGATGAGCTATTTTCATCATACACATCTCAGTATGCACAGACCCGTGTATATATGATCGTCTGGTTTCTTGCCGTATAAGCTGACATTAAGTATCTTGTAAGATGTGTAAAAGCAAAGACAGTATGTCAATGCAATGATATAGATGACTGAGCTGACTTTAAATCTGCTTAAAATATCCTGTTAAACTTCTGCTGAATATTTACTAGCCCACACACGTTGTAACAAGGCTGGGTATAAGAAACCCTTAGCGTGTGCGACCTGCTACACAACTCTATTCATTATTGTGAATATTTCCAAGATTATCCCTGGCTTTGACTGTGCTAATTTTATTTTCTATTTCTCTTACAATSAGGCAAGTCTGACCAGACTAGACTGGCTGCCAAGCCTGCCAAAGCATTAGGAGATGAACAATTCAAACTACTCTTCAGTAATTAAATGAGGTTGACGTAGGAAAAACAATTTATTTTTGTTTGCCTCTTTTTTTTAGTTTTGTGAATGCTAGTGATAAATAGACTATTCAGAGACTGAGACAATGGGCTGCTCAGTCAAATGGTAGAGTGGAAAAGTGTTTTCCTTATTTTTAGGCTACTAAGAAGAGGCTGTCACTCCTCATTTCTCTGTTTTCCTCAACTTGTAGCGGTTTCTCCTCAATAGTACTTTCTTACTTCTGAAAATTCTGGAGTGGCAGGATAATTTTCCCTGATAGTTCTGTTTTTTCTCTCTTCTGCAAAGAGCTTCTGAACAAGAGCTTCTTCTGTCCTAATCTAAAAAGCAATGAGGTATCCCTTCAAAAACTCCCAGTGTGGGAACCGATAAAGAAGTATAAATCTGTGAAGACCAGCTTTGCTACAGCAAAGAGATGAGTGTTTTGTTCCAGATCCATCTGTATTCTGGGCTGGCAGGATGAAAGCCCCTGATGGCTGGCTGCTGTGCAACATTGAGCTGATGTGCTGTACTCACAAGGGCATTTGCGAGGCAGGCTTTTAGCATGGCTGCATTTGTGTTCTAATGTGGCTAAACTGCTTTGGTAATGGAGTTGTCTCACATGGTGATGGTTTATAATATGTTGTAATATGTGTTAAGATTATAATCTCATCTGCTGCTGTGGGACTTTCAGGCAAACATATTCAGCAGCTTCTCCATCTTCAATCTTCAGTGAAGAAATGGGTGATAATCACCTCACCAGCACTCTCTTCTGGTCCCTTCAGGGGTACCTTGCAGGCAGTGCAGACAGAGTAGTGTTCTGCCTCAGGTGAGAAAGTCCCTCCCTTGCAGGCAGGTACAGCCTTTCTGCAATTTATATTTCTCCAGGGTGTTTTTGTCAGTCATTGAAAATGTGGAAAAAATACTCAAAAGCATGGGGCATGGATTATCTCTTAAAAAAACCCCAAATGCACTGTGTGAGGGTCAAGTGAGAAGAAGGTAGTGATGCTCCCTCCAAACTACTGTGTTTGTGCCAGCCTCCTCACTGTGTGGCAGGCAGCTGCTATCCCTTGGCTGAGGGAGTTCTAATGAGGACTTGGGATGCCTTAGCTACATCTCTACTGTCTTGTTCTGCTAGTTTGGTTATGAGTAGTATTTCAAATAACTTTAAAGTGATCCAAGCAGTACCTCATTACAGTTTGTCAGCACTTGTGGGAGAAATATGCAAGACTGACTAATCTAGTTTATGGATCCTGAAGTGGGTGTATGCATGTTTTGAACATAGGGAGGGAAAGACACAAGTGTTTCTCTGTTCTGCCTTCAACTTAATGAGCAGCCCAACTGATACAAAGCTGTTATCATTATCTGAGTGTTCTTTTATAGCAAAGGAAGCTTCCCAAAATGTAAAACCAAACAAAAAAGTTAAAAGTGGGTGGTTGCTGTTATGTCTTTTTCGRTTAGACTGTGAGTCATTCTGTGATGATGATTACCTTGTGTTTAATATAAAATTATAATGACACACAAAACAATTGTGCCTATTATGCCTCATTAACTGTTTTTCCCTGTAGTACCAAAAATAAGCTTCAAAAAGCATAATCTTTTTCCTCTGGGCCATTTTGTACCTTGCAGTCCCCATCTGAACATCAAAGATCATTACGATATATTTGCTGTATCTGGTACAGACATTGATTAAAGAAGTAGAAAATAGAGAGGCTTAAACTGCTAGACTGCCACAGATTAGWTGCTTGGTCACATGTGCTGATGAAATTTTAGTCTTTTGGTGCTGTGACATTTGTAAGTAAGCTTTGAAGATCCTTCCAGGAAATAATTGACCTGCTACATGACATGAGTGCTTAACTAAAAATYCAACTAATAGTGCAGTGAGGAAAACCAGTTACAATACTTTGTACTAAACTAGGTAAAGAAGCCATATTTCCCTCAAACAAAAAAGATGCAATAAAACATTATTTTTCATTATTAATAATATTTTTGTATCACTACTGATGACTGGAGACCAAAGGAGAAGAAATATTTTAAGGTACGGCATTCTTCAAATATGCTTGTTATTAAGAGCTTAAATTATGCTGTCAAGAAGCTGGTTTCTCCTCTAGTACCTTTAGAGCTTTGTTTTCAATAGCTATTGCTCTGACACACAGCTTGTTGTGCAGCACACATTTTTTACCTGCTAAATAGAGCAGTGTGTGTACTAATAAATATCACATTGGGCATTTAAAAATACTTTGAGCATTTGGGATTGCATTTCAGTGTTTTGGTGCATATATTCAGGTTTTTTTGTAYGTAACTTATCAGTAAAACTCAAACTCATCTTTGACCCAACAGCCCAAAATACTGCTCTGCACAGTAATTATTTCTTGTTCCCTTGGTTCATGCAATTTCAATAATAATAAAGTGGTTATGGTCTCATTAATATAACATTGCACTAAATAGAAAATATGGGTTTTGAAAAAAAAGACTTGATAGAAAGTGGTTTCAGTGCACAGATTGCCATACAAAACATCACCTTTTAAAAGTATAAAACCTGCTAATAAGTACACTTAAAATTTTGCATATTATCACTGTTAAGAAACACCAGTGWTATGAGCATACCATCTGGAATTAGGTATTCATTAGTTAGTTTTAATTTTGCTAATGAACTCTTTTTTAGTCTTCGAACAAACCACTTTAATTTCAATTTTTCTCTCTGGAATGGAACTCATATTACCTATTATCATAAGGTATTGGAATTTTTTTTATTTTAGTGATTCAGGATTGTTTTAAAACTGCTCCAAATTCATGGCAGTATAATGTCCCTCCTAAGCTAGTTGATAATTATATATCAGGATATATAGTCATTATGGTGATTCTTTACATTCTTTTTAGTTAATGCTTTTAGAAATAATTGTCAGAGAAACATACCACCAAGTAATCACCAGTTTTTCTAACACCTTTGCCAGAACTTTCTGATACTTTGTCTTTTTTGACTAAGTGTTGCTTGGATATTTACCTTGACTTCTAGTATTATTTTCAGCTTTAGCTGTTTTTTTTATGAAGAAATTACTGTAAGGTATATCTTCTGTCAGTGGTGTAAAGTGTTTCCAACCACCAGTAAGAACCTTTGTAACAGCTACTGTTTGGCAGATGCAATGATCTTATTTAGGTAAAAAATTCATAGGTTAGAATTACACATTAAAATTATAATTTATAATATATAGTTTTATAGGGCTATAAATGTCTGTTATTGCCATATGTGAGTTCAGCAGGACCATGTTCGTAACAAAAATGTCAGAATTTGAAGGATAAATGTTGTACAGGATGCTTCCAAAGTTCTTAATGTAAGTAGGAAATACTCTTTATATCGGCCACTCTTAACAGCTTGGTGTGGTTCAGGAACAGTMTCCCCAGATCAGTAGCCCTGCTGAGACTCTCCCACACCTGATTGGAAGCGAGAGAGAGCTTTCCTTACTCCCACCCCTGGCAAGTGATGGGAGATGKTATGCAATAACCTTAGGGTCTGGCCATGCCTGCCAGGGTAGCTGGGACTACAGGCACCACCTTGCCTGGCTACTGTAAAAAAAATTAACTCTGTCCTGGCCGGAACTAGGACACAGCTTTAAAAGAATTAGCTCCAATGAACCACACAGAATTGTTTGACAGTTAAATAAAAAGCCTACTGCCTGAAAACAATGTGGGGCTCTCTAAATGGATGGTAGTGCTGCCTTGAATGATTAGAAAGTGTAGAAGGAATGGTCATTAGTAAGTTGTTTGGGAAACAGCCATAGTTATTTAGAGCATTTGAGCATGCCRCAGGCAACCCAGCCTCAACAAAACAGTCTGGTTATGCCAAATATGTTGAAGAGCTGAAGGAAAGTGGTTTACAGTTCAGTTCAAACTCTGAATTTATTCTGCAGTGACAGTGTTCTCTCTTTCAGTTCTTCAGTGTACTGTAATTTCCTCTGAAACCCAAGTCATTGTGGGATGTGCTTCTCCTTCAGCAGGATACGAGAAATCGTGATATTCTTCCTTTATGTATGGGTAGAGGTCTGGAAACAAGGATTTTTTAGCCCCTTGGAGTCTAGTACAACAGCATCTCTAATCTGTGAATCTTAAATTGCAGAGGGATAGGAAGAGAATTTATTATTAAGTACTAGTTAGACTTTTTTAAAGGAAAAAACATGAGACATTGAGACATGGACCCATCACACTGTAACTTCTCCCTCTGCYTTCCCTGAGGTGCTCTGCAAAATCATTCAGCAAGCTCATCTGAGCTAAAAACTATAGTGTAGGAGAAAAAAACCTAACAGCCCTGGTCAAGSAGGAATTAGCTTTGGCAAGATGAGTTTTTGTAGCATATCAAGTAAAATGGATTAAGTTTGGGKTTTTTTTTCCCAGAAAGTGATAGATTTTATTCTCCAGTTTGATTAAAAGACATGCGTTTGGTCCATATTTGTGTGTTCTGTGAAACTAACCAGAGGTTTTTTCAAAGGTAAAGAGTTACTTCTAATTAGAGGAAAACAAGGTTATCTGGATTGGTTCTCAATCTGAGCTTTTGTTTAAGTGCATTAGATAGTCATTCAATTTTTTCATTATTTTGCCTTTTTTTCAAAATATGACAACTCTGAAAAAATTCTCTTTATGTAAAATTTTTGCCATGAATTACATGTCTTTATTTTCCTATCTGTAGTGGATTTCTTATTGGTACATATTCAGGCCCACTTACATAAATCTGAATAGACAAACTAACCTTTAGTATGTAACGTAAAGGACAGTAATTTACATATATGCCTTTTTATACCACTTCTGGTAGTGTAAAATCCCAGTGCAGATAGATAAATACTAGTATTTTAAGATTTAAAATACCCCTCCTTTGTAACAGGGGTTTAATTACTTAAGCTTGAACTGTAATCATTGCCAACCCTCATGCATCCAAAAAGTAAAGGATGGCTGATGCAGTTATAGTATGCACAGCGAGCTTGCATATAGTTTTGTTCTAAATTGCAGAAAAGATCATGACAGAAAATGACTGAATTCTCAATGCCATTTCCTTCTCTTTCCTTGAGTGCTGTGTCACACTGAACTTTTCTTTGAGGTCTTAAAATACAAAAGATATTTTGAATGTGGACTATTAAAGATGCTAGTTAATAGTTGTAGTGTCTTTAATTGGTTTCCTTACTCACAAAAATGAAGGAGGTAATTTTATGACCTACCTTCCTTCCCTCCACCTATATTTCCATACCAGTGTGGATTGGCTGGCAAAGCTTCATAGGCTCTTGTCTTGCCTTTCAAAGTGATTTAAAACAAAACAAACAAAACCAGACAACTTGAAGTGTTATGGAAAGCCTGCTACCTGGATATGTATTGATTTGCCTTTTCCAAGTCTGACATATGTTGTTTGAGCACATCTGAAGATTCTCTTGGTTTGACAAATCCAAATGCTAATTTTCTTCTCCGCGTGGCTCCTCTGGCATATATTTCTAGGACGCTGCTTGCTGTTCCCCTTTCCTGGAAACAAGCCAACAATGATCCATTTACTTAGCTTTGAGGACCAGGCCTGACATTTCARTGCACCCTACCATTGCTGCAGGAGGCTGTCTTGCAGTTCATCGCTTAGGACATAAGTGATAATTTTTGAATGTATCATAGATAATTATTTTTAGAAGCCTGCTGTTTAGAAGGTGACATAATTTGACAGATTTAGTACATAGCACCTCCTTGCCTGAGTCAGTGTGGGGCTCTGAAGAGTTCCTCAGGATTCATCCTGAGATCACTGGGGTRTCCAGAGATGCCCTCTTGTTCCACTTGTATTTTTCTGCTCCTTTGTCCTCCTTTCGTTTTCGTGCATGATTTAGATCCATTGCCTCTGCAAAATGCAGTTCCTTATATCATGAGGGTTTCAGATCAGCACTGTTGACAGCTCTGTTCCTGACCATTGTGAAGTTTCATGGAATGGGAACTTTGTGGCAGTAATGTCTTACGGTGTTCACACATTTGCAATGCACACATAGCTAACAAAGCTGTGCAAAGGTGTGATTGGGCTCTGCTGTGAACAGAACAGTGACTAAATTAGATGTTAAAAATGCTGGGATTATCCTTTTCTCATTTTTTTTCCTAACTTGGATCAGTTCAGTGGTCTGATTCATACCACACCCTTCCCAAAAATCATTTTAGCATGAGAGAGGGTGTGACAGAACTTAATTGGGTGTAGGGTGATAGGTAATGGTGAAGCCAAAGACCACTTTACCAGCTGCTCAGCCTCATCTCTCAGGTTCATTGAGCTGCCAGAGTCACTCTGCTATCCTTTGAGGAGGAAGAGTTAATTTGCTGTAACATAGCAAGTGAAGGCAGTGTATCAGCAGTGGTGCCGAGCATGGAATAACATCATGAATTCTCACCCATTTGCATCAGGGTTTCAGAATTAAGAAACAAAACTGAAGCGCTGCCTGCCAAAAGTGAGTTGGTTAGTACCCATGCTGACATGTTGTTGGATAGCTTTCAAAGCCCTGCATAGTTTTCAGTTCTGTTTTTCTTTCACCTGCTGTCATTACAAAAGCCCTGCAATTGATCAATAAATGAACTGTTGAACAAAGGATATAAATAACAACCTTAATAAAAAGAAGAAGAATATGTGAAAGTTAAGAGGTGATAGATCTCTAACACAGTCGGTCTCAACATTACCAGATACCCACTGATATAGAAAAAAAAATCAATGTGCAAAGTAGATTAAACTCATAAATTATGGTTATATAGAAACCATTTATCCTTTTAGGAAAGAAAAACAGGGCAGTTTCATGGTTGAGTTGGCAAAAGGAGGTAACTTTATCAAAAGGTTCTATTAGCAAGTGAAGTTTTTAGAGGAAAATTATTGCAAAGGATATACATGGATTTATGACGTATTTTGAAAAAAAATCATTATTTCTTTGAAATACAATGAAAGATATAAATACCTTATACAAACCATAGTACAGAACCTAGACAAACCCACTTTGAAAGTAGTAACCTGTAGCATTTAGATGAACTTTTCCAGTCTCAAACCACTTAACAAACATGATCTGGTTGATCTTCTGAATATCTTTGTGAGTGGTAGTGGCTCTGTATTGTAGAAAAAGTGTTTTAGATATTGAACTTTCTTCATCACTTTTTTTTGAATGAGTTTTCAGAGGTTTTCTTGGGGAAGCTTGTTCCTCTGTTAGTGAAACTGTTTCCCCCTCAAGAAAAAAATGATTGATGAAATGTGAATGCTGAAGACTGGAGCACCACTCTGCTTTATCAAGTAGGAAGGGAAAAAGCCGTAAGCTGCTGCTGACTCTAACCTTTTGACAAAAARGAAAAGGTAGTGTTCTTTATAGCTATGGTTATGACCTTTCAAATGTGAATGATGTAACTGATGCTGTGCTATTATTTCTTCACGGTTTACCCAACAAAGGTAGTTCGGAATATTTGGATATTGGAAACTTGTTTACCTTGGTTGCAAGTATCAGCCTTTTTTTTGTTTTTCTCTCCACTAGGATGAACTTTCCATTTACAAACATTGTTTTTAATGTTTCAGTTTGTCTCATGATGTAGATCATGCTCAGGAGTCTTCAAAAGACTCAGGGGAATGACAAATTTTCTAGCTTTTTTTTTTTGTTTGTTTTTTAATAATTTTATTTTAACCAAACAAATGCTTTTTCTGCTCCCAGACGTGTTAGGAAGGTTGACCCTTTAACCAAAGTTAGGAATATAGATAAAATAGGAAAAGCATAGACTAATATCAATGTTTCCATGATGTTTAGACTGTAACATAGTTTACGTGGTCCTCATTTTGTGAGAATACTAATTATGTGGGGAAATGGTCCTTACATTTCTCTTTTGTAATGTAAGTACACTTCCTCCTTTACTTCATTTCTCCACAGGTTATAATGTATTTATCTGTTAGTACCTGCCTGCATTGTTAGAGTAGTCCCTGTGCAAACCCATAACGAGATACAATCCTTCGTAGAAAAACCTTGTAATCAATTGATGAGTAGCAAATGTCAAGAATACAAATAGAAAGGCATCAGGAGGCAAAGCCTCCTGAACAACAGGCCAGCAACAAAACAGGAAACAGAATATACCTCTTCTAATTCAGTTTAGCACCTGTAATTTCAGCAGGAGAGTTCTGTAATCTCTAATCTTTGAATAGTCTGTAACCTTAGCAGTGGTCCAGTGCCCTTCGTGTAGGGCATTACTTGGCTTTCTGCTGTTAATGTGGAGATTGAGACAGGTGGTGAAATGGAAAATTTTTTTCATAAGATATCTGATCTAGATATGTTCCATGTAGATGCTAAGAATGAATAGAAAAAACATAGTCTAAGTTTCATGAATATTCAATATTGTTTACTCCCCTTTACCACAGAGCTGAGAGATTCACASTGTGCTGCTGCACTTGTCTCTGCATACATCATGGTGATCTTGTCACAGGGTGAGGTGGAAATGTGAATGTTTGTAATTCATGACTTTCAGATTGATAGCTGTAAAGTATTAGTTTATAGTGCAAAATGAAAAAGTGTTAAGAACAAATGGTAAAAAAAAAAACACAGAAAAAAGTGGCTTAAACTGGAAACCTGGATTATCATGCTCAAAGAATGAGTGTTAAGTGCACATAATAGCAAAGGAGAAGGGGTTATTTMATTTTGTTTGGTTTCATTTTATGCTCCAAACTATTAGAAGTTAATTCAGTGTTTGTTAAACCTTTTAACACACAGCATGGTCAAGGTCAAAAGCATCTGCTCCATGCTCTTTTAGTCACTGCATGAGAAGCATCACCTAGAAAATAGTAAAATCTCCTAGTTTTCCATAGTTATTTTAGTTCTTTCAGATATGATTCCATTACACTGGTAACAACTTAAGTAACTAATTTCTTGGGAAAAAAAAAAAAGCCCAAACCGTGAAAAATCACACTGTGATGTAGTTACTGGAAAGCATCGCAACATGTTGAAGTGGCAAGTGAAATTAGTACTGTTTCCTCCTTGTAACGTTTTAAATTTTGTTTTACTGCTCTAGACTGTTTCCCTCAGATATTCTTACTCAACAGGTTTGTAATGAAAGAAAACAAAACTTTGCATCAACTGTAATGCAAATTTCAAATATTGATGCTGTGACCAACAGGAGATTATTAGTGAATTGATATGCATATTACTTTTAATTGAATTGTAAGACTTGGGAGGGAAGAGAAGCTGTCCTTTTGGAAGGAAAATCCTTTTGGACAGTATTGGAAACAGAAAAAGGTTTTTAAGAAAAGTAGGGTTAGAATTGTCACCCTTCATTTATCATCCAAATAAATGACTTACAAATGGCAATGGCTAGGAATTTTGAAACGTTTTGGGAAATATGCTTCTTGGAACCCTTACAGCATCTGTTGGGCCCACATGCTTAGTCATCTTTGAGTCTTGAAATCTAACGTCTGTGAAATAAAAAGGGGAACAGTAAAAAAAATTGAAAGCTTTCCTTCTGGACCATCATCGCTTCATCCTTAAACACTGTTGAAGAAAAAAAATAGAGATTCTAATTGTCATGAATTCACTTCTTTTTCATAGATGAGTCAGAAGAATTGCAGAAGGATTTTCAAGAAGGGGAATGCAAACTGGAACTGCTGTTTCTAATTTCACAAGCTAAAGAGTAGTAAACAATGCACAAGTATCTGTAAAGCTCCATAGAGGTTTTCTTGGCTTGATGTGCATTTTTCTGTGAACTAAAGCTGCTAGTTTGGAACTGCTGACAAGTTGATTACAAATGACTCAGCTGTTCCCTAAATACTTCAGTCTTTGTTGAAGTAGTTTGTTTTACTCAAATAATAATCTAGTTCGCAGTCCTTAATGCATTCATCAATTTGTGGTTTAACTTTTGTGAGTAAGACTGATAGCATAAGGTGAGAACAGTATTACAAAAACTTCAGTAATTTGTTCATATGAATAGTGAATGTCACGTATCAATTTTTTTAAGTCCTGCATTTTGTTTCATTAGTTTTCAAGTATGCTTTCTTGTACTAAGGTTTGCAAAAGGCAGTGTTTGCCCCTGGCATAACATACTGGGAAAGACAGTGTTTCCCTTTGCTTTGCTATGTTATTTTTAAAAGTTTACCAGGATTTATTTCAGTGACTTAATAGACAATTTTAGTTGGATTTTTTCCTCTCCATGTTTCAGCAGAGGTGTTTGGACAACCGATGTATTAATAGAATGGGAGTTTCCAAATAGGTTTCAGTATTACCTAATTTTTTGTGGTTTATATAGGGGTGATGGGTAGGAATGAGAATCCTGCTTTAATACTTCAGGTTATCTTTGTTAATGATTTGTGATTTTAATTTTTTCTCTTTAATTTAAAGCAAAGTTTTTGATTGAGTAATCAACATACATGCTTTTAATCCGAGTGCTCTTCTCTGACACTTTACTTTGTTGCTTGATTATCTCCCTTTCACTGAACAGCATAGCATAATCTTTGATTCAGTAGAAAGGCGAAGTTTTATTTAAATGAAGATATTTGCACACATTCATTTCCATTTCTCATTTGTTTTCATAATTCAATTGCAAGCTGAAAGTTTACCTGTTTTCTTTGGTAAAATGTGCTTTTTAAATCCAGACTGGATTAGATTGGACAATGTTGATCTTGCTTTGCTGTTATTTGTCTTACTCTCTTCCAGAATGAAGGTGCTTGGAGAAGGGTTAATATACCAGTGTTGTATTTTTAAATCTTGTTAAATCTTAATCCTCAGTTTCAGTGAGATAGTTGAGAAATTAGGCATGTTAAACTTGAGGCTAAYGTTTATCATATTAATTTTCATTTTGAAAGCGATTAAATGCCTGAGAACTTGACCTACTCTTGCTACAAGGTGGCATAAATGCAGTTTAATAGAAACCTAGTTTGATATGGCTAAAATTATAACGCTTACACAATTGTTTATTTTCCTACTTAGCACTGCATAATTTCTCCTGCATTAATTTAAAAAAATCCCAAACAACAAATAGCAGAACAAAACCCCTTTAAAAAGTTTCATTTTCATGGAAAGAAATGTAACTAACATAGGAATTCTCAAGTATTAGGGGATTCTTCAGTTTATAATTGACTTACAATAAAGGTGATGAAATGGATTTATTTTTTAGTATGCCCATTTATATTGAGTATGATATATGGAAAATTAGGCAATTAAGTAAATTTGAATGGACTGACTGTTTTGTAGGTGCGATGTGAATGTTACAGTTTTCCCATGCTATGATGGAATATTATTTCTAGAAGACCTGGGTCTGTTTTGGTCTCATAGTTTGTGCACAGGGAATTAAGCAGCAGGCAAAAAGTAAATATTGCAAAGCTCTTTCATTCACAGCTTGCTTTTTCTCTTGTGCTGAATAGGGTCTTCAGTACAGGAAAATTTGAATTTTTAATTAAAGGTTAAAATGTGGTGTATATAGTATCTTCTCAATGTTAAATGTTCTCTTTTGCAACTTCCGTTAGTACAGATTTTATATGAAAAAATATTTATAAAGAATAATTGGAAGAAACATCCATTTTAAATTCCAGAATTACTGATCTAATTTCTTTTTCATTTGAAAATATTTATTTTTCATTTCTCACCATGTACAGATGGAAAATAGTTGAGTGCTAGAATTTAGCTGGATTCGTAGGGTGTGTTTTTAACAAGGATGTGGCTTCACTTAGGTATAACCTTGTTTCTAGTTCTGAATGTGCCCATAGTTGAACCAATGTTGTTACAGTTTTGAAGAAAGAATTTTGTTTGAGATGTGGAACTTAATAAATGAAGTTCTTTTTTTTTTTCCCCAAAGGTTAGTTGCATTACTTAAGACAAAGGAGGAGTGACGTTCCATGAGTAGCTCATACCATCCTCTCTCTCATATACTAAAAACCAAGATGATGTGGTTGCTGCAGATACTAGCTGTTCATAACTTCTAGGGTTTATGAGTATGATCTCTACACATAAGTAGTTATTCTTGAAAATATTCTATGTAGCTTCATCACCAGCCAGAGCTAGGTCATTCATCTAACTAGTTCTGTATTTAAATAGATGTGAAGATTTATACCAAATTTGTATAGTTTGGATAAGTGAAAAGACCTTGGTTTTCATGTTTCCATTAGTGATAAATTGTCAGCTTATTGTGTTTTATGTTTGCTATTTTCTGCTCTTGTTACTACTTCTAGTACATCACATAAGGTTAATTATTCACAGTTTTACAAGTTTATACAAAAATCTAAATAGAATACATTTAAAATGAAATAATCTAGATTAATTTTTGATTGATATTAAAAACTTGACACAGATTATTTTGCAAAATGTAAATTTAAGTATTGCCTTAAAAATTATATTAGCTCAGATAACTATGAGAACCGATGGCATGAAATGAAGTGTAGAGGAGAAACTATTACATTGAACAGTGTTAACTGTGTATTTCCAGTCTAACAGATGAAAAGATGAACTGAATCATCCTCTTATGCATCCTTTCATTTACTGAGCTTCAGAATGGTTGGGAKTAAATAGCTATGTGGCAGGAAATTGTTATCAATAGTCCAAATGATCATTTGATGTAATGCTCTGTTATGGAAGACCAGAGTGAAAAAAAAAGTCCCTACAGATTATATGAAACATAYGGTTGTGGAAAACTGGTCTTTTACTGCAGAAGCAACATCAGGTTATGTTTTCATAAATTAATTTTAAAAACCTATATAAATCTATGTTTTTCTTACAAGGGTTAATGTTTACAGGCTGGCTAGTCATCTTAATTGATGCTTCCAAAATGTTTTCTGTGTATAAAAAGGAAGAGTATAGCAGTAATGCGGAAATTTAAGAATTCTCCAGCTATGCTAGCAGAGTGTAAAGGTTGAGTGAACCTGAGAATAGTTTTAGCAGCTGTATTTCAAAATGATGGAACATTTTATGACTTTTGTTGATTTATTGATAAATAACATATGAATTACTTCTCATTAAATTCTAGGCTAAAATGAATTGACTCACAGAAGTGATAGTTTCTTTTCACTTGGAAATATTGCATATATTTTTTTCTTTGGCTTTACAGAATATGTTGCGCACAGTTGAATGACATGATTTTTATGAATTCTGAAAGGATTTAATATTTTTTTACCCAGAAATGACTAGTTTATTCTGCTCAGAGGAAATTCTGTGTTTGCTGCTGTTTCCATCCCTGTGGTAGGATGATTCTGCAACAAACCACAGCGGCTTGAAAGCGATTTCTGAGGAAAAAAATGCATATCTCAATTATCAACCTATTTAGCAGTGTTATATTAAAACTACCTTGAAACTTTGCATTAGTCAGGACTGATGCAAATTAAAAGGGCTTGACTGAAGCATCAAAGTTAACTGCTACTTGAGCTAATATTTATGGTTAGTGCATCTGGAGGGAAGAATATTTTGACATATATTGTGTCTTTGGTGGGAAGGACATGCATCATCTTTCCGCTGGTTTTTTTCATTTAAAAAAAAGTGTGAAAGTAGAACTTTTTTATGAAAACACTTTGTATTTATAAGCATAATGTGGGKTTTTTTTTTCATTTTCGCACACACTGTAATTATAATGCCAGTTAAATTAGCTTCCGAAATTCTGAGTAGCATAGGTTGTGTTTTCAATAAAATGTTAGTTCCAATTCCTTTCTTAGGTAGTTTTTGTGCCGCTCAACAGAACTGCAAAGGGAACCCATGTGGAGCTTTAAATATTTTTTTACCTAAAGTCCTTCATAGATGGGCTATAAAAGCACATTGTATAACATAATAAATTGTATGGAAAGGGACCACATGTTTTTCTAGTAGAAAAAAATGCGTTTTAGTGATCTGTGTAGTGTGCTTATATCCATATGGCATATTTTTAATCCTAGTTACTTACCTAACCATTCTTTCAGTTCCTGTGTCATATGTCAAATTTTCGTACTCCAGTCAGGGCTATGTTTATTGTGGGAAAATTTCTTGCTGTTTAAAGTCAATAGGCTTAAAAAAAAAAGTTAAAACTAGGAAGATGCTTCAGTTACGCATTTCACTCTGGAGATTTTTRTTTATAGGTGATATATTTTAAAATGCTCCTTTCCCTTTGCTACAGTAATTTCTAGAGACATTTTTTTGTAAAAAATTTCCTTTTCCCACCTGAAAGCTATATGCATGCAGAATGCATGTAAATCACCTCTATGAAATGTGAGTCTCACAGTAAGATGCAGAGAACCAGAGAACTGGGGGGAAAAAAATAACCAACCTCACCTCCTGTTCCATAAAAATAGTTTCTTTGTGGGGTTTGTCTCCCTGAGAAACTTCCTGATACTTGGATACCCTGTCATGTGTAATTGGATTGCAGCTCTTTCTCAATACTGTTTTCTCCTCTTGACAGCATGGGGTAACCTTGGAAATGTTCTCAAGAGCCAGAGCAAGATTTCTGAAGCTGAAAGCGCCTATAGAAATGCCTTGTACTACCGCAGCAACATGGCTGATATGCTTTATAATTTGTAAGTATCTGTGGCTTTCCTGGGGTTGAATTGTCTTTGAAACCTGTTGTGAATGGAACTATTGATTTACTTGCTGGAAATGGAGACGATGTTATTTGTTGCTTTGTAATAGTCATTTCATTAACTGTGCCCCTTAAACTATGGGGTGGGCAGGTTTTTTTCTTGGTCAGCATTATTGTATATTCATGTAATGGATATTGAGAAGGTAAACTTACAAATCTATTTGCTTTAAAGAAGACMCCCCCCCCCCCCCGAACAAAGTACCAATAGATGAGTTGTCAGCTGCAGCCTTCCATCTGTTTGTGACTTGATTAAATTGTGAGGTGTTATTTATACTTCTGTTTTAAGTCTGAATAACACTTGGTGGGCAGAGTGGGTGCAAGTGCTTCCAAGCATAGACCAATACCCCTCTGTTAGCTCCAGAGGTCTGAAAAGTTAAACCAGCAAATTACTTTTGTACTGTGACTGACTTCAGAGCAGCATAGGTTAAATAAAGCTTGATTACTAGAATCCTGTTTTAGGTGTGTAAGAGGATAAATAACATAAGCATCAAAATAATTATACAGCAGGGAAAAAGATTTCCCAACTCATTAATGTACCAGATCATGAACACAGAAGTGAGCGCCATGCCAAGCTTCTCACTGAGGGSGGATGGTACTGCATGTCCCAACAGGGAAGGGACTGATTCCCTGGGTGTCCTGGCTGGGTGTCGCATGGGCGCCCTGCTCAGCACTGCTTGTGCTGGCCCTCGCCCTTCCTCCCCCTCCTGCCATGACCCAGCCAGCCCAAGCCCTCGGAGCAGGGCTCTGCTGCAAGACAGGCTGATCACCTCCACCAGCTCTTGTTTCGTAGTGTGTGTGGAGGACAAAATCCAGGTGATTGCTGTTCCATAGGTAGCAGTTGGAAAATAATATCCTGTGTGCAGTAGAAAAGTGTGAACCTACTTTTAAGAGGAAACTTCCGCTCACATTTGAAAAATAACTTCTGAACCCAGCAGAAGATTATAGGAAATAAAGTAACAAGATTGACACATGTAAATTTCTCATATGCCATTCATTTTGAAGATGAAAATTATAACTATTAAATTTTTTGTGTGCCTATAAAGTACTTTTGTCTCTTACTGTGTCATAGAGAGAAGCTGAAGTTAATACCAGGGTAAGAAGAGGAAGGGGGTTTGGACGATAAAGACAGGGACATAAAAGAAATCAGATTTCAGTCGTTTGCTATTCTCAGAATAAGCTGCTAGTCTTCCAGTTTTCCACTGATATGCAAAATATATGTCTATAAACCTTCATCTCTGTTAAACAGAAAATTTTTTGAAATTCTGCTGAATTTGTGTGGAAGGATTTTAACAAAAATGCTGGTTGGAATATATAAGGCATAAGAAGTAAAGTTTAAAGCTTTGCCTTTATACTACTATATTGAATACCAGTTATTTTTTAAACAAGCTTCACAAAACCTTWAGTCATTCAACAGTAGTTGAAAAATCTTGTGTAATTTTTTTCTTTTTGTAGTCTTTCTCAGTGTTGGATGCCTCAATATCCAGCATGAAAAATAGGTGGTAAATGGAGTGTCCTTTCGTATTACACAAATGAATCAATTCTTTCAAGCACAAATTCTCAAGAGCTCCTTTGCAAGTTCAGCCCATCCTTGGCATGTAGTTCTATGGAAGCCTTTTATAAAAATCCTCTGTAATGGAAAAATGTGTCTTATATGTGCTTACAAGAGGCCAGTTAGTTTTCGTGTTTCTGGTTTTCAGTATGTGCCTTTGAAACCGAAACAGTCAGTCAATAGAACTCTAGGGAAAAAGCATCCTTACAGTTATTTAGAAGCATGTGTCTTTAAAAACGTATGTCTCACATGTTTGTTATTGTTTCTAAGCACTTGTGCCTCAAAATTTGATGCAAATTAATTGGCATATGCAGTGTTCACTCATAGCAATAACAAATGCAAGAGCTCTCTGATCAAGAACAAATTATTAAGGTTGAACTCATAATTTTAATGGATAACAACCAGAGACACTACATAAACAGAAGTGTTTGATCTTTTTACTTCTTTTTCAATAAATTGAAATGTGAGGTTGGCTTAGAAGTTGACTATTAATACATTAAAATCTGAAGAATTTAACAAATTAGATGAATGGCTGAGTTCAGCACTGTTTTTGTTTTCTGACTTAAACRTCATGGCTCTGAGTTACAGCTGCTTTTGCCATTTTAAAAAAATTTAAATGCATTAATACATAGTTACATARTCTTAATTTGAATGTTTGCTTGATTTTGAACATGTTGTATTTCGGTGTTCTCAAAGCTATGTAGCTCTGCTAATTTCAACTAGATTTCACAGGGTAGTAAATAAGCATAAAATTACTTCTCTTTCTATGCTTTTTTTTTAGCTGTGAAAGCCATATATTTTAATACTGTGAAGTACCAAGGACAGAGCTGTAGAGAAATGATAGTTTATTCTTTCAAACGAGGCAATGTTCCATATATTAAAACCAAAATATTCTGGTTTGTTTTGGCTTTTCAGTCTTTCTTGCATTACAATTGTTACCTAAAGCTCATGGGGTTTTTTGTGTTGTTTCAAATTGCTCATAATTAGTGTCTAAAGTAAAACTGCTTATCAGTTAAAAGACATTTTTGCACAGATTATTTCACTTATATTTAGGCTTGGCTGTGCTTAGAGTATTCTTTTGTCATCCATATTAGTAATCTACATTACCTCGAGTTTCTCATCTAATTATAAGCATGTTCTCAATCTCACATAAATATTGAATATTGCTTTAAAATTATACTAACTAMTTGAAATGTTGTGGTTTTGGAATATATATTATACTATAGAAGTGCCCTATAAAGGATGAATTTCTATCAATCAGCTGTCCCCTTGCTTCTCTTCTGAAATATCTCATTTTGCCTTTAGTGATATAGGACTGTGTGTACAAGATAGTTATTCAAATAATTTAATTTCTTTGAATAAGGTTGGATTATGAATTTCCATAAAATTGGAAAACTTAGGGTATTATGTCAATAAATATGGATTTTTTTTTAGATTTCTGTTAGAAATTTCAGCCGCTGCTGAAGACTTTGCATATCCAAGTCTAGGATTGCGGAAGTGTTTTACAAGCAAGGTTTAACTCTGCATCCTGGGTAAAAATCAATATGAGCAAAGTTTTTCCTTGTCTGTTGTTGTTAGCCTATATAACATTGGAAAATGCGTTCCCTGCCTTTTAAGGGTGCTGGCATAAAAATCTTGTTATCAGAGGCAAAAAAAACTAAAAGCAGGCTGACCTACAAACCTGTGCTGAACTGTGGTTGAACCTTACCCAGACAAAATCCTGCAGCAACCACCTAGTAGGAAACAAGTCAAGGTTATGGTTCCTCTTCCTTGATAGCCCAGAAGATTTTATCATTCAGGATGTTGAGTTAAAAAGTGAAGAGAATGTGTCATCTGGTGTCTAAGTACTTGATTATTGTTTTTCTCAGCTGTGAATGCAAACTTCTCGCAAACCTGTTTGGAATTAATCTCTGCTTTGCCAGCTAGTTCTTTCTCTGTCAAAGAGAGCAGCTAAAATTTGTGTCTTGCTGTAACCAAAAATGTCATGCTAAAATCTTGCTGTGTTGTCAGACTGGCTCTTGATGTGGCACCCAAAGGTTGCTTAGGTGACTGGTGGTTTCCTGCAGTGCAAAACTCTGCTCTGGGACACTTTGTAGGGCTTATATGAAGTACAGATAGTTTTCAAAGTCATATTGAGAGGTGAAAGGCATTTAGTTGACCTAGCTATTCAATTACTTGTCTCAATATCTGAAATTGTGGTCACTTATAGTTCTTACATAAACTTTCACCTTTTTATAAAATTAGGAAAATAGTTGTTTGAGTCTGTGATT
Source organism: Amblyornis subalaris (assembly GCA_018881555.1). Lineage (NCBI taxonomy): Eukaryota > Metazoa > Chordata > Aves > Passeriformes > Ptilonorhynchidae > Amblyornis > Amblyornis subalaris. The sequence goes on along the minus strand of JACAXG010000067.1, from coordinate 1,482,793 downwards.
CAGTTTCAAAGAAGACTCCTCTTGTAAGAAGTTCTGTCAAGCTCTCTATCCRTGTTGACTACTGGGGCCCATGAGAGGGAATAGGCGTCTGGTTTGAGGACTACAGACATAGCACAGCACTGCCCATTGTCCAGAGGAGTGAGAAGACAGGAACAGTGCTATTCCTCATCCCCCCAGCAGCCCTCCCTCCATCAAGGAAATAGAGGTTGTGGGAGTTGATGTGGTGCTGAAAGGGTAGTATTCTCAATCAAGCTGCACCAGTAACAGAAAAAAGAAAAAGTGGGACTATATTTGCTGACCAATTTGCTAGCATTTGAGAAGCTCTTCCCTAGATCTGTGAGAACATAAGAGTTTACTGTGCTATCTGAAAGACTAGAGGTTGCTTTGGGGGTGATTGTTTAGTTTTGATTTTTTTTTTTTTACTACTGGGGCTATAGATTACTCTGCCTAGTGAGTTCTGCAAAGGAAATTATCATTCTCTGTATGTTTGGGTTCTTATTGATTAAAAAAAGTAGGGTTTATGATAGCATCCATACCTACCTTTCTACCCACTAGTTTTGCAAATCACAGTGAAAGAGTTGCCTTAGGCAAAGCACATACTCTCTTCCTGTGTGGCTGGAGACACATTTGTAGGGAATAAAAGAGGATTTTCTTCTATTTTTTTTTTTGTTTGCCAGTGCAGCATTTAGGTAAATATAGTCCTTTGTAGATAATCCCACCTAAAATCAATGGGATGAATGTAGCTTGAGGCATGGAAGAACTGCAGTCGTGGCAATAGCTAACAGGCCCTGTATTAGTTTTATAAACCAGTAAACAAAATTGATTGAACTGTTTCAATATTGTACCTGGACTGAAAATTTTATAAATACTGCATTAACATACATGTTTACTTTGACAGTTTCAGTTCCTGTGTATCATACTTGGCCAATTTATGCCAGCTGTAGTCACTGAGGAGTTTGCTTTTTAAGTAGACCAGCTGGCTTTAATAGGACTACCACCAGGAAGAAATTAGTATGAAACTTGAGAAAGACCATAGAACATCTACTGCTTGTTTATATTGTGTGACTGCCTTCCTGAAAACATTTTTGTGCCATTAGTATGTAGTGACTTTTGGTCAAAGCCAATCAGAGGAGGAAGATGGGAAGATTTTTCATTGTTGGTCAAGCAAGATAGGTAAAAGTTGGCAGCTTGAAGAATTCAGGAAGGTTGCAAACAACTCATTTGGGGGAAATGTTTTCCTGCATGAATTAAGTGAGCAATTCTATTTATAGAAGTGATGTGCATCATTTCTAGATAGTCAGAACTTGCTTCTCGTTTTTTTCTTTTTATTTTTCTTCTTATTAGAAAAACAGGATTCTGAGCCACTTTCTAAGTCACTTGGAGAAGTCTGCTTCTCTTGTAAGCAGTCAACACATATCCTCCATTTCATAAATTATTAATAGTGCACTGTAAAAGTAGCTAGAACTAATGCAGACAAAAAAAAATCCTGTTGTAAGGTTCCAGAATCTTGCCGTTTATGATAGTTAGAACCTGTCTCCTAATTAATCCTGAATGAATTCCTGGACAGTTTATAACTGTCTACTGTGTGTCGTATGGTTTAAGTAGCTTTTTCTTTTCCAAACACTTTCATCCTCACGTATTTCACGGAAGCAAAGAATGTGTAAGGTTGGAAAGGATCACAGGGGGTCATCTGGTCCACCCCCTCCCTGCTCAGACAGGGTCATCCCAAGAGCACATGGCACAGGATTGTGTCCAGACAGTTCTTTGATATCTCCAGTAAAGAAGTTCTTCCTCATGGTCATTTATTCTTGCACAGTACTCATCTTACTAAACTATAGAAGCCACATTTTCCCGGTTATGTCAGTAAACTGTCTTTGCACAGAAGTTGCATATTTCATTTAATGTTTTCATTTGTCTGCCTTATAGTTGGGAGGGTGATCTGGAGAGAATAAAAAGTTTCGGAAGTATCAACTTGAAGCAGCTGTTCCTGTGTTTTGTTTTTTTGGGAGAGCATTTTGGAGATACACTTCTTTTTTTATTTAGCTTGGCGTTCTTAGTAACTGTAGAAAGTTTGTTTAAAAGTGCCAGAAGACTTTAAACTCTTCATCCAAGTTTATCACTTGAACTTACTCATCTGTATCAAGCATCCTTACTTCAAGGACTTGCTTTCCTTTGTTCATCCTTGTATAAGGCAAAAGGAAGGCTTTATATCTTTGTAACCACAAAAGATAGGTATGTACTCAACGTGTGTCAATTGCTSTGCTCCACTTCTGGCTTACATCCAATGCTTCATACTGTATTGATGCTTTTGTGGTCTTTCTCTCTGCTCCTTCGCCCCTTTGCCAAAAATCTCCAAAGAGCAGTTACCATTTTGCACTGTAAGCAAAGAAGTGAAAGGCATGTCAAGGACAGATCTGCTTCTGGCTATACTTCCTTATACAGCCATGTGCCCTGGCCACTGAGAGGGGTAAGATATGGGAATCTGCAGTGCCTGCAAGGTGTGAACTCCAGCTGAGGGAGGTTCTTCCACTGCATCTAGAAAAGTCAGCTTTTTCCTGACTTTGTTTAATCTGAAACTAGAACTGGAGACTCATAACTCTAGAAATTTTTGTACTGCCAGAAGCCACAGTGAAAACTAGTGATCAATCAGGACCAATTTCACAAGAAGAGGCAGTTTCATGCCTTGGTGAGATGATATCCTTCTTCCTCTCTTTCTTCTACCAAACCTCATAACAAACACATATAAAACACTAACTATTTGCTGGAATTCAGCACTCAGTCCTTCATCTGAGCTGCTTGGATTATATTTATGTGAGAGAGAGAGAGAGAGACTGACAGGCAGACTGACAGTTAAAGGAACAGCTTTTAAAACAAAAAAGTCTTTTGGAAGAGAAGTTGAAAAAAACCCCACCGAAAGTATCAAGTAATTGATCAAAAGTGTCAGTATTAGAGCATGTAGTGAACACAGAAGATTCATTTGTAATAATTGCAAATAAAAGTTATTTTAATCACAAAACCACAAATGTTGTATGCATACCAAAGTAATTTGTGTTGGTGAAGTTGACCAATTACTGTATTACTTCTCTTAATATGTTACATTATTTATTTCAGAAATAAAATAAGAATGGAATTTCTTAGATAAATTGTTTCAAAATTGTGTGTGAGAATGTTTTTGCTTTTTAAAAAATTAAGAAGCGGCTTAAATGTCAGACCATGCATATAATTTTTTTATGTTAATTCTCCTGCTATCAATAGAAAACAGGATCAAAATACAATAATTATTTTTCCTTGGAGTAATTACAGTGTATAAAAATTCTTAGAGTAAACAAAATTCAGCTTCTAGAAAATTTGGAAAATGTTTTTTCTATCCTGATTATCATACCTCCTGCTATTTGCAAGATACTTGACAGTACTTAAAAATCTTGGTGCCATGCCGAAAAGTATCCTGAATGGTATTCCCTCATTGTTCACTTTACTGCAAATACCTACTAAATGTAGGTTCTGTTAATATTAGAAGTGATTTACTACCTAATCTGAAGTTAATTGGGTGACAGTTTCAAAGTGAGGTCATGTGGTGCTAATTGGATAGTAAAGAAGAAAAAGAGGATATATTCCTCCATTCTGTTAAATCCTAACCCAGTGACAGGAAGCAAACAACATAGATGGTGGCTACTTCTTCAGCTAACTGCCCTTCTCTTGTCTTCCCCTGAAATTTACTGGTTTAATTCAAAAAGTTTTCCTGAGATATTGAAGGGAAATAAAATCTTCACTGATTCCACTGGAGATGGAAGAAGTCCAAGCTCTTTACAGTTCGAAAAGCTATCAGCAGATAAAAGCATAGAGGAAGAAAATTGCCATAGGTTAGGGAAACTACAAATAAATATGATAGCGCTTCCACCTAAGTGGAGTAGCTACGTTTAAGGTCTGAGTCTTCAATCTGAAATGACTAGTTTTTAAGGATTTTTAAATCATTCTGGTTTTAATATATTTGTGTATGCTTTTTTTCAGTCTTCTAAAACTTTGGAAAACTCTCATGCTTTGGGTGATGTCCAGACCACTTCTCAGAAACTTGTGCGTGGCTGGTGTAAATTGTAATTCACGAGGGTGTTTGTCTTAAAAGCTAAATTAAAGCCCATATATTATGAAACTGGAAATATTCAGTATAATTTTTAATACCTCTTCAGTTTAGTAAATYTGTTCAGAGCATGAAGAATACAAGAATAAACAGAACTGTTGCAGGTGCTCATCTGCACAGTGAATAATCTAGTGAAATTGCTCAATAAGGGGAGTCCTTACTTGAGCCCTTGAGCCCTACACATGTGAAGGGCTAGGTGGTTAACTTTATCAAACATTTGAAAAAGACCTGTGCTTATTTCTGATCAAGAAGAGATGCCAGGCTAATCATTAATGACTTTATTACAAGTACTTCCATCATACTCTATCCATTTTAAAAAGTCTTGCAGGCTAACATTTTCTCAACTGAGTAAATGAATCTGCTGGTTTCTAAGAAAGCCAAAACTATTGTGTTTAACATCTGCTTTGTTAAAGCCATATGGATGCACCTGATGTCTATGAATTCATCTTTATACACAGAATAATTTTCACACTGAACTCTTAATAAGAGAATGCTTATATCTCTGAAATACCAGTCAGAGCATTTTTCTTTGTTACCCAAGTTTTGTTTTCAATGTTTGTTTTCAAGTTACTCTTTATAGTAACCTCACACCTCACTCTCTTTTCTTTTTTCTTTTATTTTTTTTTTTCCCCCTTATGCAGAGGATTACTACTTCAGGAAAACAGCAGGTTTTCAGAGGCATTGCATTACTATAAACTGGCAATTGGTAGCAGACCCACACTAGCTTGTAAGTATTTGAACTATACAAGCTTGTATAATATTGACTATAGTTTTCATAGACAATTTTCCTACTCTTTAATAATGCTTTCTTTTTTTTTTCAGAAGTTTTTAAGTCACTAAGGAAAAGGTGAAATTGTGCCCTTGAAAGCACGTGTTTATTAGTAAACAACTACATTTAATGTGGTACAAGTAAGAAGCAGATAATGAATTAATGCTCAGCAGCACTACTAGAACCTAAAATGCTTCTGATCTGGGGTGTTGAGCCACAGATACTACTGCCCAAATTTTCAGACTCCTGTTTTCTGTTTCTTTCAGCCAGTCCCTGATATTTATGGTATGTGGGAGTGAATAATATAAATATTTTTGAAGTCCTTTCAGTTTTTCTTTCTTACCTGGGAAAAATAGAGAATAATCAGTAAGAGCGTCCAAATTTAAGTGGTGCTTTTTAAGATTGCTGAGACTTTTGTACCTTCAATAATGAATCTTCTCTGTATGTATATATGTTTTTATGTGTGTGTATATTTTTTGTAACACTTGGAACAGTGATGGTATATGCTTCATACAGTTCTAATAAGAGGAATGAAATGGAATACCCTGCCTAATGAGTCATTCTTTCCCTCCTTGCTCAGTCTTTATAGTCACTTTCTTCTTTCCTTGTCTCTAAACTTTTACCTTTTATATGTTCACATATATGTTATATGCTCGTGCTCACACCAGTGAGTGATTTATATTATTCAAAAAACAAATTAGATAACAATGGGATCTCTATCAGATACTATTTAGAATTAAAACATTAGATATAACATAATAGAACTCCATTAAGAGATAACATTTTTTCCCTTTTCACAGCTGCCTATTTAAATACTGGTATCATCCTGATGAACCAAGGAAAGACAGAGGAAGCCAGGAGGACTTTCGTGAAGTGTTCAGAGATCCCTGATGAAAATCTGAAAGACCCTCATGCTCATAAAAGCTCTGTTACCAGCTGTCTTTATAACTTAGGAAAACTTTTTCATGAACAAGGACACTATGAGGTAAGACTCCAGATTGGTCTATAATATATTGATAAAACCTTCATATACAAATAATACCTACTGCTTCTGCTCAGACTTTCAAAGTACATCACAGGCACAAATTGTTTGAATTTCACCAGATCAAGATTAGCAGTCTCTACAGAGAATATTTGTTCTCTACAGCCACTGGTGTAATGACATTAATTAGCAGGGTCGTGTTCTCATGTCAGAGGCAACATTAGCAGTGATCACATCTGATGTGTGTTAGTTTGTTGGGTTTGGCTTTGTATTCATAGCTGGTATGCAAAGGATAAAACCTGATTAAAGACCAGTCAACCTAAAGTTACTGGCTTTATAATTCAAAACAGAGTAAGTCCATCTTTAGTTGGAAAACTGCAATTATGCTTGCATTTGAGTCTCCCAAGAAATAAGACCCAGTTGAAATAATTTAAAACTTCAGTGATTAAAAACATCCCACTATGTGCTATTTTCAGATAACTTGACCTAAGTTCTAAAGTGGGCTGGATATTTTTAATGTAACCATATACTGCACCCAAGCCACCCCATCTCATCTGCATGTGCAACTGTGACTGTTGTGATTCCTCTCCATTTTCCCTGATGAACTTAACTGAAACTGGACATTCACTTGAGGTTGACCTTTAGCAGTATTTGAAAAAAATTCATTCTCTCTTTGCAGTGCCAGGCATACTTCAGAACAGGAGTTGTGAGTGATTTTGATCCATATAAGTGTTCCTGACCATGACAGTTACATCAGGTGTTTAAGGTCAGGCATGCACAAGCTGGACAGATTCCCTGTCATCTGTCATCTGCATCCAGCTCTGTGAGATGGAGTTAGTGATTGGTTAAAACACAGCTAGTGCATACATACAGAGAAGAGAACAGCGGCATGTTGTCTGCACAGCCAGTAGAACGTAGAGCTAGAGTTCAATGCCTGTGAGGTACAAGGGAATTTAAGAATATAAAACATTAGATTTCTTCCTGGTGGTCATTGCAGTCTTGGCTTGATAATACATTTAGATTCTTCTCAAGCATATTTCAGCCTTCATAAGCTGTGACTGTTTGATGCAGAACTAACAGACTGACCAGTAAGCATCCAAAGTGCTGAACGAATAAATGTGTGATCAGGCAATTTGAGGCACAGCATATTTGCAAAGGGATTCCAGTTTTGGCATTCTTGACTTTATAGTGCAACTCGTTCTTTCTGTGGAGCAGACTTTGGTTTTGAGGATTAGGCTTTGTTATTTCTTGGCAGTAGACAATGATTTCTTTATTTTTAGGTCACTTAGTGTAGTTAATCATCAGAAAGTCCTTTGTCTGCAATTTGATATTACTCCATATTCTTTGACAGCCTATAGAATTTTATATCTGTTTATAAACTCATCAGTCATTAAGGGATATAAAAAATGTTCTTGTTACTTCTGACTGGGAAAAAAGTTGCAATATCGGAACTATTGATGTCTTGTCTACAAGCCTCACTGAATTTGGTAAAATTCAGGTAAAAAAAACTTTAAAAGAAGAAATTTTGTACTTTCTGTGATATTTTTGATGCTGATGTGTTTTCTCTATCCCTGCACCTTTCATTTGGGGAAGGAAGACAGTTTGGTTTTACTTTGTATGTGATAGAATGCTTTTGAAATTGGTGTTTTCCCACTTGTGTGTCTCTTTTCAGGATGCCCTTATGGTTTACAAAGAAGCAATACAGAAAATGCCAAGGCAGTTTGCACCACAGAGCTTATATAACATGATGGGTAAGTGCATTGTTAGTGCTTCAGAATTACATTTGAGGAGTCAGGCAGAGTGAAACAAAACAGCTTATCCAGGCAACTGGCGCTCAAATTAATGAGCTAATAAAACCGCAAAATAATTACCTTCAGTAGATACAAGCCAAACTAGGTTCAGAGCTTAAATGCCAGCAACTGCAGTGCTGGATAAAGCACAGTAAATGATGAGACCATTAGATACTGGATATCTTTAAGAGTGTCAATGCAGCAGTTTTACATTTAGAATGCATGGATTAGTGTTTTTCTGTCTCCAGAATCTCTCATCCCCTACCTTAGAGGCCCCATGTGCCCGTGTGTGTGGGTATTAGATGTTGAATTGCCTTGTAAACCAAGAAGGTGTCCAAACAGACCCACAGAGATAGTTGGAGTTTTTCTTTAGGTTGTGCCGAAAACTTACTTCCCAGCTGATGTACTTTAGTTTAGACTTCTACAATGAGAGAATTCTTCTTATTATTCTTCCAGGACCAGCTATCTGTCCTTCAAAATTTTGAAAGAGTCCCTCGAGTACTGCAAAAAACCATCAATTTATCTGTAAAGGTGTATTTTTGTTTAACTTCAGTTCCGTATATTCTTCATCACATTTTTATATGGGATACATTAAACAGATAAAAGAAAGAAGATAATATGAATTATTGCTTACAGTACTCAGATCTGAAAACAAGAGGGCTGGTTCTTATTGTTCCAGAGATGCTTGTAAGTGGAATTCTCTCTCAAAAGGCATGTGTTTCTGCTAAGCAACTTCAGTGTTTGGCCCAGTACTCTCTTATTTGGGATAGAAGAGAATGTCTACTTTACTTTAAAGTAGTTCAAAGTGGAGCAATTAAAAATATATGTGGAAACAATTAGGATCAACAGGAATCGTGGGGTTTTGTGTGGTTCCCCCCCGCCAATGCCTAGTATACAAGGGAATGTATTGGTTGATACCAACTGGTTTGACACAGTTGCTGACTACTGTGCTGGTTTGACTGTAAACCAGCAGGGGAAATTAACCCCACACAAAATACCTCGAGAGATTTTAGGTCAAAATTACAATTTTAATAAAAAGGTTAAAATAAAGGCAGGAATACAGAAACACGGGCTTAAACAAACCGACAGAGTCACGGTACAACCTGGCACCCCGTTGACCAGGGCACGAGCTGTGCAGTCCAGTTAGGCATTGGTCCTGTAGAAGGTCTGGTCCGGAGACCTCTGGTAGTCCAGTGGTCTGGTAGTCCAGTGGTCCAGTGGAGTGGAGTCCAGTCGAGTGGAATAGTCTTGAAGTCCAGTCGAGAGGAGTGTCGAGTCCAGTCCGGAGGAKTGGAGTGGTGGATTTCTCCCATCTCAAAACCTTGCTTTTATGTCATGTTTCTTGGCTGGTACCTCCCCCAGGGGCGGGAACTTCCACAATGGAAGAGGATTTTCCTGATGTTCTGTTGGTTGCTTTGGCAATGAGCTCACATGAGGCTCTTGAAGGAGTGCATGGTTTCTGGCATTCTATTCTTATCAAGTCCCGTAATGAGCTGTTAATCAAGATAATTCAGTCAGGGTGATTGTGAAGTTCTATTGGTCCATACTTATCAAGGTCAGTGATGGGCCATTAATCAAGATAATCTACTCAGGACGGGTGGTGTAATGGGCCATTAGCTGAGATGATCTAATCAGGATGGGTGGTGCTCGTGGTGGGCCGGAGTGGTTATCTCAGTTGAGAAAAAGAGTACTTCAGGGACCAGGAGTGTAACTGTGAACTATCCAGCTTATGTGGGTGGTAATAGAATATGTGGTTAACTGAGGACAACTACTTATTCAGGAAAGGCATCTTTTATTAGCATCTCACAAGTACTTGGGCACAGGAAAAAGTAAAATTTTAGTTGTAACTGATGCTATATGTTTTAAAAATGTAAATGCTAAATTACTACTTCTCTTGCCACAGTGACAAAGTATCTAATGTCAGTAACAGTGTAAACATATTCTTAGCGGTTCATACAGTTCAATGAAGAGTTACTTCTCTCTGGATGCTAAACTTTACCAGATTGATGCCAATGGCTAAAATCCATAAAATGCACAAATTGATTATTATGTATACTTTTGTTCATTGTCAGTCTTAGCAAAATTATTGTTTTATCAGTTTTATTTATCAGCATTTGCTGATAAATTTGGTGGTGGTATCAACAGTCACCACTGTGTGAATTAAAACTCTGCTTACTATTGGTGGCCTATGACTGCTGAAATACTGCACTGCTCCAGCAAATCCTCTGAAGTTTGACTGCCCTCTTTAGTGCAGGTAAGTTTTTCATAATTATGAGAAAAGTGTTCCTCAGAATACAAAACTGGAAAAAGTAAACCAGTGCTGTTTCTAGCATGATGGTTGTCTGTCCTGGGTTAGTTATATATTCTATTACCACCCACAAAAGCTGGAAAAATTTTGTAATTACACACYTGGGACTCCTTATCTCAACTGAGATAAGCACTCCAGCSGACAGCAAGCACCACCCACCCTGGTTATCTGATCTCAGCTAATGGCCCATTAGCACCACCCAGCCTGACTAATTAGCCCGAACCCTGGATCATTGGAGGACCCCAAATCATCTCTGAGAACTCTGAGAAGCATCTCGGAGGACCCTAGGGCTCATCCAAGCTCATTACCACAGCAACCAATAGAACATCGGGAAGATCCTCTTCCATTGTGAAAGTCCCTGCCCCTGGGGGAGGTGCCAGCCAAGAGACACAGCATAAAACAAGGATTTTGGATGGGAGAAGATACCCTCGACTCGATGGGACTCCGCTCTCGAGACTCCACTCTCGATGGGACTCTCGACTCGACTTGACTGGACTCCACTCCTCAGAATTGGATTCAGCTAGCTACTCCACTCCACTCCTTGGAATTGAATTCAGCTACTCCACTCCAATACCGGGAGTGGACTACCAGGCCTTCCTGCAGGACCAGTGCCTAACTGGACTACACAGCTCCCACCCTGGTCAACAGGGTATCAGGTTGTACCATGACTCTGTCAGTTTGTTTAAGCTTGTGTTTCTGTATTACTGCATTTATTTTAATCTTTTTTATTAAAATTGTAATTTTGACCTAAAATCTCTCGAGGTATTCTGTGTGGGGTTAATTTCCCCTGCTGGTTTACAGCCAAACCAGGACATTGTCCCATTACAAAGCAGGCTTGTGCTACCCATTTTCTTTTCCAATGAATAGATTCTTCCTTTAAAACCACTATGACCTATAAGTTTCTTCAGATTTTTACTCTTCTTTTGTTGATTTTTTAGGTTCTGGAGACCTTTCTCAATTTCCTTTGTAAGCACAATCTGTGATGTCCAAGTTCACTCTGTTCCTGGGATTTGCATTTATTAACTCACAAAAGCACAAAGAGTAGCTCAGTCCTTTGCCCAGACTTGGCTTCTGCTATACTTCCTCCCTCTGCTCCTTAGGCCATGCTCTGGCTTCTGCTTTCTTTAAGCATCTGCCAGCACTTCATGGATGTCCTGGTGGCATAACAAGTTATGGTTAACTGGGTCTATCTTAGCCCGTTATGGAGCTCTGAGAACTCCAACTATCGTTAACATAGCATATATTTGTATTTTGGTTGTTGCTGTGATGGCAGCTTTTGTAGGGAAAATAGAACTTGCTTCACACTGGTTGCTAAAGTGTTGCTTGTAGGTTATGCTGTGATGGTAATCCAAGAGGCTACATGAAGTTGGGTAGTGACTTGAATTGAATGCAGTGCATCTTTACTAACAGGACTCAGACTGACTTGTTCAAAGCTGTCCTGGATGTGTCTACATAAGCCTACATGACTGCAGTTAGTCTCTCCTTCCTGTAATAGTGTAAAGGTTGGATGTCAAGAAGGAGCTAGGTAGCTATGTTTGTTTATAGTGTGGAAAGAAAACCATACCTCTGGGGAGTAATGAAACCTGTGTGATTTAGACATCTATTTTAGATTGTACACATAATCCCCTGAAAGCATGCTTCTCTAAAAGGAGCTGGGATGACTAACTTAGACTGAGTAGCTCAAGTTGGGTGAAATAAATCCTAAATACCTATTCAGTCATCCCTTTGCATTGTGTGTGACAAGAGAACAAGGCAACTGCATCCATTATCAGAAGTGCATCCGCTTTGCAGCTCGTACTGTGTCACTGAGTATCAGAAGGCCAACCGGATTGTTTATTTCTGTTTTGATGTTCAAGACAAAATTATAAACATGTTCGCTGTAACACTTTCTTTGATAAACAGCATTACATAAACTTGTCTGCCTACTTCTTGCCTTTAAAAGGGAGACTAGAGGAACTGAAATAGGCCAGTCCTGTCTCGTGCGCTTGCAACTGCATAAACCTGACTGTGCTGTGCCCACTCATTCTATGCTCATTGCTGGAGAGGAAGGGGGAGAAACTGGGGAGTGCTCCCCATCTGCTTGGGAAGTAGCAGAAGGAAGTAATCCTTCCCTCTCTCCCAACATGTGGAAAAAGTCTTCACAGCTTATCATGAAATCCAAGAATGGCTGCAGTTTGAGGATTATCTGCTATGGTTGTTACTATGGTTGTTATTATGATGAATGTATTCCCAGTCTCTGGCAATCTGTGCTTGATTGAGTGGCACACATATTGCCACATACTGGCATGTGATATAAGGAAACAGTGCTTCCTCTAATTTTTAATGATTATTCATTCTTGTAATTGAAGATTTTTTGGAAGGTTTTTTCTCCTGTGTGATGTACATGACCTACTTAAAAGAGAATAAACAGGAGATGAACTGTTTCAACTGAATCAGGTTTGAACTCCAGCACTCTGAGTGCAGTAGCATTAACACTCCAGCAGTGCTAAGCTTTTACACCACCTGCTTTCCCTGTTTGTGTTACACTTCTTTTCCTGTGCTTGTTTCTATTGGCCTTTTGCTCTGACAGGCCCACTGACTCATTCCTCTGGTGTGTCAGTCTGCCTGAGAGATTCTCATCCTTTCAAACTCTATGTAACTTGCCTCTTAACGGGAAGAAGAAGAATTGGGACGCAAGAAGGAGGCATCCATTTGACTTTGCGTTTTTTCGAGGTACAAAAGACAGAACCATAATACCAGCATCAAATGTTGTAAGTTTGTGCATATGAAAAAGTTGCAGGGAAGATTTTGGTCTCCTGTTGCTGTGATTTATTTTGCCAGGTGTGCAACAACTCAGCTAAGGAAACCATATGTTTCTCTGGCTTTGTACCAAGAAATAAAACCTTTTCACTTTTTTCTTAGGAGAACCCAAAACAGCTAAAAATTAAAACTCTAAAACTAGAATCAAAATAATTATTCAACAAGCTGTATAAGGTTGGCTTGGTATTTATTTTCTGTATACCGTATTTCTTTGATGTAAATTAAAAAGTACATGCTAAGGTTACACAGATTAATTTGCTTGGCATGGCAACTTGCACTACAAAGGCCAGAGTCCAGCTCAGCTGTATTAAATAGGTAATATATTTTGTTTAAAGTTTCAATTAAAGCCTGAGGTCAAAAGATAAAATGGTCCCTGTGGGATCTTGAACACTTTAATGCCAATATTAGGATTGCTTAAGGATCAGCCTCTGCTCTAGATGTCTTTTGCGTTCCTTGAAATCTGATATTATACAGTTGATTGTATTACATTGCTTTTAAAACCACACTAGCCCACCTGCTACAGTAATTCATACTCCTGACAGTTAAGTGGTGTGAACAGGACTGTGGAGGCTTTATTTTAATACCAAACAGTAACAAGAAAGATGTTGGGGTGGCATTGTTCGGGTTTAGATTGGCAAGATACTGTCATAAAGACAAATGTCTTGATTGCACTTCGTCTGCCCCTGCTAACTAACATTTGAATGTCTATTTTCAAATTTTGCACTTAAGGCAAAGCCTTACAAACATTTTTTATGAGAAATGCAAGTCACAAAAGAAGCTAACATTGCAGGAGTGAATACACTTCATGATGCACAAATTGAAGTTTAAATTTCTCCTTGCTAATCTGCTGCTTTGCACACAGACAGAAAACAAATCATATGCAAGAGTACAGACCAGAAAAGGAGAGTCAGATTTTACATCTGGTGCAGAGGTTTGTATCATAAGTACAAAGGCTTAGCATGCAGAGAGACTTTCTGTGTTGATGATTATAACATAACTATCACTTTATTTGATTATGCTTTTGGGTGGACGTGGCTGTTTCAACAAACCTGTTAATATTGTTAAGACTCGTATCCCATTTACCCCTTGTTCCCATTAAATGCTCATTTATTGAATTATTTTAAAATATTGTTTAGAACTCCAGGAAACCCTTTGGTATAATTTTACTGTGCATACTGAGCAATATTTAATTTTTAAGATCCAAAGATTATTAAGCTGTGAAATACATATCCCTCATCATAATTTATGCAGAATATGGTACCTGCACTTATCTAATCTTCAGTCATCAGTATGCTTCCTGTGCATCTCTTGAAGTTATACTGGTGATTTCTTACTAAGTGTACATTACAAGTTGTTTTTTGGTTTTTTTTTCTTTTTAAACTAGCTTGGATGGGAAAAAGGGTATTTTTTTCTTTCATATGTACATTTTATTACATGTTCCATGGAAATAAGAATGGAATCCCCTCCTGCGGCATACTGCAACATGGACTCCAGCCAAGATAAAAGCATCCAGCAACTAGAGACATTTAGTAAAGGAGTTTACAGCTTTTTATAATATTTTTACCCATTACTCAATTCTATTTCACAATGTCACGCGCTTAACCAGCTAATAGGATACCCRATCACGCATCCATTCACCAATAAGAGAATTGATCATATGTTTGTTAACCAATAGAATTTCTGATCACGTGGCCTAGCATATACAGTAACTTTTACCTAAGAAAAATGCTTATTTGAGCATAATGGATTTCTCTACATACTCTTGCTTGCTACATTTAAGAAACAATGTTACCTTCTCTTTGCCTTGACTACACAGGTCTTTGTTTTCTTAAACTAAGTGGCCTTTGTTCCCCTCTGTCCTTTGTTTCAGCTCTACACCCTCCAATGGTGTTGGGAATAAAATGTTGGGCTTCCTTCTCTCCACCTTCCCACGCCCATCCCAATACTTTAACCCTTCCCCCCTGAGACTTTGCAGACTGTAGTAGTTTATATCTGGTGTCCAAAACTGAGTAGCTAAGTGCTGCATCTAGCTGGCAGCCAGTCCCTGGTGGTGTTCCCCAGAGCTCAGTACTGGGGCCTGTCCTGGTTAATATCTTTACTGATGATCTCAATGAGGGGATTGAGTGCACCCTCAGTAGGTTCACAGATGGCACTAAGTTGGGTGAGAGTGTTGATCTGCTGGAGAGCAGGAAGACTCTGCAGAGGGACCTGGACASGCTGGATTGATGATGGGTCAAGCGCAACAGTAAGGCGCTTACCTTCAGTAAGTGAAGTTCAGTAARGCGAAGTACCAGGTGCTGCACCTGAGTCACAACAGCTACAGGCAGGGGTAAGAGTGGCTGGAAAGCTGCCCAGTGAAAAAGGACCTGGGGGTGCTGGTCAAAACCAGCTGAAGATGAGCCAGTGTGTGCCCAGGCAGAAATAGTGTGGCCAGCTGGACCAGGGAAGTTACTGACTCTCTGTACTCAGCACTGGTGAGGCCACACCTCAAATCCTGTGTCTGTTTCTGGGCCCCTCACTGCAAGAAAGACATTGAGGTGCTGGGACATGTCCAGAGAAGGGCAATGGAGCTGGTGAAGGGTCTGGATCACAAGTGCTATGAGGAGCAGCTGAGGGAGCTGGGGGTGTTTAGCCTGGAGAAGAGGAGGCTCGGGAGAGACCTTATCCCTCTCTCCAACTACCTGAAAGGAGATTGTAGCCAGATAGGGGTTGGTCTCTTCTCCCAGGCAACCAGCAACACAACAAGAGGAAAAGGCCTCAAGCTGTGCCACGGGAGGTTGGACATCAGGAAGAATTTATTCACAGATAGGGTTGTCAAGAATTGAAACGATATACCCAAGGGGAAGTGATGGAGTCACCATCCTTGGAAGTGGTCAAGAAATGACTGGATGTGACACTTGATGCTATGATCTAGTTGACATGGTGGTGTTGGGTGGAAGTGGTCAAGAAATGACTGGATGTGACACTTGATGCTATGATCTAGTTGACATGGTGGTGTTGGGTGGAASGTTGAACTTTGACGATCTTTGATGTCTTTTCCAACCTAAATGATTCTGTGATTCTATGATTCTAAGTATAAATCTCCATTCGGATTGCAGTCTCTCCTGTTTTTTCACTTTGCTTTGAGAGATTCAAGCTGGGTATGAGGGTTACAGCAGTGGATTGGTGGAGATGGTAATTGATTCAATGTTTGAGACCAGGTTTGGGGTTTTTCCCAGGTTCTCAGATTTTCTTAGTTTTATTTCTTTGGGCAATTGATCTATATTTTCATGTGAAATGCTTGAGTTTTCTTAGGTAATATTCTGAAAATGCTGAGTCTAAGGCTGAAATGCATTTTAGTTTTAAACATGCAGGGTTTTATATGAAAATAAATATAATCATAACATTTGCAGACAACAAATATGGTCCAATACTGAGATTGGACTACAGGGATCCCAGTTAGGCATGATTCTAATGGAAAGTGCTTCTATTGACAGTGTTTTAAAGAAACTTATACTGGCGTGAAAGTGAAAATATCTATCTTGTGTGAGTGCCTCTATTTTTGTCAGTATACTTCTTTCACTGGGAGCCTTTGTACAGCAGGAAACAGCCGTGCAAAGTCCGTGCGATTCCATGCTGCAACTGATGTTATTTTGCTCTTCATTTATATCTGTTTTCTACTTTAGGAATTTCCCTTCAAAAGATGCTTAGTGGTCTAATTAAATCAGATAAGGCTTTGCTTTGTCTAATTGAGGCCTATAAGAATTTGTTCAACCAAAGTCAATGTGGATTGACTCCCATCCATCAAAAACCCTGCTCAAATACAATACATTCCTTTAAATCTCCAAGGTTATTCTGTAAAAATTTCTGAAAAAACCCAAGCAGAATATGCTCAATCTGTGCAGAACTTGATGCTCATTATGTTCACATGCTTCAGCTGTTTTGGGGAAGATGTGCATGCAATGCATATTTATAACCAAAACTGTTAATCTTTTGCAGTAAGTCTTAGACATCAGTATAGTATAACATCAAACTGTGCTTCCAGATTTATTGTCTTATTTTATGCACTGGTACCAAAGGGAAAAAAGAAGGAAGTCATTTATCTAGGGAGGTGCATTTATGGTAAGCACATCTGCAGTCTTGATTTGCACAAGAAAGCTGCATGGTTGCATTATCAAAGACACAAACTCCTTGTAGTATTGTGGCACACAGAGATGCAGACCTCTCTGTCATTTTCAAAAGCAACTTGTTTATACTCCCAGTTCAAAGAAATGCTGGAAATATTAAATTTAAATCCTGACGGAATGTATGTATTAGAGATTTTTCTTCTCCAAGGGCATCTCCATCTTCCTTTGTGTTCTGACATCTGGTGTCTTGTCCATGTCAAATTTTATATTCTTAATATTACAATTTTACCACCCAGAAATTTAAGGGGCAGATAATTAACATATACAACAGTGATGCAAGGCAGATTTGCCCTACATTGTCTCCCTTGTGGAGATAATTTTTCAGTTGTCTTTTCAGCAATATCTTTTGGGGTCCTAAAAGGAGGACCACTGGAGGGACATATCTTCTTAATCTGAACGTATGGATACATTACACCTGTGGAGGTACAGTGCTTTTAAATCCATAGTTCCATTGTACTTTCTCATCAGAAAGTCTGGCATGCTCCCTACCAGGATATGGCCTTTGCTTTCAGATGACTACATGCATCTGAAACAGAACAAATACAAAATCAGCAGATGAGAGTTTAATCCAGAATCATATAACATACATTCATGTAAATTATACCTAATTTTGCTTTTTAACAATATGTGATAGGCATGGGAAAATCTCGTGTCCTTTTTTTTTAAAAATTATTTTTCTTACAAACACATTCCACTTCATTATCAAGTAAAACATTCGTCTTTCAGGGGAAATAGCTGCTAGCAAGCTGATCTTTTATTAGCATCATTATTTAATGTAAATCTTTAATGTTTATTATGATTATTATTGTTATTAATTATTGTTAATTATATGTTAATTAATAATATATAATATTGTTAATGTTAATTAACAATAGTTAATTATAGTTGATATATATAGTTAATTATAGTTAATTATATATATAATTAATTAATATATAGTTAATTATAGTTAATATCCTGGCATCATTTTAGTGGGGAGGTTTTGGTTGTTTTGTTATTTTGGCAGGTTTTTGTTTCATTTTGTTTATTTTAAAGGATTATTTTTAAATTCCAGGGATTCTGAGGAAATATGGGAAAATACTGTTGGTGAATGGTAGTTTTGCAAGTGATCTATCTCTGGCAAATAAAATCCACACGAGTATAGAGATTTTAGTTATAGTGGTGTAAATCTAGCTAAAAGGTATCCCATTTCTGATTTCTTTGAAAGTATTAATAGCAGTGTTAATGAACTTCGTATGTGCTTCTTTAAATGGTGTTTCAGTTGCATATTAATGTTTTTCTTGCACTACATTAGTGAATGAGAGTTACAGTTTAATAATATATGCTCTTTCTTGTAGAATAAGACAAGAAATGGGTTCATAAAACTCAGAAAATATTAACTGAACTAACCTGTGTAAAAATGGAAACAATTTTGAATTACTGATTTGTCCCATTTTACTCCAGTCATCTATTGAATTTATTACCACCACTCATTGTGCAGGCAATGCTGCACGTGTCTGTGTTGATACAGAGTAGAGACTGGAAATAACTGTCAATTTATATCTTAAGGTTTTCACTGCCATGAATTTATTTCTCTGTCATTATTACCTCTATTGAACTTTACAGATCTGACAAGTTTTATTACTAAAGTGTCCGTGTGTGATCTTTCAGATTTTTAGCATGAGATTTGAAAGATTTTGCAGAAAAAATAATTGTTAAAGCAAATATAGAAATCTGCTTATGTGTTGGTTTGCATATTTTCTGCCAGTGGACCCTCTGTTATCTTTCTAATGACCAAATCATTTGTGTTGCAAGTTTATAAGAATGCATGATTGTAAATGATAAATATTATTTTTCTTATTTTAATTTCAGACGCACAAATGCATCCTGAATTACGAAGATCAATACATACATGTTTTCTCTGACATTTTTGTCGGAAAATTATCTAAAACTGGCATAGCTATTGCTAAATTGTGTCAATCTAATGCATAAAATCACTTGTTTGAATTAATGGTCGAGTTACTTTTTGCCTGATTTTATTATGGTCTTTGAGTATGGCAGTGGTAGGAGTTGTCAGTTTTCAACTTAATTTGTTGGGGTTTTTTAATTTAAAAGATGGAATTAATAACAGAACCTCTAACAGTGTTTCCTTCTGTAGTAATCGTATGTTCTAATTACTTAAAATATAGGAATTCTTGATACAGGCTCCTCAGGAAAAAATGTTCAGCTATAGAACATTCTGTGACTGCAGAGAGTCACAGAATCACAGAATATGCTGAATTGGAAGGCACCCACAAGGGTCATTGAGTCAAACTCCTGGCCCTGCATGGGACCATCCCCAAGAGTCACACCACATGCCCGAGAGCACTGTCTCTTCTTGAACTCTGTCAGGCTTGGTGCTGTGACCACTTCCCTGGGGAGCCTGTTCTCGTGCCCAACCACCCTCTGGGTGAAAAGATCTTTTTCTAATATCCAATGTAGGCCTCCCCTGACACAACTTAAGGCCATTCCCTTGGGTCCTATCTCTGGGCACCACAGAGAAGAGATCAGTGCCTGCCCCTCCTCTTTCCCTCACGAGGAAGTTGTAGACTGCAATGAGGTCTCCCCTCAGTCTCCGCTTCTCCAGGCAGAACAGACCAAGTGACCTCAGCTCCTCCTCATACAGTTTCCCTCAGAGTCCTTCACCRTCCTTGTGTCCTCTGGATGCTCTCTAAGAGCTTGATATCTTTCTTATATTGTGGCCCCAAAACTGCACACAGCACTCGAGGTGAGGCTGCCCCAGTGCAGAGCAGGACAATCCCCTCCCTTGCCCCACTGGTGATGCTGTGCCTGATGCTCCCCAGCAGAGAGCTGGCCCTCCTAGTTGCCAGGGCACTGCTGTCTCATGTTCAACGTCAATCAGGACCCCCATGTCCCTTTCCTGTGGCACTGCTCTCCAGCATCTCAGTCCCCAGACTGTCCGTAAATCCGGCGTTACCGCATCCTAGGTGCAGAATCCAGCACTTTCCTTTGTTGAACTTCATATGGTTGGTGATTGCCCATCTCTCTAATATGCTGAGGTCTCTGCAGAGCCCCCCTGCCTTCAAGGAAGTCAACAGCTCCTCACAGTTTTTGTGTTCGAATTTCTGGGGAATACAGTTTCTTTCTCTACCGTTTGATATTTAGATTGATATACTGTAGCTTTGTTTCTAGGTGCCGCACTCAGAAATATCCTCAAAGTTTTAGGAGCTTAGTTTGTGAAGTAGTTGAGCTCTTAAAACCTATTAAAAATTGAATTTGCCAGTACTCCAAAGTTTTTAATCTCTTCTTATATCAGAATCCATCATGAAAAATAGATGAGAACCTTGGATCTGTTCGAAATTTGGCAGTGCATTCAGCCTTTACTACAAGCAGATAATAGCTTCATCTCTTATGGCTGCTTACATTACTTCTTGAAGCATCTTGTTGTTAATTGCTTGCAAGTCTGCCAAGCTGTAACAGGTTGGGCTGGAATTTTCGGCTTACAGAAAAGGACAGTATGGATTCCTCATTTCCTGTAGGCTAAATGAAGCAGAGGCCTGTGAGAAAAATAGTATGCAATCAAATAATTAAACATTCTGCCATAAAGCATGTGCTGACATAGTGAAAAAAATTGCATCTGATGTTAATATCACTGAATTTGATGTTCATGTTCTTTTGGGGTTTCTTACCTGTTTGGATTTTTTTTTTTTTTTTTAAATTTAGCCTGGGCTTTTTGGGGGGGGAATTGTTCTTTTAGTTTGGCCCTAAACAGCAGCAGAATTACTTAAGTGCTTCTGTGTACATAATCAGATATCCATGACCAGTGCATGAGTACAGAATGCTACGTAGATCTTTGATTTAGAAATCCTGGTCTGCTGTATTTACAGGCTTGCACCCCTTTTTGGGAAAAAGTCTCTGTTCCTGAAGACCATGTTGGCTTCCCTTAGCCTTGGCTCAAGATGACTTCTGACTCTACATCGTGCTCATTTTATCTGTGGGCTGTAGTTTGGTCATTTTGCGTGCACCACACCCTAACTCCTGAAACTCAAAACTTATGTGCTACATTTTGCCTGGGATCCCTATCCTCTGGTGACAAAGACAGAAAAAGAAAAATCTGACTCGGCCTTGTCCAATTTTCTTTCATCAAGAAAATCTTCCATAGCCTCTAAATATTCAAGACAGAGATAAAGTAGCTCCCATGGTATGAGTTCCTTATTTTGCCTCTGAGAATCTTTTTCTTCAGGTTTTGGGGGTGTGGTAGTTGGCTTCCAGTTTGAGTAGAGAACTTTGGTCCCTCTGTCTCCCTGATGCCTTCACAGTTATTAATTTCCATGTAATGTGGAACTGGGGCTGTGACTCACCTGGAGAGAGCCTTAGCTGACATTTGCTTGGGTCAGCTGTAGTCTCTTGATCCTCCAGTAGTAGCATTTGATAAACTGTGACTTCATAATTTTTAGAAGATGCTTAGTCATTTATTAGAAATAGATCAGCTGCTGGGATGATGAATCTCCAATAGGCATTTTTGGACTGTCATTGACTTAGGCGAGGGCATGTTTATGTCTAGAGCCCTTGTGAAAGAGCTGTGTAAGTGCAGAGTTTTAATCTGAAAGCTGTTATTCTTCACCGTTACATACTTGTTTCATATTGCTTGTTTCCAACCTTGAATAAATTTAATTGTTTGCTTCTTGAAGATAGTGTCTTGCTGTGTATGCTAAACTCTTTCTCAGAACCTTCATGACTACAATTTTCTGTATAACAGTAATATATAATATATATATTACATGTATAAACATATAATATAGCAGGGTTTCTGACATTTATCTGTTGTTCAACATTGCCTGCCTCAGCCTCTCATAGTAAAGGACTTCACTTCAAAAAATGTCCAGTTTCAGTCGTTTTGTACGTGACTTCTTAAAACTAGCAATTTTAAAATAATGGATGCTATGTTTTAACTTAAACAAATTGTGGCACATGACCTAATATAACTACATTCAGAGATTAGGTTTTTTATTGTCTTGCCCCTCTCTTCAATATACTTTCAGGACTGTTTTCTTTAACTTCCCTAGTTTTTAAAACAAAATTTAGGTTCTTAAGTTATGGTTAAATGCAAACATTTTCCCTGTTCTTCCTGCTATTCCATGCTTTGCAATGTAGAGTGATGGAAAAAAAGTAGCTTTTCTACATAGATGAGATAAAATTTCTGTTACTTTGAGACTTTTCACTGAAAGCTAACAGCTGGGGCTCTTTCTGGCAATTCTGTTCCAACGATAGTTTTCATCTCAACCATACTATTTCAGCCCTAATAAGGCCTTAACTCATTCTTCTCACTCAAGTGTCTCCAAGGGTTCTCCAAGGGCTTTTTGTGTGTGTGTGATCACAAGCGTTCAAATCACTTCACCATTTTCAATATCTCTGTACATTTAAAACATAGAAAATTATAAATGAGGTAACAAGTCATGGAAGCCTTGAGAAATTTTGGGGGTTCTCACTAGCATTTGTTTCACCCTGTAGGAGAAGCCTATATGAGAATGAGCCGGCTGCCAGAAGCAGAGCACTGGTATGTGGAGTCACTGCGATCCAAGAGCGACCACATCCCAGCCCATCTCACATATGGAAAACTGCTGGCTCTGACGGTGAGTTTATCAGCACCTCCTGGGAACTGGTCTCAGGCCCTTCGAGTAGGTTAGGTAAAGGTATGGGAAGGCTTTGGCCTGAAAATTGCTTATTGCCTTATTTGTCACACTGTTTCAGTCTTTCCTTTTAATTAAGGTCTTCAACAGCATCGGAGGTTTTTTTGTGAGACATTGCATCTATTCTTGAGGTATTGCCAACTCTGTACTGGAAGAAAACAGTTACAATAGCACAGGAACTTTGTAATGCACAATAAATTGTTCTCTGGTTGATAAAGCCTTTATTATAAGTACTTTGGATCACAAGTAATGATATTAATTCAATAAGATATTCAGTGTTTGACTCAGGGTTGTTGGAGCAGCCTATGGCTGGATGTCTCCTATACGTTGTGAATAATGTCTCATGGTTTGAGTTTACGCTTCTTTAGGAGTATCTTTTTGAGCATATGAAAGGAACTGCTCAACTACTAGGAGCTAGTTCTAAAAAATCAGAAGAGTTGGACTTCTTTATTTCTGTATAATTTACTTGACTTTTGAGTGTAGATGTGCTTGTAGCTTCAGCTAAACTAGCCCCATATCATAGTTATAGCAGAGTGCCAGTCCCTCCTTGATTTTCACACATTTTGAAGATGAAAATGGATTTCTATTTTATTAGCTCAAATAATTCCTTTTTAAAACTGCCTTTCATTTGTTTTCGATTTCTCGTTCCCATTTTTCTGACCAATATCTTATTTCATTTTTATCTGTTCTACCTTTGCTTTCATTGTTCACATTAGTGGGTTCATATTTGCTTTCTGTGTTCTACTAATACACCTCTGTATGGCTCTTCAGTCCTTGTGCCTCAGTCTGAATATTCTTCAACTGAAAATTCCTCAGGGAACTCAGGGAAAGTTTCACCTAGAGATAATCTTTTTCTATGACCTTGATTGTGCTGTCCAGTCTTCAAGCAAAAAATGTCTTTTTACACAGGGTAGATATCCAGTGGAAAACAATAGCTCATAATTAATTTTAGCAGATCCATTACTGCTAAAAGTATCTGAATTTGGAAAAGGGGGAGGAATTAGAACAGAAGTTTTCTGTATGAGTAACAGGTGACAGCCTAGTTAGAAAGACCTAAAACTTGGTCAGTGTTATCATCTAATGTTAAATACAGAGTTTGATTACAAGCTCCTTGGATGAGAATTTTTTAGCTTGTAATGGAGGTCAAGATGGTAGTGTTATATCCCCACTGCCTCTCAGTTCCAGGTCCTGGAAAGGCTTTTGTTTTGGTGCAATTTTCAGTTACAGTTAAAATTGCTAGGATATTGACAAATGTATGCACCCACTGATTACTTTCTTCTGGAATAGAACTGCAAGTAGGTTGTACAGGAGAATTTCCAATTTTACATTGCTTTTCTAGCAGATATCTCTACATCTAGCACCTAAGAATAATAGGAGAAAGTCAGTGTTTTTGGTTTCTTCTTAGCAGATCTTTGACACACAAGTGCTAATTTATTGGAATTGCTGTGGGGAAGTGTTGTGGTTTAGGAATGGTATTTCCCAATTTAGTGTTCCCACTGTAACACTCCAAACCACATGCTGCTCACTCACTACTCCCTTTCCCTCCCCCTGCAGCAGGCTAGAGARGAGAATTGGACACAAAAAAGGTAAAGATCACTGGTTGAAATAAGAACAATTTAGTGCAAAGAGTAAAATAATAAATAACAGTGAAATAAAACAAGAAAACAAGCAGTAAGAGTAACAATATTAATAACTGAGTGTGCAAGAGAGGCGAATGATTCACATGAGAATGCTCACCAGGCAGAAACCCCCAACAATACCTGACTGCGCTGCCATACTCTGTGATCCAGAAGTGACCCCTTTCCGCCTTCCCCGGACAGGGAGGTGGTATAGAATAACTTCTGGGTCCTGGCCATGCCCCTCCCGCCTACTGCAAAAATTAACCCTGTGCTGGCCAGAATCAGGACAGGAAGTAAAGAGTTTTCTTAATTAAAATCCAAATATCTTTTTTTTCTTCTTTTCTTTTTTCTATTCCACACACACCTCTACCCCAGTACTCCTCTGGTTAATTTTCTGAACTGCTGACTATGTGAAATATGAGGTCTTCTAGGGAAAGTATTGCAGTTGTTCTGGGAAACAAGGTCTCACAGTTTTCTTCAAAATAACAAAATCCCCAAATCCCAGAACTGTACAAATATTGTGAGACACTAATTTTATTTTTTGTTCTTTTGTCCCCTCATTATGAAAGAGCAGGTGTAGGATTAAACATTAGTGTTCTTATCCCAACTTTTGAAAGGAAGCAATGAAGAATGTACACGAGTCCTTACAGTGGAATTGAACTGTTTATTTTTCTCTGGGGATCTAAATGGAAGATATGTATGGGGTGGATTGTGCCTTGAACATCTGAGCTGTGTTTGTGGAAGAATGAGTCTCAGCAAGGAAAAGAGCTGTATACACCTTTGAACACTGAACACTGCACTGTGATAGGCAATAAAGTACCTTTCCTTTCTCAACACACATTTGCTTTTCCATACTTGCTCTGAGCCATAATTGTAGTCTATTCTCATCACATTTGTTTGTTATTATCTCTTGACACTTTTTTCTTCATTGCTGTTGCTTCTTTTCATATTCATGGCAATACGTACAGATAGGGTTGATATCCGTTCTACTGACAGCACTATAAGCTGAAAAGATGGTGCTGAAGTCCTGTTAACTTGTAGGACGTCATAAACATGTAGCAAGGAACACGTTGATGACAAAGTATTTAGAGATAGCAAAACATTTTTTGGATAGTTACTCCATTCATGAAAGATAAAGTTTCTTTATCTTTGATCTATTGAAAATTCGCATTTATTCCAATTAGTTCTTTCAGCTACAAGTCTGAAAAAATATTCAACAGGAAAATGGATGATGCAGAGATTTGGCAGTAAAATATGGTCTGTGTTGGTCACTTAATCAGTTTTGCAGTCTACTGTCTGCTCAGTGATTCACAAAATGAATTTTTTCTAGTTTCTGGTATACTGAACTGTCCTAGTGTTAGTTCCCATCACAAATAAATGATTGCTGTAACTGTCATGCTTCCTGGAAGTCTTCATAGGCTTCCTTGGGATTCAGATGAGAGCTGCTCCCATTGGTATAATTATTTCATCCCMATCCAAACTTCAGTTATGACTGTGAATTATTCTTCTGTTACACTTTGCTACCTGGGCTCCTGATCATTTTCTCACAGCCTGTAAATTTAGGAGAGAGAAAAGCCTACTTCAGTTAGGTTTTGGATGTTAGAGGAGAGATGTTTTAGAGTCTTCCTTACCCTCTTCTATTGGAATCAAACTTTCAAACTTTTTGCAAACCTGTTTCTGAATATAGGTGCTGAGACGAAACTGTTGATAACACTTCTCTGTGTCTCTTTTCTAGGAGAGGTATGTAAGATGGTTGATGAAGTGAAGGGTGGATGTAGGTGCTAATATAGATAGAAAAATTTTCTGTCAGTGAAACTGGGGGGGTGAGGGAGGAGAGGAGGTAATTTCCAGACAAGTTCCTAAGTTCCAGCCAAAGGCAATTCTAATATAAAAGCCCCTAGCAGTAAAGTCAGACCTGTAAAGTTCACAAATTCAGCTGTTTTACTTCCTGACTTTAATTCCAATGAAGTGGCTTAATTTTAACCCCAGCTTTTCTGCTTCCTCAAGTCTGTTGCCAGTATTAATGCTTACTAAAAGCAGCATGACATAGAACCATAGAATCATTTAGGTTGGAAAAGATACAAGTAATGCCAGATGGACTTAGGCATGCTGCTGTATATGTAGGAAAAATCAGACCAGCTTAAGAGCTCCAGAGGAATAGCTAATGAATTTACAGTCTTGTTACCTAATATTGTAAGTCACAAGAATTTCCTAACTCCTATATTAGTTCATGTTATATGTTTGTRTCTAAGAATTACAGCTCACTAAGCTACAATTTTCTTGAAAATATGTTAGGACAGCATAATTTGGTGGTTGAAAATCATGATTGGTAGCTCAGTTAGTAGAATAATTGGAAAATAGCCAGTTTTCTGGAGGTTAGGTTTGTGCTTTTTTTATTTTTTTGAAACAACACGTAGCTGTTTAGAACTGTAGTGCATTATGTGCTTTTCATACCTTTAACTTGCTAAGCTGCTTCAATTACTTAAGGAATTCATTTGTCAATGTGAGATGTTAGTTGACCTAGCCAATCTTCTGGTAGCTTCATACCACAGCATCTAAGCCTCATCCCTTGCTTAGGTAATTTACTTCTATATCACAAAGAAAAGCATAATTTTTTTAAAGGGTTTAAAATTGCAAGGCTCCCAGCTTTAATATGAAAATGAGTCTGTCAAAAATGACAGTGCCAGGTGATGCCTTCAGCATGTGCTGTAATTAATTTTCCATTATATGAGCAGACCTTCTAGAAGTGAAGGCATTGGCTGTCATGCTAAAAAAGATAATTTACAAGTAATGCTTTTAATTTTTTTTTCCTCCTCTCACTTTAGTAGTCTTAAAGAGAAGACCAAGAAACCCTCCCTCCCAGTGTCTGGCTTCTCTGCCATCAGTCAGTGGTCGGTTGTTATAGTAGCATGCTAGTCTGAGAAGCTTTATTTCAATTATAAATAAATGTTTTGAAGTTTTGTTTTATCTGTTTTGAGTGAACTTGAGCCCACAAACCACCCTGCATAGCTTGCAGTAGTGGCTGTAATTGCTAAAGTACTTAGGGACAGCCTCATATTGTAACATTTAGTGTGTTGCATCTAGGAATTACAGGCTTTGCTATATTTCTCTGGAAAAAATTGCACAGTGTTTTCTTCCATTTTACATGGCACCACACAGTGCTGTTAATCTCCTATTTTTTACTGGCTTGGAAAATCACCCAAAGTGCTGTAAGAAAAATTTACTTTGCCTTGTAAAATTTCTGTGCTGGAGCTCCAAAGTATTAAATTCAGTGATAATCATCCTAGAAGATTCTCTATAATATAAAATGTTTTATTTTAAAATGTTTTCTTCAAAAGGGGATTGGGAAAAAGCAGTCATAGACATGATAGAGACAGGCAGTGTTTTGGATTAATATAAAAGTAACGGCATTGTGACATTCAAGTATCAACATTGAAGTTTAATACTTTTCTTAAATTTTGAAATAATTCCTCCTCAGTGAGTGACCATATTTTTGCCTGCAGTTGTTTGTTGCTTATGTTTCTGACAAACAGAAGGCCAGAGAGGCTGCTGTCAAATACTCTACTGTATTCAGTAATTGGTGTAGTCCTTGACTGTCATCTCAAAATAAATATAAATAAACGACAACGTACAAATAAATGGAAGATAGGAAGAACAGAAAAGAATTGGACAGCAGGGGAAAAAGAATGAATAGACTAATTCAACATTTACTATTTCTGTAATTACTTGCTGCTGGTGTTTCAGCACAGAAAGAAAATTTGCATTTCTGTTGGAAAAATCTGTCATATTGTCATCTTTAATGTCACTGGTTGATTGCTACTTTTTTTCCTGTCTCTCTAGATTTACACAAATTGGAAGGAAGCAGGAATGAGGGAGAACAGTCACGATGTCAAAAGAATCATGACTGTTTTTAAGACATAGCAATTGAAATGCTCTGTGTTAAATCTAGGTATGATTTTCTAGAACAGTTTCTATCTTCTTTTGGTAATCAACTCATTTAAAACAAACAAAAATATTTTTAGTAATACTTAGGGGAATGATAAATGCCTGCATATAAAGAAATCTTTAATTAGTGAAAAGGCATTTTCTGAACAGGTCAGTTAGATCAGCAAAGCTGTTAGGTATTTTGTTTTGGGAAACTATATCCCTTTGACTGTTAGTACTGCTTCTAGGAAGGGTTTTTTTAATGAAAATTGGATATTTCAGTTAAACTCACATCATGACAATATAAAAATTACTTCGAATCCTTGAGAATGCCCTACTTAAGAAACCGAGTGAAGCCAAGCAGTAGCCACTACTGCTTTTCTGTCTTGTGTTCAGTCTGTCTTTGGAGCCTGGTGCAGACCCTATGAGCTTTCTTGCCACTTGAAATCTCTTGAGGGTTAAAACTGATCCAAGCACAAGTTTGTATTTAGTTCTGAGTTTGCAAAATGTGATTTGTTTTCATTTTTGTTTCCAGCTTACAGGCAATTCACTTGTAGGGGGTAGGAGGAATGGGTTTCCCTCTTCAATGTGGAAAATCATGTTTATTGACTTCAGAACTATGAGCCCTATTTTTTTAAGGTTTGGTTATCTGATATATCTGGAGCTTTAACACCTCCAATCTGAATGACAGGATTTCCGAACTACAGAAATTTCAATAGGTGACATCTATTGAGCTTGTATTTCTTCAGAGGCTGGCTGCGTGCCAGAAGTATTGCATCCGTGGCTATCCTTTTCAGTCCTCTTAGGACATGTGTTTGGCTGCATGCCAGTTGTAATAGAATTAATTGTAAAACAGAGTATTTTCATTTAAATACAGCGTATCTGTCTAGTTCATAAATTACTCTGGAACAGGTATTTAGGCACATAACCCCTCACAAACCTCCTTTAGGGATCTCATCTTCTGTATCATGTTTCTAACTTCCTGTACACAGGAACGAGAGAGCCCTAAACTTCTCGCTTTACTGAACATGTATTTAAAGCTTGTTATAGAGAATATCGCTGACACAGGATGAACTACTTTCATCAAACAGTCACAGACTGCTTTGGGTTGGAAGCAACCTTGAAGATCATCTAGTTCTAACCCACCAAAAGAGAGATCTTTTTTCATTTATTACATGGTTGAATATAGCTGCCGTAATTACTCTGTGTGTAGTAATTTTGTCAGTAATCATGGAAAAATAGGCCAAATTTAGCTTAGAAGAAGTTCATAAGACTTGGTGAGAACAGCATGTGAGGGCAGTGAATTTATATTCTACTGACTGGCCAGTGAAATATGAATAGATACTAATACACTTCTTTATCAGAAAATGTAAGACGTGGTTTAAGACTGAACAGAAAAGAAGGGGACTAACCTGGAAATTCACTTCACATTTCATTACATATTCTTGATACGAAATGGTCTAAAGCTTAATGACCAAGGTGAGCATTTCAGTGTGGGTCTAGACAGTAAATATATCACACAGTGTAGAAGGAAATCTGTTCTTTAAAATTTTACTTAAGACTGTGCACAATATTTCTTGATTCCAACAGTGATGTAATGAGGTAAATTCCTTCTAAACTTACTTACCCCAAAAGAAAGACTAAAAAGTAGATATATCATTAAAATACCCAACCGAAACCAAAAAATCCCCACCACAAACAAACAGAACAACCGAAAAAACAAGTCCAAGGGGGAAAAAAATCCTATGCCTAAATTTCTTTTCTATACTGTTTTGAATGCTTTAATAGAACAAGAATGGTTATTTTGATAGGAGACACATAAAACAAGAAAATTGATGTCAAATAGCTTTAATATAATATTAATTTGATACATAATACTTGAAGAAAATATCACCTCAGTAGCCTCCCAATGATGTCCCAAAGGCAGTAAAGTTGTGAGCTGTGCTTTAAATTTCTAAATCTGTGTGTCAGTTTATATGCAGTGGTGTCACATTCAAAAATGCTTAAGCTCCAGTGGATTCCCACCAAAGTCAATGGGCACTGCTTCAGTCTCAACTCTCTGTTTATCCTGCCTTTAATTATCCCTGCAGATGTAGACTCAAGAACACAGTTGATATTACTACTCTCTAAATTAACCTTGACTCATAGAAAAATTACACTGACTTCAGCAGAATCTCAGGAAAGCTAGTAGATGGATTTTTGCTCGACAAAAACCCACATGTGGTTGAAGGAGGACTAATGTGATATATTAAGATGGAAGTAAACCACTTAAGGTGCAAGTAGAGGATTAAACTAAAACAAGAGGTTGCATTTTGTTGTTGAGGTCCAAAAGCAATGTACTGGATTATGCAAGCAGTATGCGATGTACTGGATTATGCATAGACTCTAGTGCATGTGAGGACCCTGGTCCAGTGAAATAACTGGGAAGGAGAATGAAGTCAGTCATGACTTCAGTGACAAGGTTATGTGGCTGTGTCATACTGGACAATAATGAGAAAGTTGCCTCGCATTTATTATAAAGTTTAGTGTATGGTGAATTAWTGTGAATTGGTAGATAAAGATTTACAGCATAATTTCCTCCAGACTAATCCATTTCATGCTCCTATACACTGAGATGGCTTCTCTGCCATGTCTGGTTGTTTTTATTTTATTTTAGTAAAGATGAGATGAAAAGGCAAGATTTATCTCCTTAATGCACAGGAAGTATAGAAACTGAGATAAATTTTTGATCTTTGATGTTAATAATCCAAGTCCTGTATATTTCAGTTGGACTAGCATTTCACGTACAAATTATGGTACAAGATATTTACATTGTAATTCAGAGTGAAGATGGAAGAGTTGTAGAAATAACAGCAAAATGAAGGAAAAAGAAGAATCCCTTTAGCTACTGAATACTAGATATTAAAGTTGTTTCTGAACTATTAATATTTAGAGCAGGGGTGGGGAGCTTGCTTATGTCAATGACATCATTGTAAGATGCAACTCTATAGTTCCTGTTTCCTTAGTCCAGCTAAGTAAAAGCTTTTGAAGAATTTATTACTAATTTTCAGTATCACACCATTTAAATTGTGTTTTGCCTCACAACTTTCGTAAGGCAAAAGGAACTAGTTATGAAACAGATATGCAGGTCTGCAATAACTTAAAGAAACACAGAAAGAAAATCACAGGTTCAGTTCAGACTTTTTTACTATCTTTGAATAGCCTGTCTGTGACTTTAAAATGTCCTAGAGAGGAAGAAGAAAACATGTAAAATAATCTCTTTATTTTTCTGTAGTCAGTGTGCACATTTTGATCAAACCTTGATTAAGAAATCTTTTCATAATTCAATTCATTTTATTAAAAATGTGAATGCTTGCCAAAAAAAAAAGAAGAACAGATGTGGAGAATGGGAGAGTGACAGTCAACTGCATTTGTGGCATAAATTAAGTTCTTTGCAAGTTCTGTGCAATCACATTATTACCAGTTAAAGTTTGTAAAACTGCATTGAAGAATGAAGTCTCTGTCCTACTGGTGAAACCTTCATCAGCTTTGAAGAATGATGAATATTTATGACATATAAATTTGGTTCAAATTGCAGAGACCACGTGATTTGTTGAACCACCTTACTGGTTGCCACAGTGTCGTTTTCATCATGTGAAAATACTCAGTTTCCACAAGAGGGTTATTCAGAGCTGCTCAGCTGTATTAGTCTTTTCCAGTTTTACTACCATCTCAGAGTCTCTGGGCCTCCAGCAGCCTGAAGTACAACAGCTGCCTCAACATGAATTTGGCACAGTTTACCAGAAAAGTAAGGAAAAAAAATTGGGGTAGATATTGAAATGCTGATTTTGTCCTCAGTTTTTTAATATTTTAAGGATAAATACAGTCTTCTACTATTGTATCAGCTGCCCTTAGCTGGCTTTCTTTCATTTGTTATGGTGATCATAACAGTCATTTGTGGGAAAGCCCAGTTAAGCAATATGTCTGACCATATTAGTGAGCACAGATACATTGTTCTGGTCTCTAGGGAAGAAGCAACCAACAAACCAAAAAACTTCTTGTCATCAACTGCAAAGAACTGGTCTTAAAAATCAAGTTCCTGAAATAATATTTAAACAATTAACTGTTTGGCTTCCAAAACTGCAAGCACCCGGCCATTCTGATTTGAAGTTTGCATGATTTGTGGAGAGTGAGGTATTTCTGAAAACCAGGACAACTTGCGTGTTGGGTTATAAGAGCCCTGTGTTATTTACCTGCACTTTTTAAACTTTTTTTCCTTTTAAATTCACTGGTGTTGCTGGAAGATGGTATTCATGGGCAATTCATCTTTATTTGGGCATGAGACAGGGGAGAGGGGGACTGAAGTTTTCTTTATTAAAGGAAAACTCCTGAAAGTTTGTCCTCATTACATGCTTTAGGTCCAGATCCAGTAAGGCAGATAACAGCCCAGTCTTCTAAATTGGTTATTAAAATCATCATCATGCTTAATTTCTTTTCCTCAGCAAGGAGATTGACATTCATTGTTTTAGATTCTGTCTTGTTAATCTCTGCACTGAAAAGCCATAAATATGCCAGTGCATCTGTGCAGAGGATCTCCATTAGGGCTTGGGCTAGGACCACCCACTCATTTCTCCTGAGCAGACCAGTAGCTGTCATGTAGCACCTTTTCATTAGCTACTGACTTGGACTGGTTGTAAACTGGTGACCAACAGGTGAAAAGTATTTTGTATCCCATTATTAATCCTCAGAGCTGTCAAGTATTTTCATTAAAATTTATGAATAACTTCTTTATCCTTCCAGTGTCTGCTATCATGCAGTTGGAAACTTACAATTTTTTGCTTTGTAAAATTGCCAAAACATGTCGTTGTGCATATATGACTGCAAACCCTGCTGCTAGAAATTGGGAGGTTTCCAGTGGCTCTCAATGCCTGCATTTGTATGGGGTCAATACACATAACAGTGAGCATGCACACCAAATGCCTTCCTGCCCCAAATCAGTATTTTTCAGCTGTTTGAACAATTATTTGGATTTTCTTTAAAAGTTATAATTTATTCCCTTATGCCGTGTGTTTATTTAACACTGAGAACATACCATGGAAAAGGGACAATGACACGATTGCTGTCAAGTTAACTACACAGTGTGTGCATTCTGTTGGGTAGTTAAGATGTACATTGGATAGGGGAAAAAAAGTTGATAAATACTAAATTTTAATCGTGAAATAGTCTGATTCTATCAAGTGGTTGAATTTTACATAATCGGACACAAAAATAATGTATATTAAATCTATGCTGAGGTATTGACATTTTAGCAGTAGTACATTTTAGTTGGTGCGATGCCAGGTTCCTCACAATGCCAGTCTGCAAGAAAACACTTCTTATTTTTTTAATTTTTGACAAATGTGGATATGTTAAAATGATGGCAAACCTGAACAACTAGAGCTTTGCTAGTCATTTTTAATCAGATAACTCTGTCTTGGGTAATATAATAAAAGATTTTTCTCCACTCTGTCTGTGAAATGACCATTTGAACCTGTAAATAGCACAGTTCCTTTGATGTTATGTAGGCTGACACCTGTCATCATTGTGTATTTCAGGTCTCCTGACTGGCCTGAACTTGAATGCAGTATGCCATTTGGAAAGTGCCAAAAAGAGTAGAGCAGTCATGTAGTTTTGGTGATTCCAGTAAATAAAAATTAATCATGTTTGACAAATGTTTGCAGCCTTATAGTTCTGTAGGTAGAAGCTAAAATTTTGTGACTGTATTCAATGAACTGTCCCTTTATGTCTAGAAATAGAGTGCAACCAGCTAAAACTAATTATGTTAGTCTGTAAAAAAGGCAATTATGCGAAATCTGTAGATATTCATTCTGTCAGTACTAATGATACATATGCTTAGTGCCTCTCATCTTGAAGCCTCAATGCTAGACTTAGATAAAACATTGTAACTTTTGCCAGACCAAAAGTGCCAACCTTGGAGTTAAAGGTGCAAAATTTAGTGTTTGATTATCACCTCCCCCTGCCAATTGTTTTAATTTGAATAGTTATTTTATAATGATGCAAATTTACATAGTGTTTTCAATTGATGATTATTTTTTTCTTCACTTTTTGTTCTCAACTTTTTGTGCTCAACCATAGTTGTTTGCTATTAAAAAAAAAAGGCATGTGTTTAATATATATATGTGTTTGTGTCTTTACTGCACCAGCAGAACAGGAAAAATCAGTCTGGGCTATGTGTCATATTGTTTTTTGGTTTGGGCTTTTTGTTTGAGGGTTTGTTGTTTTGGTGTTTGTTGTTTTTATAAATCAGGGATAAGCCACTGCAGTGTAAGATCGTGTACTCTATCATGTAGTTGCACCATTTGGTTGATAGGAACCTAGTGCTATGTGGATTTGGCTTTAAGGAATATGGGTTTACCAAAAAACATTTACTAAATAATAAGGCTAAATTCTTACCTCCAATGAACATTCATTTTGTGAAACTGGAATATTGTTAATGTTAAGCCTGCTTGTATCTCTGCCAGGATGATCTCTTGAAATATGGCCTCTGTGTTGGTTTTGGTGGAACCTGGTCTTCATATTGTTCTTGGTGTGCTGCACAACTTCCTTCTCTCTATTTTTTGTCTCTGAGACCCCTGGGGGAAATACTGAGAATCTGAAGCAGCTGTAATCATGAACAGACCTCGTTATTATTCCTATGTTAACTTGTGGGATAGTGCAGGATGTATGCCATGTCTGTTTCCAAACCACAAAACTTGAGAAAGCCTATATGGCTATATCTGTGAAATAACACTCAAGGCAACTTGAGTCGAGAGGTGCAGACCACAATGGCTTTCTTCCACGGGGGTTAAGCTTAACTATTCTTTATTCTGGAGGCCTTCTATTTTATAACACAAATCACAGCAGCTAATTTCGTTGGGATAGGGATAAACAGGTCACAGGTGTCTTACTGAATATGCGAGGGTGATTTGTGTTTGAGTATCAGACTAGACTAATCCAATATCACTGTTTTTTCAAGAATAATGACCACTAATGGATCTGGCCTGGCACTTGTATACCACAATGCAACTGTAGTGATTGGTGATTCCAGTGATGAGGAAATCTGTGTCTTAGAAAATGTCTATTCTTTTTACCATCATTTCTGTTGGGCTTTTGTTTTGTTGTTTTTGGGGTTTTTTTCTCTGACCATTTTTCCATACCCTTGACCCTTGTCTTTAAAAATTACCATTTCTATTACAGTTGTTTTATGGTTGTCAGAATCGATTTCTGATGAAATCTTACTTCCCACATTAAAATCAGAAGTCTTACTTTCCACATTAAACTCCAAAGTATTTTCTATTTATGTGCCTTCATGTGTGGTAACTTTACCTTTGGCTGTGTATATAGTGTTATTTAGGATATGAGGAAAAGAAATGAAGCTGCATCTGGGCAAGTTCAGAATGGACATTAGGAAAATGTTCTTCACTGAGAAGGTGACTAGTCACTGGACCAGGGTCTGCAGGGAAGTGGTTACAGCACCCAGCCCGTCAGAGCTCGAGGGGTATATGGACAATACTTAGTCACGTGGTTTTAGGTAGTCCTGTAAGGAGCAGGGAGTTGGACTCAATGGTCTTTATGGGTCCCTTCCAACTTGAGAACTTTTATGATTCTGTGATTTCATAGAACCATAATGTGCTCCCCCCCCAATTTTTTTTTAAGAGCATAACTAAAGGTCTGTCCTACTTTCCCTTCTGATTTTAGCTTGGGTAAGTGTAATGCTTGTCCAGAAAAGTGGCATGGAGCTGATGTTCACCCAAAGCCCTTTAAAATACTTTTCACAATACATTTCTACCACTTCCTTACTTCTTGGACATTGATGATGTTGGACACATTTCTTCCTCAGTCTGGAGATCTGCAGCATAAAGTAGCTGACCACAAAACTTACTGTAACACTTAAACATTCGTATTTATTTAGGTTAAGTCTAGTGATAATAGTAGTTGTTTTTCTCTAGTGCCTGGAATTTGGAAATTTTAACTGTACATGATTGCTCCATGGTGACACACTGTTAAAATAATTTCCCCCCACCTTTTTTTTTTTAGGGACGCAAGAGTGAGGCAGAGAAGTACTTCATGAAGGCTATTCAGCTGGATCCTACCAAAGGAAACTGCTACATGCATTATGGTACGTTTCAGATAGATAGGATTTCCACACATATTCCAGGCTTGCTGTTAATCTCTCCAAGTGATTAAAGATTTGAAAAGTTCTACTGTCTTAATACCTTCTTTAAAAGGAAAGAAACTAATCTATCTTATATAACTGCTTTTCAATTTTTTAATCATTGTAGAGGGAGAAGTGAAAAATGTCATATTTTGCATAGCTTTCCTCCTATGAGAGGAATTTCAGTATTGGTGCATCTCTGGCAAAGAACAAAAGCGACTATTGCCATATGTCAAAGTTTCATGGCCTGGAATATTATTGTTAACAGTTTTGGCCTGACTTCACTGGTTGCCAGTGGGTGGGCAACCAAAATTTTTACTTCAGTGTGCGTGAGTTCTGTATATTGAAGTGTTTTATGGGTCTCACATCTACCTCCTTCCCAGCACCTTCTTGGCTTGAAATGCCTAAGTATTACAAAAGATTTTGACAAGTTGGCTACATCCTTCCTACTAGGCCATGTGCATAAAGCACACAGTTAATTTGGAGGTATCTTTGTAACTTTGGATTGGTTTTGCTGGATGTGCAAAAAATATTTCCAGATGTGTTTAGTCTCAAGGAATCAAAATTATTTAGCTTTATGGACTAATTTTTACTGTATTTTAAAGCTGATCATGGACAAATCTTAAAATGCAAGCAATGTTGTGTCAGTTGGAACATATAGAAAGTAATAAATTTCATCTTAATTTAGGAAGAAGGTAGGGAACCACAAGAACACTGTATATATCTATATATCTGTATATTGTTTTAATTTCCTCTTCTGATTCTAACTGGTAAAATAAATAAAAATGAGTGGGCAAAAGGGAAAATTAATCTCACATAATAATCATGTTTTTGCTCTGTGATATCTTTGTCTGACTTGCTCACATGTTCTATTTCTGTTTGGTCCTGTGCAGTGTAAAATTCTGTATGTTAGATTCCCAGAATCAAACTTTGGACTTACAACACGTCATTGTATTTAAATTAATGTAGCCCAGTGTTGCAGTTCATGACATTGTCTTCTATTTATGCCTGTACAGTTAAATATGATAGGGATATTTGTGCACATAAGCCCCATTATTTCAATTAGATGTAAGTATAGTGTATATCTCCAGACAATGAGGAAAAGTTACAGCTGATTGCTTCTTGAAATCCTACTCAAGCCCCTTCCAGCCTTTGTTATTAAGAAATCTTTCTGTAGTTATTAAGAAATCTTTGCATACAAATTCAATGGTAGGTCTCAACAATCCATCTCAGCAAATGACATTGAGTGTATTTTATTACAGGTCTAGAATTTTGTTTCTTTTTCTCTCATTACTTTATCAGCTTTCTTTCCTTTCCTGCAATATTCCTCCTGTCTCATTTTCAAGTACCCTATAAACTAAAAGCATGGTTATTAAAACCATCATTCATGTCTGATATATTGACTTCTTCATTAGCAGATTACAATATTAAAGTGGTGTGTTTTTTCTTAATTAAGATTATTCCCTGAAAACGTTAGCAAACATTTCCTTTATTGTGTCCCAGGTTCAAAAAGTGTGTTCTGTCATTGTGCAGAGGTCTTTATTGCAACACAAGTGAGGTTCTACTCAACAGGCTAGGACTGAAGGGCAAAATTTAGTCAGTGTTTGGAATAACAGCATAGTAAAACGGGATGCTGAAGGATAATAGACACGAGAAGATAGTCTTTAACTGTCACTAGGTCTCTTTCATGGAGCATTATACTCAGAGAGCTCTTCTGAATGCATGTGAAACCTTTTCATTATGTAACTTCTGATCACCTCACCAATTCAGTGGTGTTATTCTATGTTTACATCGAAGTAGCTATGAGAAAGATATGGTCTACTTCTGCTTAGCTCATGCGTCTGTGTAGTACAGCTGTTCTCAAATCCTTGTCACTTTGGGCACAGGACTTTGTAAAATTTGAAATAAATTATCCTTGCTTTTTCTTTCTTTCCCGTTTTCCTTTCTTTTCTTTCTATCTTTATTTCTCTTTTCCCTTCCACCTATTTCTTGAATTAATGAGGATTGTGTACTGTGTTTTACCAGGGACATTCCAAATATTCCATTGGAATCCCTAGTGAACACTTTAGGCTTTACCCCTCCATCTCATTAATTTCTTCCAGCACCTTGTCACAGGTACATTCTACGTCCTATATGCCAGGAGTTTAATTATGGGGGAATACATCCGTATTTTGCATGTAAATCTTAGAAATTGCTTTTTTTCTCAGCATGAAGATGTTGGAAGAGAGAACATCATAGTTGGSATCAGTCCTAAAAAAACACATGCCTCACGAAACAGCCAAATGAAAATAGTGGTCAGTTGGGGACATGACAGGGTGTTGATGGAGTAGCAGGAATAAATGGACTGAAGATTTTCTTCCAAGTGCGCATGGATTGCACACACTTACAATTTGTGCTTGCAGGTTATGCAGATGTTCTTTTTGACTTCTAACCTTTTGGAGTTTTTTTGGAGCTATGAGAAAAACCGTCAATATACTGTATCTTTTAGGAGGCTTACACTTGTAATATAATGTGCTTTAATTCAAGCTGTAAGCCAAAGCTATTTTTAGGTATGATTTGGTGGAGGAGGCAGCTTATTGAATCACATGAAAATTTGGAGGGAGGTGAACAGTTTCATGGTTGCTCCTTGAATAATACCTCCACAGCATGTTTCTGTGCTCAAGCTAGCATTATAATTAGTTTTGTATAGGTACTTGGCTGACTTTGGGTTGAAGGCATTTTAAGTTTGAAGCAGTGCTTCCCAGACTCATTAGGCTTGAAGATGTCTGAAGGGAGAAATAGTGGAAAAACTGAAGAGATATAAATCCCTGTAGACTGCCGACATGATGCCACTTCATCGGACATAAGGGGAAGTGGCTTTTACTCTTGTGACCAGAGAGGATGGTAGTCCCCTCTCAGACAGAAATGCAGGCAGCTGCTCACCTGACCACGTTTCTTTTGCCCTTCTTTCCTTTCTACCTCTCATATACCCGTTATCTGAACATTTGAACTTGGTGCAAAACCATTGTCTTGCAAATACGTGAGTGTTGATGAGTGATCTGGTACAAGCTACTCCGGTACACGGTATGCTACCAAAAACTTGTCACAGATGAAAGAGAGAAAATTCTTATGAATTGGGAAGAAGAAAAAGCGACTGAGGAAAGAGTGCAGAAACACCAATACTTCTTTTTTTTTACACAACATACAAGTTTTTGAGCTAAAACAAAGGAGGAAATTATTTTGGGTACTGAGTTTGAATGCTTCTGTAAAGTTTGATGCTTTTAATTGGATATTTTTAATACACATTTTTTAAAGACTGCTTAAAGTGAACTGTTTAGCCTAAAAGAGGTTGAACTTAATGTTTATTTATTTTTTAATTTCCATTTTTTTTCTCTGAGAAAGTTTTCTTCAAAATATCTTATCCACATCTTCTCAAGATATTGGCTGTCATGCATCCCACTTTACTCTGAACATTTAACTCAAGCAGGCCATTTTGAATCCTGCAAAGTCTTGGTAATGTCTGTCGTGAAGAGATTGATGACATAACTGAAGTGGTCTCCGTTGACCATTGATTCTTTCTGAGCTACTTGCCCATTAAATGAATGGGATGAATCCAAGTGTCAGTCTGAGAAACCACAAAGAGGTGCCTATGA
The DNA here is from genome assembly GCA_018881555.1 of Amblyornis subalaris. NCBI lineage: Eukaryota > Metazoa > Chordata > Aves > Passeriformes > Ptilonorhynchidae > Amblyornis > Amblyornis subalaris. The sequence continues at coordinate 1,442,827 of JACAXG010000067.1, read as the reverse complement.
ACTAATGAAGTTAAAAGGAACTTTCTTTTAAATAGTTAAAGAGCATAATGCCCTCTAAAGAGTCAGTACATCAAATTTTTAACAAATGTGCCTGTAGGAATGTTCAGTCAGGTCAGACCAGTGGCCTTATGCCCCTGAGACTAGTTTTGAATATAGTATTGACCATTCACAAAGGAAGTAAAGGTCTCTATTTTTGTCTGCACTGAGCTTATCTCAGAAGAAGTTGAAGAAAGGCTATGTATAAAATTTGTCAGTGCACAGAGATGAGGTGAATTTTGAATTTCAAACAGTGACATACTTAAGTGCTTATCTATTTGAAAAAAAACCGAAATAAATTCTTCAGTAAGTAGGATGCAGTGTAATTGAGTTTTTTGAAAGCTTTCTGTACTAGATTTCCGTTAAACAAAAAACACCATGAATCTACAGTGATATTTGTTGTGCAAAGATTTTACCTCCAGAACTGTCTTATTTTATTTAAAATTTGCTGTTTAAAAACAAAATTAAAAAAATAAAAAAACCAAAACCCAACCAACCGACCAACAACAAAAAAAACCAAACCAAAAAAACACTAAAGCAGACTTCATTTTACTTGTTTGCTAAAAATAGGTTTTGCCATTCTGCCTGTTAAAGTGCACATAGTGGCCTCTCTCCAACATAATGAAAATGGAGTGGGGAATAAAAGAGAAAGAAGGAATGAGGTTTCAAGATAAACGTGTGTACAGAGGTCCCTTCTCCCTTACATTTGTAACGGCTTAATTGGAATAGAAAACTCTAGAACCCAACAGGATGTTCGAGTTAACTCTGTTTTATTAATCACTGTTGAGACTTCCTTTTAAAATAGTTTCCTCTGAATAATACATTGTTTCTAATAAGTCTAAATTGTTTAACGATTCCATTTTCATTATAAAAATGGATTATTCTCATTCTATTAATTATGCGTTCACTTAATTTGGCAGTTCACATCGATCCATCTGCCTTTTTCGGTGCATTCCCAGTTAGAGATATAAAACAAGAAGAGATGTTCAGATTACATAAAACTGAAGTGTATTAGCTATATTCTCGTTGAACAAAGATTAACATGTTTCCAAATATAGGTTTTTTTGCATTGTCCTTCACTTTTGAATTTATGATAATTTAGGAGTTATTTTTATAATTTTTTTATATTATCTGTTTATTTTTAAACAAGTTTAATGTGTTAACTGCTGTTTTTATTGTTTTTCAATTTCATCCTAATCTTTCTAATCGCTGTTTCTGCACAGGGCTCTTAGCCCTTTTTGATGCCTAGATTTTCACCTAAGTCTATAAGCACTTTGGATCTGACTTAATCCCAAAGATGGCTGTTTTACACTTCTATGTCTCAGCCTGAAAATGGATTAGAATTTCTATGGTTTAAGGACCAAAGTATATTTCATTGAAATATGATAGCAGTGAATTTTCAAGCACCAGTTTTTTCAGTCTTTAAGTCTTAGGCTTACACGTGTTAGTGAGTGTGGGAATTTTCATATATTTACAGATGTGAATTCAATTTTTTTCTTAGATGTTTCTTCTTAGACTGTGGTTCAATAAGATGAAGTACTGGGTCCTGGACTTCAGTCACAACAACTCCAGGCAGTGCTACAGGCTGGGGATAGAGTGGCTGGAAAGCATCCCAAAGGAAAAGAGCCTGGGAGTGCTGGTTGACAGCAGCTGAACATGACCCAGTGTGTGCCCAGGTGGCCAAGATAAGGCCAATGTCATGCTGGCCTGTATCAGAAATAGTGTGGCCAGCAGGACCAGGGAAGTGATTGTCCCCCTGTACTCAGCACTGGTGAGGCCACATCTTGACTCCTGTGTCCAGTTCTGGGCTCCTCACTATAAGAAAGACATTGAGGTGCTGGAGAGAGTCCAGGGAAGGCCAGCAAGGCCAGTGAAGGGTTTGGAGCACATGTCTGATAAGAAGCGGCTGAGAGAATTGGGGTTGTTTAGCCTGGAGAAAAGGAGGCGCAAAAGAAACCTCATCACTCTCTACAACTGCCTGAAAGGTTGTAGCCAGGTGTGGGCTGGTGTCTTCTCCCAGGCAATCGGTGGCAGGATAAGAGGACATAGCCTCAAGCTGAGCCAGGGGAGGTTCAGGCTGGACATCAGGAAGAATTTCGTCCCTGAAAGGGTTGTTAAGCATTGGAATGGGCTGCCCAGGGAGGAGGTGGAGTCACTGTCCCTGGAGGTGTTCAAGAAATTACTGCTCATGGCACTTAGTGCCATGGTTTAATTGACATGGTGGTATTCAGTCAAAGGTTGGACTCAATGATCTTAAAGTTGTCTTTTCCAACCTAAATGATTCTTTATGCTGTATTTATAATATTTCCATGTAGTCATATTGTTTTCAGTGCTGGAGCTTTGCGGGTTTGCTCTTCATTGACAGAAAAGCAGCCTTGGAAAGCTTTATATTTCTTCCACATATTTAAGGAAAAGCTCCTATGAAGAAAAGAGTGTACTAATGAAAAACAGAATATCAATGTTGTATTTATAAGAAAGAGAAACATCAACCATGACCTGCAAATGAAATCTTACGAATTTCTTAAAGAGAGTTTTACATTGATGGAAGAAATGTCACCCTAGTCCATAGCAAGGTCAATGTTTACTTTTGTCAATGAAATGAATACAACTTCACAAGCTGTAATTTCAATGAGTGAATTATCCAATTTCTGACTAACAGGTTAGCTAAAGGCAGTATATACCAAATGATAGATAAAGCAGTGCATGGATCTGCTACATTGGGAACACCAGATGATACACGGTGATTTTGTAATTAAATTTGAAATTTTGAAATTAAGTTCCTTGATGAGATGGGGTTTAAAGTGAACCACATCTAGTATGTCCATCACTAAGTCACTTTGCCAGCCTTCCCAATATGCAGTCACAAACCTTTCTGCCCATGAAAGAGGTTTTGCCACTTTAAATCTTTTGGAAATCCTAACATTATATAATGATTTTGTAGGGAAACTATAAACAAGTTTATGATACTCAAATAATACCTGTTCGTAGAACATATGTGCTCTTTGGAGAAAGGGTCTCTCTGTCTTGAGCATACAGTGCCATCAAATCAGGGTCTTGACTTTGGTCTATGGCTTATACCCCCTCCTACAATATCAACGAGTGTAATTCCAGGAAGACAGGATTCCTAGACCTGAAAAAGGATGGAAATGTAACTGTCTTGCAGGAAGACTTCATTCAGTTTCTGACCTTTCTGCTCCCAGAACTCTCTCTAATAACTTCAAGAAAATCTTCAGCTACTATTAACCCAACAGTATTTCTTACTTCCAGACTGAAGCCAAAAAATATACCAGATGCTGAGCTATTCAGAACAGTCTACCAATTTTAAGTCCCTTTTTGTCACTCTCTAAGCTACTGCTATCACACAGCATTAAAAGAAGATTATTACAGACCACTATAATAACTCTTTATTCCAAACTCTCTTTAGAACCAATCACTCAAGTGGAATGCAGTGGAGTATTTCCAAACAAGCTAGGTCACTGACCTGAAATGCTATGGAATTTCCATGTTTCTGACTCTTCCCTTGGGTTTAGCCTTAAATCTAATCCTTCTGACATCTCAAATACGTGGTTGACTCTGCTTCCTCAGCACAATATACTAGACTGCTCAAGAAATGTGATACAGATATTGCAGATCAGATATAGGGTTAGAAATGTGTCTTTATGCTTCTTCCATATTGCCAAAATGTAGGGTTTCTACAGGGACTGAAAAAGCCTGTGGCATGAAAAACACTGGAGGCTTCTTTGCTAATGGTCGTATGTTTTGACCTATGAGTACTATCTCATGAGGACTTTTGTAGAGATAGAATGAAGCTGCTACAAAAGTGCAACTGGATAGTTCTTTTTCATCCAAATTTCACATTTCCAAACCTTATACATTACCAGGTGTCTGGGAAATGATATAGAGTCCAGAATCTTCCTCAGTATTTGTAAATCATGAGGTCCTCTGTAGTATATACTTTCATCATTAATCTTTTGGTTTGGTGAGAGCTTCCAGTGATCCAGATGTGGTCACAAGTTTAGTCATCAAGCCCAAGGGTTTGCTAGTTAATTTTTTCTCTCTTTTCTCTGATCATGCTCTGGATGACATCCAGTGGTATATTTAGCACAACGGCAACAGATAAGTTTTTCAGACAAAGAAAARGGCTAATAAAGTCTTTCCTAAGCCAGTGCATATACTGACATTGCAGTACCCACTGGCTTGCTTAGTGTTTCTATATATTTTATTTACATGGAATAATTTTCTCCGTGGGAACTAAATGAAGGGAGAAAGTCTTCAGAAGTCCTTCCAGCAAGAAACCAAGAGTACACCTTTAGATTAAGATGGCAGGGGATATAAGGAGCAGCAAAAACTGAAATGCTGCTACCATTTAGGTGATTGTTATATAAATTGCCTTTGTTTCTCCTATCACATCCACCACATTCAGCAAGAAATTGTCTAAACAGGGCTGGAAAACCAGGATATTTAAGCAAACATTCCCTTGCTCTGGGAACTGCTCCTTCACAGGCAATGAATATGTTTTGAAACTCCTAAAGGAAACAGTTACATTAGGTCATGTCTGTTGACTTTGCATCTTGCAACATTGATTCATCACCTGAAATGCTTTGGAAATCACCTTGCGGACAAGGTCTATCCTCATTTCTTCCACCGAATACAATTTAAATTTTCCATTTAGAAATCTCTGGTTGCATCAGCTCTTTAGCTTTGCATTGCCACAGCAGAGCTGAAGTTGACAGTAACTTCAGTGATGGTTCTGCTCATGCCACTGATGTCAAGGGTTAACCTGGAGGCAAACTCCAGATCCCCACGCTTATTTCTTCAGAGGAGAGGAGACAGCAAAAACAGGCTGCAAACTTGAAAAATGATTAAATAATTTATTTACTAACTCTACTAAGAATAGAATAAAAAATAATAAAAATATTAAGGCATAATATACAAATGTCATTCTCCCCCGATACATACCAATCCTTCTCACGGATCACACAAAGGACATAAACATGAGTTTCTGATCTTATGATTAAGAGTTCTTATTGCCACTCTATGGGATAAAGAGAGTTCTTTCTGTAGTGTAGGGAGATCCATCCCACGGAAGACAGTTCCCTAAGAAATATCTTCAGTGTGGTTCCGAACCTTCCAGAAACACCACAGCCTGCCCAGGTTTTGCAGTGATGTATCCTCTCTCCCACAATACTCTTGGCAGTTTGTGGGTCACAAGAAAAGTCTAATGGGGGTCAACATTTTAAGAGTAAGTCATTACAGCCTAAAGGTACTAAAGGTAACAGGTTCCTGCTTTACTCATAATCTCCAAAGGCTGCAAGCTTCATCTGCACACAACATAAAAAATGTTCTTATTTTAGGCTGTTGAATTTCAAACTCCCCACGGCTCATGTGTGATTTAAAGAGGTATTCAGTTTGGTATTATTCCAGATCACACAGCACAGCTCACAGAAAAAGATGGATCTTGATRCTGGTAAAGATGGCTCCTCTGGCACTTCCTGCCACTCCTTGTCTTCTCTTCTGTTAGGMTGCTGGTCTCCATATTTAGTCTTTCATGTGACTGCTTTCCTTTCTCTCCAGCTTAGAGAAGAGGTTAATATTTGCAGAAAGTGCCTACAGAAGTATTTATAACTGTTTACATGCTCCCATAAGATAATGCAGCTGTATGAGGCTTGCTTCCCGGGGCCCAAGGCTCCTCCCCCCGCCCCCTGAACTGCTCTGCACTGGCAGCCATCCAAATTTTGAGTAAGTCTCTTGGCTGCTAATAATCTCTTATCCTTATCTACAGCAAGGTCGCACTTCGATCTCACCAATACACCTCCGAAAGAGAGTGCTTTTTCTTCTCTGGAAAAATCTCGGCTCTCTCTGCGTAGCTTCGCTCAGCTTAGCTTCTCTCGGCTTCTCTCGGCTTGGCCTTGGTCCAGATGGCAATAGACCAGCTCCTCTCGGGTCCGAAACGGCACAGGACCGGTGGGGGTGAGGCTGGCTGCCCCCACTGGGCTCCCCTCCCGGGCCGTGGGCGCCTCGGCTGGGGCTTGGGGGAGCCACTCCCTTGCTAGTGGTCAGCAGGGAGCAAGAGAGGAAGTGAGGAAGTCACCCTTACTTCCTGGGTGGTTTTTACAACATTCGTTTCACAGAGACGTCACAGGAACACTAAGTGGTCTATATAACTGTCCTTTACCTGTTTTTAACCAATCAAATATGTCTCACACTGGGTCAAACCATGACAACTGAGAATATAAGAATATAATATCAGTTCTCAAGACATGATCTTGCATCCTTACTGTGCTTCAAAGACAAGATACAATGCATTGAGTCAGCCAGAATCCTCTCCCTCTTCTGGTTTCTGGTGAAATTTAATTACTTTGAAAGCACCAACATATATTCAGCTTCAAATCTGCAATGATGAATGTGCTTAAAGAACTTCTAGTGAAGTTTATGACAAACAGATTTTACAGCTGAGTCTTGACAGAGCCGCTTTTCATGTTGAGGAAGTAAAAAACTCATTTGAAGAGGATAAGAAGCAAAAGACTTAGTGAGATGTATATTAAAAGAAACAAATTCCTATTGGGGTGGCATTGGAAGTTTTTTTTGTTATTATTCAGAAGGTAGTTTACTCAGTTTTGCTTGAATTACTAAAGATAATAGCACACAAGTATTAGTCATTGCAATCTGAGTAAATGAAGAACCAGCAGCATTCTGAGAACATTTAAGATGTTCTTTTTCAAACCAACAGCAGCAAGATGAGCTAGTTCAGAAATCTACTCTGTTCTGGGACAAAGTACCTTTGTATGTTTGCCAGTGAGTAAAAGAGAGAACATTTCAACTAAAGAAAAATAGGTGCAAATTGCACTTTTATCTAGTAAATTAAGCAAATTTCACTTTTATCTAGTAAAATAAAAGCTCACAGTGCCTGCAAGGAATAGTTAAGCCCACTCTAGAGGAACACACTAATGCCTTTGTGCTCTGAACATAAAAGATTTTTACACACAGACATATCCCAACCAATTAATACCTTTCTTGTTACAATAAAGAAGCAGAACTACCAGTTCAGATGCATGGCTTTTAAATTGGTGGTGGTGTACATCTTAACAAATGCTTTACAAATGTTCATGATCATTTTAGAGAGACAATTATACGGGAGAGAGAGCTGTATGCTTCCATTTCTGTGGATAAATATTTTTTAAAAATTAACAAAAGATGAAAATAAATCGTTCTTTTTAATTGCTAGAAACTGGAAATTTTTTGTTCCTTTTTAAATCACATACATACTTATATCTTACTTTTCAGTAGATTGCATATATTGCCCCAAAATATTTTGGTCAAATATGGACTCAAAACCACTGTTGATGATTTGCAATGAAAAGTAAGTTTGAACAAGGCTGCAGGTACAGAATTCAACAGCTTTAATGCTAGTTCTGATTCTTAGATAGTTCAGGGAAAAATGACTAAGAGGATGGTCAAGTATTGAATCAGTTCTCTGCTATCAAAGGTCTTGAAAAACTCCTGACTACACATTTACACTCACTCCTGTGCTGTCTAGCAAGAAAGGTGGAAAATTCTATTAAAAAATGTAACATTCCAGGCAAAGAACAGCGTTTCTGAAAGTCACATCTGAACCTGAAGTATGGATTTCCCACTTCCAGTTTAGAAGAAGAGTAATGAAAAATGTGCTTTCCTTGAAGTAGGAAAATGTGGTATTTGGAGCTTCAGGAAGGCTGTTTTCTCAAAAGCTGTTCTGATTCCAAAAAAAAATCAGGCTACCATAATTTATATTGTTGGCAAGAGCTGGAATCATGACACCTGCAATAAGTAAGCTCTCTATGTGATGTTGGGCAGTATCTCATAAATCATGAGGTTTGCCAGCTGCTTGTCAGAGAAGAAAATCCTGCCTATAAATTTAGACCCACACAAGTGGGTCCTGGATCCAGGGGCTTGTGGATCATACCTTCTGATCCACCTTCAAGACCTTGCCAATATTACACCCTGCTAGTGGTCTTCTCTTGGGAAAACTTCTTTATGGCTTTGACAGGGAAAGTTCAGAAGTCTGTTTTTTAATGAAGAAAGTGCAACAGTAAACTGCCAATCCAGTTCATTCTTGTATGAATTTAGTATATCAGATTAAAATGAACAGCAGCTAATGTTTTCAAAACTGTCTGCTTAGGTGCTTTAAATTAAACTGAGATGTGTGAATAAAATTAGTCTGCCTTTCAGGAGAACTTGGCAAATCAATTTTCAACTGAAAGTTTCCACTTTGTACTGGGTCTGGCTGAGATAGTGTTAACTTTATAGCAGCCTGGATGATGGCTTGTTTTGGATTTGTGACTAAACCAGCCTTGATAACACACCAATATTTTGGCCGTTGCTGAATAGTACTTGAACGGTGTCAAGGCTTTCTCTTTTTGCGAGGGGACACAGCTTGGACAGCTGACCTGAGCTGGCCAAAGGGGTAGATATAACAGTCCATATAACATCATAGTCAGCAATTAAAACTACGGTAGAGAAAGGAGAAGGGCTTTGGCTTCTGAGGTGGCTCTTCATTTGGAGACTGGCTGGGCATCAGTCTACATGTGAGAAGTGGTGAGCAATTTCCTTCACTTCGCTGTTTTCTGTTTTAGTTTTTGGTTGGTTTTTTAGTTTTTTCTTTCACATATTAAACTGTCTTTATCTTCATGCAGAAATTTTCTTGCTTTTGTTCTTTCTGTTTTCTCCCCTCACGCTGCTGGGGTGGGTGGGGATGAGCAACTGCTTGAGAGCTTGGATGGTGGCAGGGGACAACCCATCACACACCTCTGTGTTCAGGTATTGCCTTTTTCACTAGATTAAGAAAGTTGCAGTGAATTTTATTTGTAGCCCATGCAATTAAGGAAGTGCTAGATCAGCAGCCCTCCTCTGGATGCTCTCTAATAGCTTTATAACCTTCTTATGTTGTGGTGCTCAAAACTGCACGCAATATTCAAGGTGAGACCAAACCACTGCAGAGCAGAGTGGGAAAATCACCTTTCTCAACTGGCTTGCAGTGCTGTGCCTGATGACCTTCTTGACTGCCAGGGCACTGCTGACTCATATTCAACTTGCCATTGACCAGGACCCTTTCCATGGTGCTGCTTTCCAGTATCTCATTTCCCAGGCTGTCTGTAGTTGCAGGGTTGCCCCATCCCAGGTGCAGAATCGGACGCTTGCTCTCAAGCGAGTTGACAGCTCCTCCGAATTTAGTATCATTGGCAAACTTAGTGTGCCTTTGAGTCCTGCATCCAAGTCCTTTAGGAAGATGTTGAAGAGAACTGGCTTTAAAATGCAGCTCTGAAAGGGCTTGCGTGTACAGGATGATAGAGTTGGTTTCAGCTATGTATCATCTGAGTTATTGCCACTGCTATTACCACCTCCGGTACAGGGGAGAGACTTGTGTATGGTGATGCACAGTCCTATTATAGAGACACTTTTTAGAGATGTAGTAAAGACGTAGAAGAGCTAATTCTGGCTTTTACAATTTAAAACATTAGTTTAGAGTTGCTACTGACATTTTTGATATGTCTGTGTAGGATAATGGAGTAGCCAAAGTCCTAGAAAAACTAGTAATAAAATCAAGGTTTTAATTAAAGTGTCTAGCTGTGCACTTGCTTTTCAGTAAATATATATAATGTAGGAATTAAAGCATGTAGAAAATTCATATCTTCAGTATATGTTGATCTTATGGACCACTTGAAGAGCTAAGAATTTAACCTGATGTGTTGTTTAAGAGTACCAGTAAACCATTATTACTGGTTTGAATTGGTTTCCAATAATGTTATATTCTTAGAAATTACATGGATGAAGTACAAGCGTTTTACTGTTTAATAAAATGAATCTAGAGTCAAAAAATGTGTTGATTGTATCACATGAAGTAGAATGTATCAATTACATTTTATTACATAAGGAGTAGTTATAAATGTGTATAAGGTAACATCTCTGCTGAGCTTCACTGTTAAAACTTTTATACAGAAAACTAGAAGTATGTTTCTAAAGATGTCTCTAAAACCCCTTGAATAATTTTTTGTTGTCAATAATGAGAGGTTTATTCTCCTTATGTAACTAATTTGCTTAATGAACAATTGACATTATTTTTAAATTCTAAGATGCAAATCTAAAAGCTTATATCTTCCTTCTCCCTCCTGGCTGAATGCGTTAATAGCACATCCACTTAGCAGTGTTTCACTCTGCTAATCCAGGGCTTTCATTAGCAAAAGTACCTTAATGTTAACAATTTATAGCTGGTTTGCTTTAAGATGGACCTAAATATTAGGGATACTGTTTTACTTCATTCATTGGAAGATAATTGGAATACTGGTTGGTCAAGGTTATTTCAAAGATTTCTCTGTAAAGAAAATGGGAATTCAGCCCAAATCAAGAGATATAAACTGTCTGTTTTACTTGGTAGATTTACTTGGAGAATTTCCAGATTCAAATCTGAGTTTGTCCTGTTGTATATAGGGCATACCCTGATGTGGAACCCAAAAGAAAAAAAAGTACAAAAGAAGAGAAACTTCCATTAAGAGACTTCCATTAATGGTTCAACCAGTGATTTCTAATTCTGAAGACAAATTAATTTCTTGTGGTCCAAACTGTTCTTAAACTGTTTTCTTTTTATGTTTTTTTTAATCTCTTTTTATTTATTTATTTACTTACTTACTTATTCTTCTGTGTGAGAAAGCTTTTTTTGTAAATCATATGTTTCTGGGCACAATAAGCACAAAGCATTGTACTGCATCAAAGTGTGGCATGTATTAGAGTGTGTTTGTAACTAAAGCAAGCAAACCTTRAGTGCAGGAAGGCACCAGAATGTTTTTACAAGTTTTGCAGATCTGAATAATTAAGATATAGGAGACTGAGTAAATAATCTTCCGTCTCTCCTAAGCTGAAATGTATCCACAGAGAAAACAAAAAGCTAAGAAAGCTGCCTTTCATCACTTTTTGTATTGAAATGATTCCTTCTGCAAATGTCTTCATTGTACCAAAGCATCACTGGGTTCATGATGCTTGTACGGACCTTACTAGCTCTGGTTAAGGGGATTTTTTGTATGAGCATATAGCAAGTATGTGAGCAACAGGGAATGCATGAGTAAGGGAGGAAAGAAAAAAAAGAAAATCCCTTGCCATGAGAGGAAATCATTTTCTCATGGTATATTGTTCCTGAAGAGGCTTGTGGTCAGTGGTGGCATGGCGGAGCTTTGGTTGAGAGATCTTACTTTACAAAATAAGATAAAAAGGGAAGGATGGGATGGTGGAATGTATAATCATTATGCTTTAGGCTAGCTTTTCCAAATGTAGAGTTATGTAGACACAGAGACTAGATGGTTATACTGAAATCGTATAAAAAGTCGTTGCAAAAATGACACATTTTGCAAATTAGGTGTGAAAAATCATTAAAAGGAGCAAAAATAAGGTTGTTTGAATATCTTCCAAATTCTTTTTTTCATCTTTAAAGGAAAGCTCATAGAGTTCTATGGCATGTTACATGTTTTGTTTTGAAATGACTGTACTTTAGTTAAAGTTTGGTTAATGCTAAATTTTTCATTCTTCTCAGCTTATACTTAGTTTAAAGATTATGATAATGTCATTTGTAAAAACTCAGTCACTTGATTTTAGCCATGTTCTTTTTTTTTTTTTTTTATGTGAGAGGTAAGTACCATATAGGAAACTTGTAAAAAGCTACCTTGTTGTGATTCTTTTAGTGTTACTGTAATACGTGTTAAAATACCAGTTCGTTAAGATATACGTATACATATAATGATTTTAAAGCAAATATAACTTAGAATTCTAAAGCTGAAGAAATATGTTCTCATGTATATATACAAAGATTTATCTTTTTATATGATTTTGAGATATGCTTTCAAAACAGAAATGTATTAATTTGTAGATACTATTTTATTTCAGTTTATTTTGAGGAAGCAAAGATCATTGTCATTGTATAGGCAGAAAGGCAAGTTCTCAAATTCCAGGTTTCTTGGGGGTTGGAAGTATTGTTTCTTGATGGCTGAGTTTTACTCCAGCATTCTCCCTTTTCTTAAATATATTCCACAAATATTGTTTTTACCTGTCATATTTATTGCAGTTTTTCTGCATTCAATATATTTAAAAGACACTGAAGTACAGAGCAGATCTATAAATAACTAAACATTGAGTCTGAGACATCTGTTGGTGGGTTTGTTAGTTTGGGGGTTTTTGTTTGATTTTTTTGTAGTTCCTTTTCCTGAATATACTGTCTGAAGTATATTAAATCAGTTATTTTCTGTGGTCTCCTGTTCATGCACTCCATTGCAGGTCAGTTCCTCCTAGAAGAATCCCGCCTCATAGAAGCAGCTGAAATGGCAAAAAAAGCAGCTGAACTTGATAATATGGAATTTGATGTTGTTTTCAATGCAGCCCATATGCTCAGGTTAGTGCTTTTACATCTGTCTCACTCAATTTTCCTCTTCTTTTGGAGGAAAAAAAGTCTATATCCTTTTGCTTATGCAGGATTCCTTTTAAAGCCTATCAGCTCTTTTGAATAATTCAATATAATTGCTAATAAGATACAAAGAAGTGGAATGAAATTGTTGCAGCATTTAGCACTTTCCATTTCTAAAATTGTATGTATTATCTCATAATTTCTTACCTTCAAAACTTTTGTTGTTCACAAGCAGGTAACCTATTTTGCTTGCATATGAGGACAAGTGTTTCTTTTGTGAAGAACCTTCTGCAGGATTTCCTTTCACTTGATTTTTAAAATTTTAATGTGCATAGCAACTGAAAAGAGGAGTCTGTATTTCTCATCTGGATRTAAATAAAGAATATTGAAAATTTCTGTTAGTATCAGTAGAGAACACTATGATAATTAGAAATCTAAATATTCCCAGGCTGATAATGACTTTGAGACTCGTAGGAGCAGTTAGTGATATTCTCAGAACCTGTGATTTAAAATGTAGTCTTATATTTAATTCTGTTCTATCTGAATAGAACTGTAGACTTCTATTTTAGCTTTTAAAGCTGTCAGACCTGGTTATTCAGTAACATTAAGCTTCTGTCTGTGACTTTACATTATCATTAAACTCACATTACTGTAATAGGTATCCTCTATGCTTATTTCTGGGATAACTATCTAATTATTGCCTATTGTCCGCTTAACAGCTATAGGGATACTTGATTTCATTTAGATGGTATCTAAGCATAGAAAATGCATGAAAAAGGAAATAAAAAAATATACTTCATTAGCACAAAACAGTTCTTGAGATAATTTCTCTGATGAAGAAATCTCACTAGGCTGTTTTTAGCATTTTGAATAAGAAATGAAAGAAAAAGAAAATGGTATAAAAGAGAAGGTAGAATCAGCCTCAGGCAAGTGGCCTGTGTTTCAGAATTATGGTTTCTATACTATGATTTTGAAATAAGCCCCGAAACACGTATTGAAAAATAACTCTTACTGCTTGTAGATTAGAAAGGAAATCAAGACAAATGGTTTTTCTGGGAAACAATAGTTTGGCCTGACATAGGTGTATGAGCTATTTTAAAGATACTTCCAGTCCCTGTGGTTATTTTGCAAATGATATCTCTCAAGATAGACTTCAGTAATTTGAAACATTTAGATTAATGTTACAAATTCACAGACAGAAACGTATCAAGTTAGGCATGACAGCTGAATTCATAGGGGTATGGAGGGTGTCAGATTCCTGATTTCAGTGAGTGCATTGTAGAAGATGGTTTAGTGGTGTGATTGTTGTGTATTTTAAAATTTGGTGGTGTTTTGGATACTTTTGGATGAAAACTATTGGATAGTTTTCCAATACTGTTTTGGAAAGAGGTTTAATCTCTTACTTTCTTTGTGAGCACTGAGTGAAGCATCCCAGGTTTTTGAGGCACATCTATTTACGTCTGGATATGAGTATTTTTTCACTTTTAAAGTAACAGTTGTGCTGCTGTGCTGTACATCAGCCACGGTTACCCTACTTGATCTGGTTGGGAGTGGACTGTTTTTGGGAGGCCTTGACAAGCATTGAGCTCAGTGATTCTAAGCTGCATTCTCAATTTTTACTGTTAAAGAAAAGTCAAAACCTTTAAAAACAAAGAAAACCAACCAAGCCAAAGCCTTGGGAAAAAAAAAAAAGGCATGCTTTGGTTTAGCTAAAATCCATTGTGCTTCTTTAGGATACCCAGTTGATCTCATTTTTCACTTAAATACACAGCTCTTTGTGGAAGAATGTAATGTCTTCCTAATACTCTCTGAGAGTCTAAAGTGGTCTGGAGGATTTAGCAAGAGTCAGGGTGGCAAAGTTAAATTCAGTGGTGCCAAGTATTTRCTTAAAACCCCGTGTGTTAGCATCTGACTGATTTTTGGTAAAAGGTTATGATTTTGTTGTCTGTCCTTATTCACTGCTTTACTTAGCAAATGAATATACACTTAGCAATGAAATATATTGCTTCCATACTACTTGTTGGACAAGGGCAGTGTATATTCATTGTAACAGAGCAGCTACAAATCCACCATGAGTCTGTGGGACTTCATAAGCAGGTGATTTTTAGGATCTTTAGAACAGTGGAGAGCTGAGGTGATTCCAAGAGCAAAACAGATACCAAGACACAATGGAGGAAGGAAAGGAGGGAGTACTCCAACTGGCATAGAGTGACACAGCTGGAAACTGAATGCTAAAGGCAGTCATAAATGAAAGACTGAAATAGTTTCTTGTAGGTGACCAACTGCTCTTTAGGTACCCTAGAGAGCTATAAAAACTGACTGGTAAGTGAGTAAGAATTTTGAATGAACTGCACAGCTGTGAGATAGAAAATACATTATAGAAGTTCACTGAGCATGAAAATGAAATTACTCTTGTGAGGGAGATGGGATAAATTTTAAAGATGTGTTGTGGAATAAGAGACAGAAATTGATATTGAGGTGGATGATGCAATGTTTCCAAAATGACTGCAAGATAATAACAGCAGCTTAGATTTTTGTATAAATTCTAATATTTTTTTCTTTCAGACCAAATATTTTACACAGTGATGTATTTTTGAATTAGAATGGAATCATCTTTCCCCCCTCTCTTACTGCTGTTTCCACCATTAGCCTAAGGAGTGTCACAAGACTCAGAAATATGGAGACATTTCTTCAGAATCACAGGCAACTTCTTTCAAATTTGATTTACAGCTGTTTTGCATGGAAAATAAACACACCATTATCTCGAAATGCAATTTATTTTTCTACTCTAGTGCTAAAATATTTTCCTTCTTTTTTAATTGCCTTACTTGCTGAGAAGAAAAAAATTAAAATTAAAATGCAACCTAAATAAAAATTAACAGCTTCTGAAAATTTTGAACTGGAATGCTCCAAGTTAATTTTCATTTTCTTAAATTTGCAACAGAATTGATAACTGGGTCCAAATGCAGTAGCTATATTTACAGATAGCCTGTTCTCTGTTTAACAGTCGCAAGAACTTCTGCTTCTCCAATCAGATATTCCAACACTGCTATTTCCTCTCTTTGTGACTTAATCTGAAGTCAAAAATTGATGACTTAGTTCTATTTGCATTATTGAGAGACCTTCCCTTTCCTAATTACATTACAGTTATTAATATTTTTTCCTAAACTACCTGTGTAGCATCCTGTTAATGCAATGCGAGATGATTCAAGTAATCTGTAAGAGGGTTGAGATGTGGGGTGAGTGCAATTAATTTCTTTGCAACAGTCTGGTAACTTTTAACTTGCACAGTACTTGCCTGTAAAATTCGTCTTCTCAACAAATTTGTTTTCCAGACAGCTTTCTTCAAGGGTCATGCAGCTGTTTGGGTGGTTCTTAAAGCAGTGTCTGGTCATGTGTTTTACTTTTGTAGCATTTGCAATGCTGTTGCTTATAGGAGTTTGAAGTCTCCCAGTAAAGCTGGATACATGGGAATGGAATGCAGTGAAGCGTGTGTGTAAGGCCACACAACGGCTGTAGCTTCAGTGACTGAGTCATGTATTAATAAGGGCTAAGGTTCACTTTGCAGTTGTAGACCAGGTGAGCTGCCATGAGCAAGGTTTCCTGTGGTCTAGGGGATGATTATTTTTAGAATGAGGGATGCCATACTAATTAAAACAGGAAAGAAGCTTCATGTTGTCTCCACATGAAAACAAATTTAGGAATAAGACCTATTGGCTTAAAAACACATTTTGTAGGAATAATTAGTTTTTCCATGCTTCTGTAGGTGGGTTGTTCTGGGAAAATCTCATATTACATGAAGTTACAGCACGTTTATTGACTGTTCGAAAACAGAAGTCTAAATTAGAGCAATACTACATGACATGGTCTTTGTTTTTCAGTGAATTTCTCTGAGAGTATTTTGGCTCTACAGAATCCACTGACCGAACATGGAGTGCGATTGCTGACAGTATCATAGGCATGACTTAACCCTATGCTATTGTCTGAACAGATTATATTAATTCTTTAATTATTGTCTATGTGCTTAAATATATATATATATGTATGGCAAAGCATATAGTCTATACAAATTTTTAAAACAAAAAAATGTGGAAGAAGGGTTACATGTATAGAACCTGATTATAATTTTGTTGTTTCACAAAAAGGTCCGTTTAGAATGCCATGTATCGGGATTCAGTATTTTATAATAGGAATTGCTGAAGAGAACTTCTTGGTAGGTGGGCTGACATCCAYGATTTTACTGTAAAAATCAAGCCCGAAGCCTTGTACCAAGCAACAGGCAGTTTAAAGCTAACCCTTTCCTACTCACATGTATCTAAACCAGTCAGCATTGGTGGTGTTTTTCTTACAACAGTATTTTTTCCAGTGAACAACGTAAAAATTCAAAATGAATGTAAACTAATTATAGCTGAGTGTCAGGGGAATGTAAGAGTGATGTGTTGTCAAGCACATTTATGAGGTGTCCCTGACAGTCAGCTGGAACTAAATATGGGGAACTGGTTCGTCTGGAAGCTCAGGTTAAAAGATGTGTGAGAATAAAAAGTGGAAACATTTTTGTCCCTTAAAATGAGATTGGATGCTAGTTGTTAATGGGGAAAATCAGATGTGTTTTGTAGGTTAGTCCTCATGCAAAGATTTAGGATAGAGATTGAAATATATCTCATAGCTATCAAAAGGACTCTCTTCTGAACGTCTCTTTGCTCCCTTTCGTTCCTTTCTGTTTTATTATCAACATTTTATCTAATATTTTACTCTAATGTGAGTTAGAGTTACCTTTAATAAGTCCTTCCATTCTTGATGTTGATCCAGAGCTCCTTACTGCTCAGTGGCATAGGATTACTGAAATTTCCTACRTCTGTGCCTTGAATTTTTCTCAAGGGAAAGCTGTTTCAGTGCTTAACATAATGAATTTCTAGCTTAGAATTGCAGTGAAAATGGGAACCAGAATTCTGCAACATCTTGACTAAAGGAAGTGTTGCTGAATGCCCCAAAAATGGAACTGGCATTTTCCTGACCAGATTACTGTGTTGTGCATTCTTTTCTATAAACTGTTTTTAATGGAGAACTATACATTCAATCTGATTTCAACTTAGCAATTAATGATACATGTTTCAAGATGTACACGTGGGAGGAAAGCAAGCCATGTATTTCCACTGGGCTAAAAGGGGGACAGGCTTTTAATGTGTTCCACACTCACATGCCAACAACTCTTTGGAGGTGAAGTGTACCATTTGTATTTGCCTCCTGGGTAAGGCACCTTGTTTATTGTATGCTATTTCACCACATTCAGGAGTGCTTTGCATCCTGACAGTTTTATGCAAACAGGAAAAAATCCCCGACCCTCTGAAACATGTTTCATTTTATAGTGCCTTCTTGTAAATCCTGAAATTCGTAAGTATGAGGTTTTTTTTTTTCAGTTGTTTCAAGTGCTACTGATGCCCAGCAGGAGTGATTCGGAAGCAGGTTGAATGAATATTTTTAGACATTCAGTCATTTCTAACCACTGCAACCACTGAGCCAATGATACATGTGCAAAGTAATTTAAAACAGTTAACAGGTATAAACCAGGCTCTACTTAGTAAATTGTTAGTCAGGAAGTGGTTTCAGCTTGCACAGGAATTATGTGACAAACTTCAAAGGGATTATCCTTTCTCCCTTTCTCCTCCCAAGACCAGTAGCTGTCAAAATGTGTTGATTTGGATTAATTGCTTATCATGTATTATGTGGCTAATGCTTAAAATCTGGGTGGATAGGAACAAAATTAGAACACGATTTGATAACAAAGCATGTAAAGGCTCATGTCGTGAACAAGGTAAAATCTCCAGATACAAGTGCTCGGTTGATTGATACTTTTTGAACTCAAAAGCAGAAAAAAAAAGGAAATAGAAATCAAACAGCCCACCCTACACAGTCTTGTCCTTGTTTTCTAATTTTTCCATTTTGTATCACAGAAATGCATCTGTAATCACATAACAAACACAAATATGCTGAAGATCTCATGTCCTAACTCTCCTATGAAAGGACTTAACTCTTCATAAGAAAATAGCAAATAATTCTAGCAGAAGATACCTAGCCTGCCTGGGAATCCTGCTTGGTTGTTCTTAGTGATTTCTCATGACATGTTTGTGGTCAACTGATATTTATTGGGCCAGTAGCCAAAATGAATAGTTGAATGGAAATTAAGAATGTGGAGACAAAAGCAGGAGAGAGGCATTTTAGAGGAGATAAAAAGGGCCTGTTGAGAGAAAAATGTGTTTGGATTTCTTTGGCAACATACTGCATTTTTGTTTGAAGACATTAAACTCAGGAGAAGAAATAAAAATTAAACTATTAGGARCACGTAGAATCTGATGATAGTAGTAAGAAGAAAAAGAGTTGAGCTGATACTGCTTCAGGTACCTAGAAACTCATTCTCTTGGCATATGAGATCTATGTTTAAATCTCCTCTCAGAATTATGTGAGTAAATACTGAAATCAGAACTCTTTTCTGAATGAATTCCCTCAATCATTGAAATGTAGTTTTCAGAAATTTTTATGTTCTCTGAGTTCTTTTCCTTTTTTTAGTGGAATTATAGTGGTTTTGGGAAGGCACAAAGTGAAAAACTACATTATTATATAATCTACAGTTTCAGAATTTAAAGTATGTCTGATTACAAAAAATAAGCCACATTTTCTTCTGTGAAGACTGGTATGTTTGTGTTTTTGCCTGAGATGAGTGTTCAGCCTTCTGTATTTCCTTCCATTGTGTACTAATATAATTTCAGAACTAGAATTAAAATGAAATAGGCAAAGAGGATTTGTGCTAATGGGCATTCTGAACTATAAGAAGACTTTTAGATTTATGTATTTTGTGCATTTGTTAGGGTAATATCCTTAAACAGTGAGGAGTTGTAGCGCTTTGTTTTTAGCTATGCTTCTTTAGGTATGGTTTCTTTTTTAACCCAAGGAAAGTGAGGTGTAACTATGTTGCTCTTTTCTGTCCTGATAGACAAGCCAGTCTTAATGAAGAGGCCGAGAAGTATTATGAAATGGCAGCAGGATTAAGACCTACTGTAAGTACCTTCTTAATGATATCCATTACTTAAGTTGATGAACGTGCTACAGTACTGAACCCTTCGTTCAGAGGAGGACTTCTTGCTGGAGCATTTGATCTCTCAGCCTCTATTACATATGTTCTTTTAATGTTTAATTATTGGGTAGTCAGATGAAGCTGTTCATTTGTCAAACCAATCACTATACTTTCAAGTTGCCTCAGTGAAGTGGTCTAGCAATAAGTCTTACTTGGCTAACGTACTTGGAAAAGACTTCTAGATTTAGACTTATTTATCTACATTTAAATGTGTTAAGTTTGGAAAGCTTTTCCAATCTCATCTCTTTTCACTAGTAAAAGAGAATGAAAGGCTATTCTGTGATCCACTGTTTAAGGCATTTTTAATAATACATTTTCATCTGTCATGAACTTCTGGCAAACATTTTTGTTCAACAAACTTAAAGATATTTATCTCTGATGTAGTTGTATATTGGCAAAGAAATACTCATTCTTTGAAGCACATATATGTAGGAGTAAGTGACAGATACTTTTTAAAAAGGAAAACWCATTTCCAATTTTCATTGCATCAGGAATTAAAGAAATAAAATACTTTTTACTTATCATTTCTTACTTAATATTATATATCTTTTCAATTGCCCTCACATTTTGGGGAAAAACATTGTGAATATAAATGGGGCAGAATTTATTTTAAATACATAACACTTTGTCTATGCAATAAATCAAATCTAGGGAAATTTCTGTCACAGAAGTCTGTAGTGCCAAATTTGAGGATACAAGTCAGCAAATGCAGTAGAAAAAATGGAAAAAACCCAAGTAAAAAAAAAAAAATTGAAATACAGACTGCAAAGAGTTTTCAGACCTAAGAATCAAAAGCAACACCAGGTAAGACTCAAAACAAGCTAAGAAAATATAATCAAAAAACCCCCAAAATAACTTATTCGAATAAAATGACAGACTTTCATACTGTCTCTTAAAAACTCTCAAAAAACCTACTTATTTCATTACTTCATACTTTGTGAAATAACAATAMAGACTTTGTGATTCATAATGCTTCCAGATGCAAGACTTTTTTACCTTTTTTTTTTTCTGAGAGGATAGGTTAATGGTGAAAGGATTCCCTCTGTTGTCTGCAAATTGGTACAATTCCTCTTCTCTTTTCTGTGGTTCATTGTATGCTCAAAATGCTCAAAATGAGAAGCTCAAAATGGTTCTCAGAAACTCAGAAATAAGTTTATTGTGTATAACCATATATGAATATGATTATATGTGTGAGGTTTCTCAGAGAGCTTTGGAAGTGACTGACAGCAGGCTCATAGCAATGGTACTCTAAGGGTTAGGTATTTTTAATTATTGATGACAACCTTTACATGTTATAACCAAAGTATCCTTTCTGAAGGATAAGATTATCAAAACAATTTATTATGGAAACTTTCTTCTAACTTTTATTAGTGCAAGTAAAAAATCTGATAGGTACAGGTGTTCAGCTTTCTTTAAAAGATAATTTCACTTTAAAGTTCAAGGTAATAGGTTACTTTTCGAGCTAAGCATGGTATGCATATGGTTCATGACTTTTTAAAAATATTTTATTGGTGTAGAGTGGGAAAGTTGTATCCATTTTCACAGCCATTGTCAACTGTCTGATGACTTTCAAAGGGCATTTCTCGAAAATATAAAAAGACCCAGAAGTAGTCATACATATCTTTCTTATTGTTATTAACTCTCAAATCTACCATAATAGTTTTAGATTGGGAGGAAAAGAAGCTACTTAAGGAGGCTTACTTGCTAGTAAGCAGTTTAATGCGTACATGGTCAGACAGAAGCTCCCAGTCTTTCCAAAGGAATATGGAATGTAAATTAGTGAAGTACCATGTACTTCATGGCTCCATCTGTACCAATAAACTAAATGTGCCCCGAACTATTCTCTAGTGCTGATCGAACCAGCTGCTTAGAGTGTGTCCAGGTATTGTCCTAGGGACTGCAGTGGCCCAGTCCAGAGCTGTGTAGGGACCATCCTCACAGCTTGAAAATGCCCACAGCTGAATTTGTTATTTTGTATATAGCCTATGTACCCTCTCACTGTCTTATGAGTAGGAAGGATCAGCAAAGTTATGTGAGTCAAGAGGATAAAGAAATATTGTTAAGCAAAATATAGTGCTTGAAGGATTTTTGTTATATTTTTTGTATCCATCTCTAATGATCTAGAAACATTTCTTTACAGAAAATTCAAAATACTAGATGTATTAATGTGATGTAATATACAGATGCCTACCATTCCATGTATGTATATACATAACTATATGTATATATGTGTGAACCTGTTTAGCTGTTAAGAGGTCTGTCACCAAATTCCCTCTTGGTGAGAATACTGTGGCAGCATTGACGTCTCATTCTGTGCTGTGTATCAGTCTTGCTACTAGGATAATTTAGTGCTCGAAGTGTCTGTTTAACAAGAATCTTCCTTCTTCTGGTGCTTGAGAGAGTACCTTTCAATATTAGTGAATTATGGATCAGTATCCCAAGTAAACTGGCTCTCTGCTTTCTTTCAGTATGACCTTTTTCCTTTAGTTCCCCAGTCACTTGGCAAGATCCCAAGATGAAGATCCATTTCTTTGTTATCAACTTCTTTGTTTCACTGTGCCAAGACAATTTAATTGTCAGTTATTCTTTAGAACTAGACCAATGCCTGGYTCCTGAGAGATTTTCAGCTAGCACAGCCTGAAACAAAACTCAGGTTTCCACTCTCTTGCATCCATTTCTTTACAAATGTAACATACTGTATAATATCTCTAATATCACTACTATAACAGCAGTAAGAGATTTTAGTAATACTATAAACTCAATCTTTAATGTTTGTTAGTGAATTTTTATGCTCATTGAGCTATCATGACACAATTTTGTTCTCAGCATTCTCCGTTTTCCTTTTGTATACCTTTCTTTGGTATGTCAACCATTCCTGTTGCTTTTGGAATGAAGCAATACTTCATGCACAATTACTCAGCTGCACCCTAGTGTATAAGCCCTTTGGATCCAGAAACYGCTCTGCTGAGCTTTTGTACACTCATGTCCAGTTTAAATGGCCATCTGAGTTATGACTTTCAGAGATACTTAATTGGCTATCTTAGTGCTTTTTCCAGACTGCAGTCTCCACTCTTGCATTTGTCTCCTAGACAAGCTCTTTTATTTCAGTGTCTCAGAACAGGAGAACAACAGTGAGCAACCAATATGCCTGCATGTCTGAGTCACATTCTCATTCAGCTAATCCATTTTTAGAGAAGTTGTGACTAAGGCAGCTAAAAACATTGCCACAAACACAGTATGCAGTTATAGAAAATGTAACTTCTCTGAAACATGCAGGCCATTGTTTTTAAGAAAGCAAGCATAAAAAGATTATATTTTTGCAATATTGGGGGTGATTCACTCATCATTGAACTAATTCTGAGAAGTCTGRAAATACAATTTATTTTTTCCGTGACAAGCTTTATTACAATGAATGAAGTACTTGCAAGAAAAATATACTCTGTAAAGGAGCAAATGAACACAGCAAAGGTGTCTTAAAATGTATATCCATATCTTGAATGCCATCTTTGCTTTTGGATACACATTCTGTCTGCAGATGGTAAAAGAATTAAAGCACTTTGGTACAATAGCTGCACGAGCTGAAGAGGAGCTTGGGTGCAAATTAAAAGCGAGTCTGGCTGTATTATTGTTAGATATAGTCCTAGCTGTTCTCTTAATACTCTTCATGATTGGCCTTATTTGTAGTAGGTCTGTATTTATCCTCTATGAAAATAATTTCCTGGCAAATTTCAAAAGAGCAGTATTTTCTGTAGAACACGCTGCTGCTGTGAGGATGGGAATAATTTGTCTTAAACTTTACTGAAGAAGCAAGCATTCTCAAAGTTATGCCAATTTGTTTGCAAATAGGCTTCACAGAGTTGACTTCCCCTGGACAGTCAAGGGGAAGAGAGTTCAGAAAGCAGGAAGCAGTTCAGAAAACAAATCTACTTTTATTTGTGGTTAATTATTTCTTAAAGGACTCTCTTTTCTTCCTTCAGCTCTGTAGGTAACCTACAGAGATTAGCCTCCCGCTGCCCTTGATCTTTATGAATCCTTTCCAAAAAATGCATTACTGCATTGTGTGTTGTACCATGATCAAAACGAAATCATTTTAGAGCTTTCTCAGTGAGAAAGACATATGTGTTTGTTCTAGAAATGTTGTCTTGTGTGTACATTAATAAAATTAGTCTAATTTTAACAAATTCAGTTGCATGAAGAAATGAAACTATAATTTTCTTGGACATTTATACAGTAATTATTCTGAGTGTGAGTATTGCTGAAGAAAAGCTGTATTCAGAGATGATTTCTAGGTGCCCTACATATTGTAATCTTCACAAACCAGGAAATTGTTTTAACAAGTTGTTAGGCACTCTAAAATGTGAGCTTTAAGCTTGCTTTGTTGTGGAAAAATCAGTCATCCAGAAACTCTCTTTAAACTGGCATTCTTTACAAGAATGTGAGATACTGACTTAAGCTTCAGCTTTTGTTCAACTTTTAAGATATCATTTGTGTAATAGAGCTGCATTTCTAATTTKTTAAGTCTGAACCTGAAGCAGCCAGTCTTTAAAAAGCTGCTCTAGAACCCCCACATATGGCCAATGGCTTTTGAGAAGAAAGGGCACTTTGAAGTGTGACCTCAAGAGTATTAAATGAAAGAGAGCTCACCAGAGCCTTAAGACTTTGAGCCACCACCTTGAGCTGATTGGCTTAGAAGCATTCCTCGAGGAGGTGCCATGACCTGCAAGTCACTACCATCCCAACCACATATTAGTGCTGCTTGCAATCTGGAGCTCATGACAGCTTTAAGCCCCATGTCATCAGCACATTGTCAGATACAGCTGTTTCCACTCTACCACTTCAAAAGGACTTGATTAAATGTCTTACTGTAACAACATACATAAAGACACACACAAAGAATGAGGGGGAAAGGAGAAATGTACCTATAAGCAAAATAAATACAATTTCCACTAGATGGTTTAATCATGATGTGGGGGACTAAACCATTTCTTGACTTGAAGGGCTTATGTAATCAGTTAACACAATATCATATTAAAAAGCAGTTTCTACAAGTGCTTCTTTTATTTTTTTTTCCCAATGCTGGAGTACAGATTTCATGCCAAGGGCTCCAGGCTTGCAATATGCTCTACCTCAAGCTGTCTAACTGTTGAAAGAAGAATGCTAGTGATTTCTACATAATTGACTATAATTTTATAGCCACCTTAGAGATAACATGCTTTCACTGCCTTCTTAGGGAAAGTGTTCATAATGCATGGGGTTTATTCATGGCAGAACTTCTAAAAAAATATACTTTGAATAGTACATACATCTTTAAAAAATAAAGTGAATGTTGCATTTTGTCTTGAAACATCTGTAATCAAGATCTGCTTTATTATATATATTTTTTCCTTGCATGATTCCGTGCCAAATTTTCCTATTTGATTTTCTCATGAACTTTCAGTAATTGTCTCACATAGCTTTACTGGGCTTGGAGTAATTGTGAGGGGAAAAAACTTCAATGCATTTTGCCAGCTTTGTTAAGGACATGTCCTGTTATTGCCAGGGAGAATTTTCATAACCTTTTTAAAGGGCTTTTGCTATGTTAATTCTGCAGCTGATGGCAGTAATGGATTGGTTAACAGTTATTCTTACATTGACTGCAGCTGATCCTCAACAGACAAAAAAACTGGCTGCACTGGATCCAACCCTCACACTGCTCCAGGCATAGAGCAGATGCCCCACCAGTAATGTATCTTGCTCCTGCAGCTCTTTTGAGCGGGTCTACCTAGTCCCTGTTATCCAAATGCAGCTGTAATGCCTTGCCATCCGCACTCCTGGTTTCTGGGGCATAGTATGGATAAAGCTGACGTACTTCCCTGTAGCTACACCGCATATATGGCTTTAACACCATGTATTATTGCCAGTAAAACATGACAATTTCCAGCTGAAAATCCTTGTTTTAAAATGTTGTTCTGTCTGTTTACTTGTTTATTCACAACAATTAACACATGGCAGTATTTTATCTTTATCTACTGGTGCCATGGCATGACCACAGAGCTTTATTTTTAGGTAGTTAGCATCCAGCAGATTCACCTGTTCAGTTGTCTGCCGGTACTGAAAATAGAAAAGCGGACCTTGTGGAACAGAAGGAACTTCAGCTGACTGCCCTTGTGCCCTCTGAGATGCTCCCAGCTTCTCCTGCTCTGTGTCAGGGCTGCACATCTTCCTACTATCAGCACCAGCTGCTGCTAAGCTTCACATTGTTTAAGGCTTCCTCTCAAGTGTGCCAGACTTTCTGCCTCAATCATATGAATGGCTGTCGATTCCTTCCAGCCCAGCAGCAGTCTTGGCCTCCTGAAAATGCCTCCTTTCTTTTCTCCTTTCGAAGGTGTGAGGAATAAGAAAACTTCCCAGGATCTAGTTCTTCCTCTCTTCCTGCTGAAGACTGAACCAATTGTTATAGGGCATGCAGGAGTTCTAGGGACTAAAAAGGGTGTTGTGGCTTCCTAACAAGAAGATAGGCATGACTGATTTGAACTGTATGTCCAGATGGCAAGTTTTTAATAGTTTGACTTCAGACAGATACAGGGGTGGGGAGGCTTACGCATGCATTAGCTCCACTGGGAGAGGAGATAGTGGAACACCCTTATTGAAAAGAGGACAACACTCTTTGATCTCAAAAGGATAAGAGAGCACTTTCTTGGTTACTGTAAGTTGGTTAGACTGTCCCTGTTGAAATACCATAAAAAAATGACTCTGAGATTTGATATCAGAATAGCTGTGACATTTTTCAGTCTGCATAGCGCGAGGGTGACCTAGCCTAAAGGTTGTGCAGAATGGAAATATTCAAGAAAATTAATATTAACTGAATGCAAGCTTCCATTCATTTCAGGTAGAAAGGCTCTTCAGTGTTTGCACAGAAACAGCAATACTTCTCCATGTAAACAGTTTATCCATGCACAAAGTCTCTCTGCCCCTCCTGAGCTTTTTAAAATCTAATTTGGGCCCCACCTCAATTTTCTTTTGTTGTTGTTTTACTTCACCCTTTTAGTTCCTTCTTGTCTGGGGCTAAGTCCAAGGCAGATACATTATTTACATCCAGCTATTTGGGGGAAAAAAAAGAGTTTATTCTTCTGAACAAAAAAAATTCTGCCTGTATTTGCAATTATATTTGTTCACGGCTCTCCCAAATATTTTTAAGACACATTGGGGGGGGGGGGGGGGGGGGGGGGGGGGTGTGGGGTGTGGGTTTGTGCACAATTGTCAGCTTCAAGACAGGCTTCTGTACAGACTGTTTCTCTGAATCTTAAAGTATTCCTGCTTCAGCAGAGATTAGTGCCTCCCACCTTAAAAAAACGCACAACATCAGACAAAACAAAAAACCCCATATAGTGTTTTCCATCACTGTGATCTCCCATCATGGGACAAAGAAAGAATATTGGAATGGGGATATTTACCTGTAATATTGAAGCACAGTATCAGGATGAGTTGTATAATTTGAAAACTGATTTACTCAGCTGTGAAAAACACTGAATTTGCTTTGGGAAATATATGAGAGTGTTTATAGCCTTACCCCAGAAAACTCTACATGTGTGTTCTCCTGCATTGTAGTGGCTCTGTAAAAGCGAAGATTGAATGTGCTTTTGGGCAGTTATGGAATACTTAAATCCAAGTCTCAGTATTGTGGTCCATCTTTGTGTCAGATGCAGAGGAGATAGCTGCAAATCGTCTCATTACAGTTCTCATCTTCAGTTTTGTGAGTTAGGTTATGGGGAGTTGGTTTGTACTCTCCTGATTTTACATGCAGTTAAACACACGAATGTCGGAGATCAATGGGCTTGCTCAGTGTAATTTGTGAGCTTTGAAATTGAATTAAAATGCTTTTAAGTTGCTGTTTATTTCCCATCTAGAATAATTTGTTGTACATTGATATTCTAATCAATACAAAACTATTTTGTCTGTGCAAGTTCTAAATGACTGAAATGAAAATGCATTTGAGTTTCTTCTGCTTACATAGATGTTGCATTGCAGTAGCACCATTGACTTGTTTAGAGTTGCTTCTGTTTCTCCTGCATATGAGAGATAAGTTGGACTCTATAGGTTCTGATTTCAAGTGAAATTATGCAAGCAGCTATGAGCTCTCCTTAGCTTAAAGTTTTCCAAGCAGTAAGGTGCATACCCAGAAACACTTGGCAAAGTAAGCCAGAAACTCACTGTCATGGTAATTCAGAGTGCTTTCCATTTCATTTTTAGCTATGAAAATGTGTACAAATTTCCCATAAATATTAGTCCTTCTACAGTCTAATGACATAATGTATTTTCCAAGTCATTCAACTTCATGAACATTGAGGTGTATAGACATGCTTTTACTTAGTGAGGAAACAAATGTTGGAAATAGGCATCTGTATACTAACTCCTCTTTTCTAATTTAACTAACCTTTAGAACTTCATTAAATAATCCATTCCTCTTACCAGGAACTGTTGAGACAGTAATTTTGCACTAAGCATGTAATTTGAGAGAAAGAAACTCTCCGATAATTCATGCACTATTCACTTAGCACATAGGCCATATCATGTTTTCAGTATGTCTGGTGGCAATCCCTTGTGCTGCTTGGAGATGCTAATAAAGTATTTTCTTCACAAAGATAAAAGTACCCCAGGGTATTTTGGTTTATGCACCCATTTTCCATTATAGGCTCTGTTGCCCACAGTGTTCAAAATGTTTTTGTGACTAAATCTCCAAAAACAAAGAGACCATTTTCACAAAAATCATACATGTTTATTATTACTTCAGTATGTTTCTTAAGAAGTTAATCAGGCAAGTATTAATGTATAGATTCTGTTTTCTCTCCAGGCACCTACCCATGTTCTTCCAATACCATTGGATGATGTAATTCTCCAYGGATAGCTGATAAATTCTCCAAAGAGAAGGCATTCTCATACCAAATAATACTTGAGCTATTTCATTGTCAAGACCTTGATTCAGAAATTTTGTAGGACTGCACCACAGTTAACTTGAATGAAAATCTCACTTTATATTTTTAATATTTTCATTATGCGAATCTGAAGTCTTTATCTCATATATAGATATGTTCAGTCTACCATCAAACTTGAAGGAAAAAAAGATGTGAAGTCAGCTAGACCTRTCTCTTGGAGTGCAGATTTGTTTCATCTAGCATTTTAGTGGTTTTCATCCACACCTTAGTAGACAGATTTTTTTTGCTGTGCTTACTCTTCAAGTATGATATAAACTGCACAACAGTTGTGTTTGTACTCAACTATGATGTTCATTTACTGAATAATTCAAAAACTACTTTTGTGAAACTAATTAATAGGAAGTCACAGTCTAGATTTGTACTACTGAGTTAAATAAAATGAATCATTATGCTTTGAGATGATGGGAGGTAGTAGTTTGTAAAGTTGCAGTTGCTTTGCTGAAATTGTGGAATAGAAGGTGATGTACCATGGATAGATTTATGCACTTGGTTGTGATTTACAGTCTGATAGTAATATGGCAGGGGGTACTGTGCTGCCTGCATCGGTTCCTGGAGAGAGCAAGATTGCCTTTGCCTTGCAAATGTAGCCCTTGGTATCAATCAGAAATAAAGTGCCATGAAATAGAGAACTCACACCAGTAGATTAGCATTTCAGAAATTAAACCATCTGTTTGAACTCAATTAAAAAAGAATTCAGCAAGGTTTTTCCTAAAAGAGTGTTCTAGTGCTGATTCTAAAAACAATGCAATGGATATATCATGCAATTAGAACTGATAAGAAATTGGGTTTAATGCCCATTAAACAAACCCAGCAACTGTACATTCCTATTAGGATGTTTTGCAATAAATAACATCCTAATTTTCTGCCTAATCTATAGTTCTGATGTAATTCTCATTCAAGGAATGATTTTTAGTTGTATGTTGACATATCCTACTAGATTTCTTTCCCCCCACAAGTTCTGGCTAATGTTTCTTTTTCACAAGATGGTTTTGATGCAACTGGCATTCTCCCCCACCCTCCCACACCTCTGGGTTTAATGTAATTTTGTGTATAGAGGAGAAATGCCCTGCAGTAAGGCTGGTTTCAGCCTGAGATCTGCCTGAGAAGAACTGTCCATTTGCAGACTGCTAGGAAGGGGATGGGTGGCAGGCGTGTCTGTATGAAGTGATTTTCTTGGAATTTGTTTTTAAGTGTAACTTCAGTACCAGTTTGAAAGTATTTTTGCCTCAGAAAGTTAGTCTCAAAATCAGATGTCTGCAAATGAGAAGATGCAGTGAAGAGGAGATGGATAGCTGTTTGTTTCCCCCAAAGAACAGTCCCTTTTTGAGGCAGTCCAAACCACTGTATATTGGTTACCTCTTCATTTTGCATTCACGTGATTCTATTTACCATAGTTAGTTTTACTGGAGAGCAAACGTGCCTTCCAGTGTACCTACCCTTTTGAAATGTCTTCCATACAATGAACAGCTTTATTACTAAGCTGAGGAAGTTTCACTAATTCTTCAGGTGTTCCAGTAAGGATTGTCTTCCTTAACAATAAATAACTTCTATCTGACATTATGGTTTGTAACAGTGCCAGTTGCCTCAACATCTGGCTGCCTCAAGCTCATTGTAAACAATTACAGCATGAAAGAAAATATAAACCTTTTCCAATATAACAACAACAGTAAATAAAATCCACAATAAAACCCTTAAATTAAATTCCATAGCAAGATTTGCCGTATGTCTCTTAGATTCTATGGGGTGAATGGTTAATATATTTATAGTGGAGTTATTTGGTGGAGTTTTATTGTAACTCAGTAGTTCTACTTCATTTTTTCACACTCTGACTGCGTTTAAATACACTTAAAATTATCAGACTTATTTTCTATCATATTTGAAAGATCAGTACATGATCCTGCTTTAATTCTGTTTGAAAAATTCTATTCAGATAGCTGCATTGATGGAGATTTCTCTAATTAGTTCACAAATTGGATGTTTTACCCATAATAGAGGACAAAATTGCTCTCTGAACAGAGATTATGGAAATTGCACAGGAGGCAAACTTCTTGGTTTGAGGGGGAAAATGAGCTTTAACAGAAAGATCACTGGTAGAAGCCAAAGTTAATTTCTGTGGCATCCTGTGGTGTTCATAGAGAATGAGTGGTATGTGTAGTGAAAATTAAGGCAAAATAACCTGAGCCATCAACTACAAAATTACTTAGCAATTCTACTGGCCCTGGATTATAGTCTGGTCCAGCCATAGAGGGCTTTTTCTGGGCTAGTTTGGAGCAAGCATCTGCTTTCACTGAATGATTCCTGACACTGAATTTCAGAGGTGGGAATTGAACTTTGATTCCTTGGTGCTAGTCCTGCAAACACTAATTGTCCTCTTGTGCCTTCAGAAATAATTAATTAAACCCTTTAAAAAAGGAAAATATTCAAATTGTTGCTTCCTGTGTCTGTTTCCTAAATGCTTAGTTTGACAAATACAGAAAGCTTCTGTTTAATAAACAGCATTTGTCAGCATATGCTGCATCAAGTGCAATCTTTCAGACTAGGATGTGTAGATCTACCCTGAACATTGCTATTATTGATATTAATTACTGTAAACACATGTCACTGTTCAGATGTGGTACATAAGGCTAGCCTAGCAGCAAGTAATTTTATTTTTTTAGAAGTCACAACCTTGTAAAAGCCTAATGAGCAATTAGTGCCCAGTGATCTTACTATTAGACCAAACAAGACCAAATTTTAGAAACTATAGCCTTGAAATCTTTAAGCTATAAGAATAAAAATTAAATCCGTGCACTTACTGGGGAAGTTAATAATTTTAATATGTACTATGCTTTTAATTGCTAAATACTATATAGGGAACACCTGCAGGTTACTGGCTGCCAAAAAGTAAGGCATGAATTTTTATGAATTACACAGAATACTGTAATTCAGCATTTTGCAAAGGACCTCTAGTATGTGCC
Source organism: Amblyornis subalaris (assembly GCA_018881555.1). Classification (NCBI taxonomy): domain Eukaryota; kingdom Metazoa; phylum Chordata; class Aves; order Passeriformes; family Ptilonorhynchidae; genus Amblyornis; species Amblyornis subalaris. Next base: position 1,411,312 of record JACAXG010000067.1, on the reverse strand, counting down.
TCTCTTTTCAGCTGCTCTCATAATTCTGTGGGTAAAAACCAAACTCAAGACAAGTGTGAGCATAACCTGATTGCATTAGGTAAGAAGCATGGAAGTGATAGGAGCCAGATGAAAAGGGACAAAGGGGAAGAAAAAAAAAACTGACATGCAAATACTTTGAGGTTTTCCATGTCAAAATTTGAGAAAAGAAAATATTTATGAGCAAGACTTTTTCAGGTGTTTTCAGTTGTATCTACTCTGTAATGAAAGTCTAATTCTTTAATTGATATGTCATCTCAAGAGTTTTTTTATTTACAAAGTTATGTAGTTATTTTTTATTTGCAAAATTGTCTTGGTAACATTTCCACACGCTGAAGTTGGATTTTTTGTCCAATTTGAAAATACTTTCAGATACTATTGATAAAATATTCAATTCAATTCAATTATTATGGAAATTGTATCACTTCATGTGATAGACATCCATTGTCCTTCCCTGCCAGTGAAATTATTACCAATAGAGGAATAATGATTGGTTCTTTTGTCTAGGGAAAGTTAGCCAACAGAAAGTGTTTCAATGGAGGGGTGGAATAAAAGCTAAAATTCATCCTAAAACAATATGCAATACCTCAAAATCTCCTAGTGTTTTCTTTTCTGTAATGCTCTAATACCACACTTTGTCTGTGGGCTGTCTTAATGATTGTGCATGATGGAAGCCTTAAAAAAGTTACCAAGATTATTGTTCTTTGTGCTCAGAGCAAGTATGTTAAGTTGTATAATGGTTTACACAATGTGCCTGAAAGCAATGCCTAATAACTAGAAATACCTAAATAGTTTGGGAAAACATATGGTCATACCAATATTACTTTAGTTCTCAAGCACTTAAATCAGCTGACTGCGGTTGTCAGCCAAAGGTGCAAAGGCTTGTTGTGTATTTAACGTTCAACTGACCGTTTGAGCTGAAATACTGGAAATCTTGTGATATTGAGATTTCTGTAATTAGAGCTTCATTAAATTTTCAAGGCTAGAAATCAACACTACTTTTTTCTGATATTGCAGTTGTTGTCTATTCTACTCAAAAATAGAAACTCTAATGCAATATGCTTGTTACCAGCATCTTGGAAAAACTGTACAAGCTTGTCTGTGTACATATGTATTTGAGGAGTATCTGGGCAAAAATAGATGCGTAACGCATTCATTCTCAGCAGACATTTTTATTTTCTAATGACATTTTATTTGATTGAAAAAGATGAATATTTTTTACTGCTAGTAGTATGAGTATAATTGTGATTAAAAATTCAGATGATTTGTACATTAGAGTTTTCTCTGAAGATTAGCCAGTTTTGATTGTGTTAATATGGACAGCTATTCTAATCAGCCCTGCATGAGAGCTGCCGCGTGAAGTACATTATATTCTTTTTTTTTTTTTTAACTCTTTATATTTCTTTTAAGTTAAAAGTGGGCTTTATCTTTAGGCATCAACACAAAGCCATTTAAGCCATTTGTTTTTCTGGTTTCCAAGATTTGGAAAGAAAATGCATGCAAAAATACATTTACTCACGGATTGATCTTCATTTTAAAAAACTTACTTTTTCTTAATAGGACAAAATTCTGTTACTGAGAGATTTTGAGCAATTTCTGTTTGTCATTAGGATAGTACAGATGACATTTCTGTTCACCAAGTTTCTCATTTGCTTGGAGTACAGAATTCCTAGTTAGTATGCAGCATACTTTTGTTGGATAAGGTAAATAAGCTGTTAAATGGTTTATAACATAATAGTAGCTATATATTAAAGTCATCAAATTGCAAACATTAGAGCACAGTTGGATTTCTATAAACAAGGATTAAGTAATTTGATTTTTTTGTTATGAAATCCTAAAGTGTGAGGAAAACTGAATAAGATTATCCTATCCTATACTGATGACAACATTTGAGTTGGAAAGCAAAGAAGTTTAATTAGAAACACTTTGAGGTCTGGAAAATGTTGCCTTTTTTTAATGCAACTGTAATATGAAATACTCATAACGTATGTTCCTCTTGAGCTTTTATTATGGTAATACAAGTATGTTATCAAAAAATGTCCATCACAGTTTCCACATAAACTGAGTGATTACTAGGAGACTTCTTAAACATAAAACATAGCAATTGATGCATGACCATTGGGGAAAACAGTCTAGATACACAGAAATTACAAATGTAAGTACATTTTTGTGGGATGTTTTGAGCTGTTGTTACAATCCACAGTCTTTAACAGTTGTAACACATGCTTTTTTTATCTTGCTGATATGTCAGCTAGTGTACGCTGAACTTACATAAAGGCCAATGGTAGATAGTTTTTCAGCATCAACATGTAACGTAGATCCATATATGCTTGTTTGGTTTTGGATAACTATGTTTATAATACACTGAGCAGTCTCTGAAGGTTGAGATGAACAAGATGTTAAGGAAAAAAATTCCACTGGCTGGAGAACATTGATAGTAAAATGTCCCCTGTTGATGTGATAATTTGCGAAACAAAATAGATTACTTGATGCTTCCTTCCTATGCCAAGTCTAGAACTCTTCCCTGACTCACAGCTGTGGGTTTCCTTAATGATGCCGATGTCTCAATCTATAAGCAAACTGAATAATTGCACAGTATACTTGTGGATAAAACCTCCCGTATCTGTCACCTATAAATAGGAAAACAATGGTGAGAAACCCTTCCTTCAATTTTTAATTTCTGGTTTTAAATGTACATATCACATAGTTTGCAATTTGAGATAGAATGGTCTCCAGTGTTTCAAAATACACAAGGTTAGATGCACACAAACAATTTCCTTGTATATCCTCCTTTCACCAGGCAGGTTAAAGTGTCAACTGCTTTACGTGTCCAGATGAGAGTATTCAAATGTAAAATAATAAAAAGAATAAAAAATAAATTAAAAAAAAAAGAATTACCTAATGTTTCTTTAGTATCATTGGATGTTAAAGTGACCAGATATTAACTCATTCTGTTATTCTGCCGTATTACCTTGATATGTTATCCCAACCTGAGACTATTATATAAATACTATTCAATAGAAGCTCTTTTATTCATATCTACTTTCTTTTTGAGGTCCTTTTTTTTTCTGGAGGGTGTCCATCTTCCCTGGAAATTAATAATTTGTTAATTTGGTGAATAATAAATGAGGTATCTTTCTGTTTAATGACCTATTAGTAAATAGTAGGTAAGGTTGTTCTCTATTGGTGCTAATAACATAGTGCTCTTAAAGATGATGACTAAATCCAAGGATCCACTCCCCTCTAGAGCCTAAGCTTGTTGTTATTTAGATTTATATAGCTATTTATGTTACTCACTCTTAAGGTAATTAGAAAGGGACACAGGCTCCCTTTGCAGCAGAGATGTTTAGGTCCGTTTCTGAATAATACAACAGCGGAAACTGTGCTTTGTGTTCAAATTAGTACTGGCAGGGTAAATGTTTTCCTCTCCATTTCCCTTCTTCACTGTTTAAACTGAAAGCTGTTGTCGACACAAAAACATACTTACCAAAATTGTTCGTAAGCAGATTTACAATTTAAGTCATGTATTTAACTGTCACAAAGGAAAAGTTGCAGAGCATTTTTCCATTTTAGGAGCTTGCAAAGATGCCAATTTCTTTGTTTATTTGTTTTCCAGCAGAACTGAATGTTTTGCTATCTGGGATGATGACACAGGAAATCCCTTTCAACTTTGAATTTTAGCTTTTTTATGTTGTCTGATCCATACTACTTTGCCATACACCCTATCATCTTGATCCAGAATGCTTTTGCACCAAGGTATCTGTACCTAGACAATTGACTCTTGTTGTCTTAGCCAGCTTACTGGAGATCAGTGTCTTAGTTGTGATTCGTGTGCTGTTTGGAACAAAATACCAGACATAGCATATGCAAACTGCAGTTCTTTAGAAGCCTTAGAAACATGAGTCTCTCTAACTGGCACATGGTTTGTCTGGGAACACCAGGTCACTCCTATACAGATGTCACAGTGTTGTCAATGTATTACATTGGAGAGTAAGATCCAGTTGGCAGCAATCATCTTGCTGCRTGTCCCTTCCCTGCTTCTCCTTCCGCCTTCTCTGCCCACACCATACTTTAAAGTAGTGTGTTTACACTTTGTGCAACTCTGAGGTCATGGTTTTTCTCAAAAGTTGTGAGATCTGTCAAAAGCAAGTGCCACCCCTGAAATGAGTCTGTTGTCCACAATTATCTTTAGTGACAAAAAAGGAGCTGTAGACATTTTGATTGTTTCAGAAAATACTGTGCTGTGCTGCAGCAATAATACTAGTAATAAGTTCAAAAGAAAATTCTTGCCATCACTGTAGGAGGATAAAAAAAGAGCATGACAGCATATTGTCCAGTGGACACTGATGGGATGCAGCAGTCCACCATGCTGTTCTCTCATGCCTAGTGAACCATTCTACAAGTAATACTCTGCTATTTGACAGTCATTGTACTTTTGTGTCTTCAGTTATCAAAGAGAAATACCTGAATTCTTCGCCCCTATTTAACTAGTCATGCTGGCATGACATATTGATACGTGAATGATATTTTTTGTCCTTCTTTAAGTATGGACTTAACTCAAAAGGAACYCTTAAAAGAATAAGTGTCCCTAATTGCACTTTTTAAAAAGAAGACACAGGCTCTGTGTTTCTGATGAGTTGGCCACCCTTATTACTGTATTCATTCAACAGTCCTGGGGTTGTTTTGAAACATCTACAATGTCACACATGGCAAGTAATTCCTTAAGGGCGAGATGGATTTTGGCAACATCTTTTCAGTGAGCTTTTAAAAGCTTTTTGCGCTTGCGGTTCTACTGGAGTAAAAATTGCCATAATTTCCTTATAAGTATCCCAGCAGCAACAAAATGCACTTTCATCTCAGAATCTGCTGCCCTGACCTCTGTGGTGTTGAGCTGAGAAAGTCATCTGTGAGCAGAGCTTTGAGGAAAACAATTTCTCATTTCCTTGTTTGTGTTTGAACTGTTGTCTGTTCATACTTGTCTGCCATGCAAAAGGTATATTTGTGCTAGGTTAAGTGTTTGTGTATTTGTTGCTCTCTCCATAACTTCTTAGACCATCCAGGAGTAAAATTGTCTCCTTGTGTTTGGGACTGTACTTCTGCTATGGTGTCTGCTGTATGTGGAGCCAGAGGTGATGAACAAGGAGGCAGTTCATCTTCTGTGTCATTAAGATTCCTTCTCTTTGTGGGTCCAATATTGTATGTGGTTACATTAGTGTAATCCTGAAATACTACTCAGAATGATTTTGAATTATTTGAAGATTCTATAGTTCTCTAATTTTAGAGAGGACTTTATGTGAAGATTTTTGCATGGCCTAGTGCTCTCCTTTTATTTTGGTACCATAGGGAAAATTTGAAAAATTGTCATCAATCTAAACCAAAAACACCTCAGGCAACTAAATGCTTGCCTTGTGTTATTTCGTTATTCATTAACTACTCTGTTATTCCTCTCCCCTCCTCCCCACAGGCACCTCCCCCCACCGCCCCCAAAAAAACCACTAAGGAAACAAGCGCACCACGATAAAATGCTAATAAAGGGAATAATTCCAAATAGACCATAAAAGACAGCATTTATAACCTCGATAGAAATGCCAGTCAGCTATTTTTGATGTAAAGCATCTGTCTCCAAAAGGAAATGAAGGCAGGCCTGTTTCTCCTTTCAAGTCTCTGAAGTAGTAGGTGGTGTCATTTGTTTTACAGTGCTACAAGTCCCATGTTATTGCAGTGGTAGCTGCCGACTGCCTTTGTTAACGTACTGAAAAGTTTTATCAGCTGTGTTTAATAAAAGACAATCTGTGTGAAGAAAAACTGTAGCAAATGTCTCTTGCTCTCTTATCCTCTGACCATCCTTTTTAGCTGTCAGAGAGCAATGACACTGATGTAGATTCTTGCAGACTTGCAAAATTCTTGTGACTGTTACAATAAACCATAGACATTGGGGTGATTGATATCGTAGAAAGTTAGGGAGCAGTCTTTTCAAAATCCTGTGCACTTCCTCATTTGAAATGTAAATGACTTGGAATGAACTTTCGGTACTACCTGAAATGATTTATCAGTTCACATTCTCCGTGGATACATTTGTGTGGAGCATTAATGGCCTAGAATTTGTTAGGCCTCCAGGAAATCAGGAATGATATGTAGAAGTTGGAGGATTTCAGTTAAAAGACATGCAGTTTGTTGTTTTTATTTGTTTTTGTTGCTTATTCTTGTGAAATGATACATCAACTTAGACATGATGGTAGAAAAGTTTCTTAGCTAGGCATATAGTCTTACAAATATGATGTTCTTTAGAGTGCTTGATTAGTCCCATACACACACACCGTATTTTCAGGAGGATATGGAGGAAATGGAGAGGAATTCTGGAAGCCATATGAGACAACTGAGTTATTTCCCACAGAATAAGTTTTGCGGATGCTGTAGAATTAGCCCTGTGCACATTTAAACATGTGTCTTATTTCTATGAGTTTTTCTAGGTTTAAGATTTTTTAGTCGTTACCCATTGTAAGCTTTGTCTTGGTGCAAACATACACACATAGTTATAATTCAAGTGAGAAGACAGCTCTGTGTCAGTAACTGTGCTCTTGAAGAAAGCTRTTTCATTCATAAACTCTCATTAGACAAAGAAATAGCATGACTAGAGGGAATTGACATTCCTACTCATGATTTGAGAATATTCTCTCAAACAATCTGAAGTCTAAAAATAAATTAAATACAGGGATATTTAGACAGTCATCCATATATAGTGGAGATGATTTCCAAGCATTCTTCACTTTAATAACATCAATTAGCATCCAGAACATCTGTAATTAAGGAGTATATTATTTCTTTCTAAAATAGTATGAAAGACTGGCACTGCAAAGGTGGAGCTATGAAAATGTGGCTGCCAATATGAGTTACCCATAGCAAAGATTACATTTCAGGGGCCTACTTTTCCTTCTTTTTGAGGAACGAAAACTGGAAAAACTATATAAAACCCAGCTGGGTTTTTTGTTTGTTTGATTCTCAGTGGAATGAAGTAAATGACTTAGGGAAGGTGGAAAAAATCTGTCAGGGTAAAGCAAGAAAAATTAAATCTAAAAGTAACATCTTCAGATTCCACTGCATTAGCATTGTGATGTTTACAATAAGGAGAGCTGAACTAATTTTGTTTTACTTAAATTTGAAACTCTGGAAGCCATTTGTTCTGAAAATTCGATGTGTCACAGTTCTTTATTAGTTTTTGTGATCCATATATTGTTAGGTGAAAAGAAGCAAGAAGAAAGCTGAGAAAGTATGAAATATTTATAGGATAAAAAACTTCAGAATTATCTGAGCAACATTTCCACCACAAAATTTAGGCTTTGGACATAAGAATTATGGGCATTTTGTTGAAGCTTCATTAAAAAGGTTAAGAGTAATGAGTTTAACTTTGTAGGGGAGAGGTTTGGAGCAAAGGCAAGTCTTCTTCATCAAAATGATTTCCTATTACCACATCAGTCTGGGAGACCAACTGTAGTGCATATTTTATTGGCCTTCTACCTAACACATTTTTATAGAATCATCAAACGATTTGGGYTGGAAGGGACCTTTAAGGTCATCCAATTCCAACCCTCCTGCCATGAGCAGGGAGACCTAGACTGGGTTGCTCAGAGCCCCATTCAACCTGGCCTTGAGCACTTCCAGGGATGGGATATCCACATCTTCTCTAGGCAACCTGTTCCAGTGTCTAACCATTTTCCTGAAGTTATTGAAGTTATTGAAGTTATTGAAGTTATGAAAGGCTTCTAAAGCATGCCAACACGCCCTTACAGTAGTATGAAGCTGATTTGCCATGTGGCTTCAGATTTTGAGTATTGTATTTTGAGCAGAACTCTGTTGAGTGGTGGCTTGAAACGCTTATCCTCTGGAGCAAAACTATGTGACTTTGAAAGTGAATGTTCTTGAAGCTCATTGAAACTTAGACTGACCTGAGGGAGAGAACCACAATGAACTTTGTGTGGATTTTTTTCCCCTTTTTTCTTTAAAATGCAGGGTACTGGTTTGACAAATGTCTTTACTGTGCTCTCACTAGCATGTGAATACCTTTGGTACTTGCCAAAAGGTAGGTTAGGTGTTCAGCTTCATAAATGTGTTTTTCTGCCCTTGTAATATTTGTTAACTCCAGTGACCAGGCATGTTAATATCATTTCATAATGGAATAACCTAGAGATGAAAAAATAAAAACAAGCTAAGCATTTTGTCTTAGCTAAACATGGAAGAATTGCTAGTAACATAAGAAGCTTTTAAATTGATTTGTTATGATATTTTTAACATCTTTGTTATTAAAATAATATGTTTCCACCATTGTTAATTTTATTCAATCATTCATTGAGAAATAATTGCCGCAGCCTGAATCTAAATCAATATCCTAGAACCCCTGAACATCCTTAGAATCTGAGAACAGATTGTATTTTCTACCAATTACAATTAAGACAAAGAGAAGAAAGGGATAAATTCCAATGTGTTAACTATTCCCAATGATTATACACTCTTTATTGTCAATGAGTTTGATTAAAATTAAATTCTCGTCTTTAATCCACTCTTTGATTACTTTGATTTTCTCTTGGAACCTGTGTTATGCCAACATTACCACATTTAAAGCTTATTGAGTTCTGTGTTTTCTCATTAAAGAGAAAAGTCTGTCTGTATACACCAGAGCTTGACCTGTTCAAAGCACAAAGTATACAGCAGCTGTTCAGAAACTTTTTCTTGTTATCTCTGTTTGCTTAAATTACTAAATTGCTTCCATGAAAAGTCTACAGACATAAGGGAATAATTTGTTTAAGTGGAAGAAGATTGTCTGAAAAGAAAAATTGAAAATATTCCTAATATTCCTCTTTCCTTTTTTTTTTTTTTGTACCAGTATCCAGCTGCCCTAATGAATCTTGGAGCCATTCTCCATCTGAATGGTAAACTGAAAGAGGCTGAAGAAAACTACCTCCTTGCTCTTCGACTTAAACCTGATGATGTTATCACCCAGTCCAATCTTCGCAAATTGTGGAATATCATGGAGAAACAAGGTTTGAAAACGTCCAAAACATGATGATGAAAGCTCTGAACTTTTTTCCTTACATTGATTAAACCCACGAACTAGAACTTCCACACAGTTGTCAGGTCAGAGAACTTCTTGGACTTGACTGCAAGGATCGGAGGTCCTAATTGCTGCTAGGAGAAGCTATTCTGCTAGATAAATAGAAAAAGGGAGACTTTGAGGTATTCGTGAAGGACTTGTTACCCCACAAAAATATTTGGAACCATAGCACGTGAGAGAAGTTGTTTTCTGCATATTTGGTAAACAATTGCAAATCCCATATTGCTTACTTTTGGGTGGGTACTTGAAATGTATACTGTCACAGAAATATGAAGGGAAAATTGCACAGTATACACTAAGCCATATGGGAGTTAAAGTGGTAATAGTAGGTTAAAGTATTTTGCTGATACTGTAACTCATTAAAATGTATACTAAATCCAACGTGTTTGCAGTTTGTCTTAATGCTGCTGTATCTCACTTTTGAACCACTTGCTTACCAATTTCACAGCTTATATGGCAAATTTTTTTTCAAACCTGTCACATGATAAGATGACAGCATTCAGTTTACTGAGCATATGCCTGTTACTACAGCTTGTTAACTTATAGTGCAGTTTTCTTGAGATATACGGTCAAATTTCTAGGTAGACAGAATGACTAAGGAACTGTCCATATCCTACATCAGATGTAGTATGTATGCTGGTAAAAAAAGTCCAGAGGTGTGATTTAGCAATACAAGCAAGAGTGATGTTAGCCCTGATACCAAATCAGTGTGGTCAGACTGTCATCTTAGAAAAAAATAATTGGTATTATAGAATAATGTGTTTGACTCTCTTTACTTTGCTGTCAGATAAGTCCAGTTTTAAAGTGGACTCTGCATATGATATTTTTGCAATAGCTGATTAAAATGAGATTTGAAAATATTAGTGCTTGGATGTGCTACAAATGAGCAACTCAGAGAAGAGGGAATGTTATACATTAATGAGGCTAGCAAATAACTGAAGGGACTGGATTAGATTATGATTAAAATACTGTAGATTAAGAGGAATCAGTCACAGTGGTTGCCGGTTACTTTTCACGTTGTTGGTGTCTTAAACCTATTCAGATTCTAACCAAATATTAGCATTCTGCTTGTATTCTGACACGTGCTAGCAGCAGAGCTGTCAAATRTCTAAATATGCTTTTGGTGAGGTTAAATTAATTTCTGTTTCAGAATGACTTAGCCTCATTACTGTTTTAGTCTTCAGATTTCAAATATAAAAATAATTTATTTTTAATTGAAGTGTATGAAGCTTTAGCAATTTTTTTTTTAGGCCAYTTGTTAACTGCTTTCTTTCTTTGGAATAAGTATTATTGCTTGTAAGAAAATTTACTATTTCATTTAATGGCCCTTCGGTATCTGCTTCAGTATTCCTTTCATAATGATAGATAAAGTGTTAAAGTGGTAGAGCACCTTGAACTGAAGCTTTTTCAGGATATTCTGTCAAAAACTCTTTATTACTGAGAAAGGGTTTGGGGTTTTTAGTTTATATATTCCTTTTTAACTGTTGAGCACCATTCCAACAAAAATATAGAAAAGAACACTTTGCTGTATTTATTTATTTATTACTAGACTGCAGCAATGTTACCTGCCATTAACACAACAGTCTCTAAGTGTTGCTATTTCTTTTATTTGGTTTTACTTGCATTTGTTTTGTGGTTARTGTATGTATGGAATGGGAAAAGGAACACTTGAGTTATACTCTACCTTCTTGCTCATTCTCCCCTTACACTTGGATTTTAAATCTGTATTGAAATAGATTGGGGAGTAGCTGTTTCAAAGTCAGTATAGTAGAAAAACTGTCGTAATGTGTGTTTCCTTTTCTTTCCTCTTGCTCACTAAAATACCATAAGTTGTTTACAACTGGCCTACCAGGAGGGCCAGAGGGGAAAGATTGTTTGGTTTTGTGGAGTGTGTGAAGGTTTTCTCAAATAATGTTATTGCTGGAAAAGCAAAATTGAAGGATCAAAAGTTGAATTTCTACTTTATCGTTGAAACCAGTGTTAGGATACAATGGTAGCTTGAACTTTTTCTCCTGCTTTACTGACTTCCTGGGGAAAGATATAGAAATAGATAGTAACTATAACTGAGCTTGGTATAGAACTGTGGTATTCTGCAGCTTTATTTGCTCAACAGCCATCAAACTTTGATGGCTTCTTGGTCTTAACCATTCACCAGGTTATTTGTCTCTTTCCAATTGTACTTATTCTTGTTTAGTGATTTTTATTCATTGCACAAAAGGGGAAAAAGGGGAGCACTCCTGTGATACAGTGTCATGTTTGCATTGATAACTGGTTTTGTTTGTTTCTTTAAAAAAAAAAGAAAAAGAAAAAGAAAAGAAAGAAAAAAGGACTACCGTAAATTTACCAATGTCCCTGAATACATTTTTTTAATATAGGTCTCGGCTTGATAACTTTCTTCTTTTGGGATAAATTTAAAACATGTTTAAAATATGTCTCTCTGCTCAGGGATTTATGGTGGATTATTGCAGACAGTGCTAAAAAAAAAAAATAAAAGAGCACAAGACAAGTTTACTAAATTAAAATTTTATTTTTTGAAAAACTGTTATTTGTATAAATTATCAGATTTGTAGGCTTTCCTTTTTGTAGAAATAATTGTTTATGTGCCAGATAAAAGAATTTCAATTTTGTTTTCAATAATAAAGCATTGATAACTAATACACTGTGTATTCCTTTGTGTTACTGTAACAACACTTTGGGGTTTTTTATTGTTCTGATTTAATGAGCAGTCCTGATTATTTTGTGTATGGGAGAACTGTATAGAATAAGTAAAATACAACCTATCATATCTGGCTTTCTTCTATACTCTATTGCAATTAGACTTCGGTGGATATTTTCAAAAAGGTTCTCTGAAAGCATTTTTTAATATTTATACTCACTAAATCTAGTCAAAGGGATGTGATAACTATCATATTTGATTCTTGTATCTAAACTTTATAGGAATGAAAGCTGATGAATAAGTTATATTTATAAAATATTTTCATATTGACATAAAAACGTGATGTCRGTAAAAATGTTGCTAAAATGTAATTGGTTACAGAAGCTGGAAAAAAGGTTTCAATTACGTACAAGGTGTTTTTCATGTAGAGGTCACCTTTTCCTCGTGCGGCGATGTCATATGATGAGTTTCAAGTCTTCTGCCTTCCTGCGCAGGGGATATTATGTAATGACACAGTTCTTTTGCCTTTTGGCTTTACCTTAACCTTCTATGGACAGAGCCTTCTTAGCTCAGTGCAGCACTAATATTCTTATACCTTCCCAGCTCTGTTGCATTCRGGTCCCGTGCATTGGTAGGTTTGCTCTACGGTTGAAAAACATGCATTAGCATGAGCAGAGCACTAGAGAGGCTTTGAGTCACTGACTTGCAAATTCACTTGTCATGCCTTATCTTTATTGGAGGTCACGCCTCACCTGCAGACATTCCTTGCTTAAGTAGGTTTTGATAAATGGCAGATGATGAATGTAGAGTATGCAAAGAGTCATCTGAACTGTGTCACTTGTTTCTTGTGGAAATAGATTCTAAGCATGAGCTTGAGCTTGAGCTCCTGCTCTGGCATCTTAGCCCTGAAGCTTTCTCTGTGAGATCCTTTTCTGTCTGCCTTGTGCTGTGCTTCCAATGTCTTTGCTCTTCCTAGAATCACTCTTTTGGGCGACAGATACTTGCTACCTCTCCATTTCTGGTGGAGGCACATGACAGCTCTGTAGTGGTTTTTTAGTCCTGCATTCACAGACCCGTCTGAACTTTGTAGCTGCTATGGATGGCTGTATCACTTCTGAGATGTCAACTAGTATAAAGGTAAAGCACTAAATTATCTATGTAGGTATACCATCTTATTTGGATCTGGTTTGGGACTCTGTTTTAGGCATTCCCATAGCAGCTTTGCCAGACAGAGATGAATGCAGGTAGCATGAGGTAACATTGCTTCCAGTTCACATCTGATAACAGTCATTGGCAGCTGAATTATGATCAGATGTTATATAGGCTCCCTTAGTTAGACTGGCCCTGCAATTTGAAAAGTCCCTGCCTTGTTTCACACAGATACTGAACATTTAATCTCTCTGAGATTCAGTAGTGTGACATTGGAAGAACGTGTTTAAAGGAGTAGAATACATCTGATATTGTGAGGGCATATTATGAGGAAGGTTGGGGTCAGGGAGCAGAGGCAGACATTTTTGGAGAAATTAGTAAAAACTTTAAGGGGACAGACTTTATTCCAAGAACAAAGAAGGAACCCCAAGATCAAGTTATTTTAGGATAAACTATGGAAAAGGGTTTGCATCAGTAAATTCCAACAAAACAAAAGAACACCCCAAAGCTATACAGACTTGTAAAAAGTTGTAAGTTCTTTTGTTATAATAATAAATCAAAACCAAACATTGCCAACAGGAAAAGCTGGCCTTGGAACATAGTTATAAAGTTCAGGACCTAAAAATATATTCCCCGTTGTGCTGGGTTTGGCTGGGATAGAGTTAATTTTCTTCACAGTAGCTAAAATGGTGCTGTGTTTCAGATTTGTGCTGGAAACAGTGTTGATATCACAGGGATGTTTTAGCTATTGCTGAGCAGTGCTCCCACAGTGTCGAGGCCTTTTCTGCCCCTCACACCGCCCCACAAGTGAGGAGGCTGGGAGTGTGCAAGGCATTGGGAGGGAACACAGCCAGGATGGCTGACCATAGGGATATTTCAGACTGTGTGGCTTCATGCTCAGCAATAAAACTGGGGTGGAGGTTGGTGGGGGGCAGCTCTTGCTTGGGAACCCTCTGGGCATCTGTTGGTTGGTGGTGAGCAGTTGTTTTTCACTTTTATCACTTGTTTTTCTTGGGGTTTATTTTTCTCCTGTTTTTGTAATTTTTCTTTTTTTTGTTATTATTATTATCATCATTATTATTAATAATAATTTTATTTAGTGTATTAAATTTATTTAAATTTCAATTATTAAATTGTTCCTAAATCAGCCTATGATTTTCTTACTTTTAGCTTTCCAATTCTCTCCTCCATGCCACCAGGAAAGAGTGAGTGAGCGGCTCTGAGGTGCTTAGTTGCTGGGGGTCAAACCATGACACCCATGAAAGACTGAATGTGTGGCTCAAGTTTTGCCACATGATTGGAAAACCTTTGCAGTTGCATTTTTATTCACATTTCAAATCGAGGTTTCTCCCTTCCCTTAGAGATAAATTCTTTTTCTTATTTACCCTGTCGTTGTGCACTGGCTCTTTAGTGGTACCACAGTTCTAGAGCTGGACAGCTTTAAAGGTTATGTATGAGGAAGCGTTTCAGAAGGGCAGAAACATCACAGCGCATCTTCTAGAAAGGCTTAAGATGAATTAGATTAAATCATTCACTCTTACTGAATACTCAAATTATTTTGAATATAATTTCAGTAACAAAGTGTAATTTTACTTGCTAAAATTATTGAGTTTACAGATATTTATGCGTAAGGCTGGAGATTAAATTGTTTATACATACAAATGTCTGTTAGTTGTGTGCATTCAAGCACAGATTTATGTTTTAAAAAAACTTGAGATTTCCTTTTGAAGAAATGGGTATGGAAGACGTTGTGAGAACAGTTGTGGTGTTTTTTTCATTTGATAGAATTGTGCTTGAGCCTGTCTTTCCTTGCATCACTGGTCCTTTAGCTGATGACATTCTATTTCTACATGGATATTTTTGGTTTTTTCTCTCTTGCAGAACTTCAATAGTTTAAGTTACAGGTTATGTTTTGAGCTAAGGAGAAACGGGGCTTGGCTTCGATGGCTAAACTTGAGCTCAGTTTTGATTTCAGGAATTTTTTAAGCCAGGTGAACAGATTTTTCAACCCAATAATGCAGTGGTTTGCTGCAACAAATAATCCTGGAAAGCAGAGATTATTTCAGTCTTTGTTSGTTCTTTTCTAGGTTTTTTTACCTGTCAGCAAAGCATTTTTTATCCTTTTCTGGAGAAATATTCTATTTTGTCCCTAATTTTCTTGAAAACAGATGTTCCTGCATGCCCAGTATTTTTCTTTGTTACAATGAGAAATTAATTTTTCATAGATTTGATTTATTATTTTGTCATGTTTGTTGCAACCACAACCATAAGTTTCTCTACAGTACATCAGTGTATAATACAGTTCCTTATATTAAATCAATTCCCTCTTCTGCTTTATATCCAATATGCAAAGCAAATTGTTGCCAAAGTGACTCACTTCTGCACACCCACGGTTTCTGGAATACAGTATTGCTTTTCCTATTGTGATAGACAATGTTTTTATATGACAACATGAACAACATGAAGATGTAACTTGGTAGGATTTTTTTTTGTTTCTCAACCACTGTAATTTCATAGCTTTTTTTGTCCTTTTCTTCTCCGTAATGAAAGCAAGTATTTAACAATTGATTTTTTGTTTTTTAAGTAAACATCCTATTAATAACAACAGAAGTCTATGAATGGCACTTACGCCTCAAAATTTATGGATAGAGCATAGTGGCTCTGTCATTAAAATCTATTATTTTAATTACTATTCCTCCCTCCAAAATGCCATTTTTCTATGAAGTTTCATTGGCAGTTAATCTTTTAGCTATATAACTGTAAATTTGTTTGTGTTTCTTGATTTTTTTAAATGGAATATATCTCCTGATTGTTCTCATTAGTTGAAAGAGTCTTTAGATATTCTTGCATAGAATAATTATTTCCCCCCCTCTCCTCTGTTAGTTTTATGAATTATTTAGAGACTAGAAGAGGAACTACTTTCCTGAAGCTGAAGGCAGAGATGACTTTTAGGTGAGCTTCTACATCAGTTTTGTGCCTTTTAGACAAAGCCAAAAAGAAATAAAATTTGTTTTGTTTCAGTTTGGTTTGGTTTGGTTACTTACAACTGGCTTCATCATTCTAAGAATAACTTGATATCCAGCTGACAGGTTTTACCCTTCATCATGCTAAAGACACGCTTTGCATACAAGTGTTCACATGGATGTCCCACTGGCACCATCACAGCCTGAAAATCTTCCTTGTCAATTCTGCACATATTGACCTGATTTATTCTGTATAAGTTATTTCCCATAGTGTTTATTCTGATTGATATGAAAACTTCCTCTCTGACATGGGAAGAAGAAAAAAAGCCATGTGTAATGAGATGTGTACTGTTTAGGATTACTGTGGACTCTCAGTACTGATATATAAATGTCAATTAGAGGTGACCATATAAAAGTAGATTTTTGTTTAACTCAATGAAGATCATGATAAGGAATCCTGTCTCYGCAAATAGGATTGTCGAAACTTAGATTTGCAAACAGATTAGTTACTCAAATACTCTTTATATTGATCAGTGTAATAATATTTGTTAGAGTTCCATTATGTTTTGCTTACCTTGTTTTTTTAATCATAATTTCAGTTATGGTGCACTTTTTAATGTCCCATTTATAAATTAAGGTATATGATTTTCAAATTTAATCAAGAAATTACTAATAAAAGGTGTCATCTTTTTAGTATTTCTTCTTTTCTGATGGAAATTTAAGAATAAGAAAAAGGAAGGAGAAATCTTATGGTTGTATTTAGTAACTTTTTTAGCTTTGTTCCCATATAAATAAATAATTAACTATATGAAACCCTCAGAGTTCCACAGAAAATTGATGCATGCACCTGGACCCAGGTAAGTCCAAGTGAAGACATGGAAACATATCTCACCGCTCCTGTAAGAGGCACAAAATTATGAAGCTGGATCTTCACACTACAATTATGCCAGCTACAATTTGGCAGGACATTTACCATAATTTTGCTAATCCTGAAATCAGGTGAGCCTGTCTGAGTCTCAAGATCAAGTCTGTTTTTGAAAGTAATGCAGAAACTAAATTATGGTCATCCCTGGAACACCTATGATAGAATACACTGAGTCTCAAAAATGGCTACTGGCAGGAATTACATCAGAAAATTTTCTTTTTTCTGCATCTTTTGAACTGTTACAGCCTTCTGGCACTCAAAGCAGGAAGATAACCATCTAATGGTGGGTGTGCTTGGGTTCTCTGATTGCCTTGGCTGATAGCTTTTTGCATGTTTGTGAAGCGTCGATCTTTCACATGCAAGGTATGCTTGGAAAGGTTACACAGGGACTGCATCATTTCTACTGTAAATACCTTTAGAAAGTTGATGAGTGTTCATTGACCATAGGGAGAAGCTGAGCTGGGAGAAGCAGGCTGTACCTTGAGAGTTCACCAATGAATGGCCAGTGAGACAGGAGGGAGAAGCAGATGCAAGCTGGTAATCATGCGTGAATTTCATTCACCTTATTAAAAAGTATAATACGAAGAAGACCACCTATACTGATTATGTGATTTTTTTTTTTCCTTGTAGAGATGGATTTCCAGTGATCTCATTAGGCCTGAGGGACACAAAATAGAAAACTATAGCAAAACTGGACCAAAGCATCCTGAAAGCATTTATAATCAAAGTCCAAATTTAAAAGGATTCTTTTTTTCTTTTTAATCAAGTATTATTACCTTGCAAAGCTATACAGTAGATCAGACACCTCACTGAACCTACTGTCCTCATTGCTGGAGGGTTCAAAAACATGTTKTCAGTTGTTTTGTGTTGGTGGGTTTTTTTACCTTCAAAATTATAAAGTAGCCATAACAACCCACTAACAGCTAAAGAAAAATCAGGGAAGGAAATCTCCATTTCAGTCCAAGCCCTAAGGGCAAAAACAAAGAAATCTTTCTGAAATCAAGTCTATGAAGATTGGTGTGAGAGCAGAAGCCATTCTAATTCAAGTTTTGATGAGAAATTGCTCTAATGAGCAAAACTGTCATGATGGAGACATGTAATATTAAAGCTGAATTAAACAGAAACTTCAGAAAATAAGGCATTCAGTGGCAAAACAAGGGGAAAATCAGCCTTTTAATAAAGTATACAGAGTTTTTTGTTTTCTTTATTTTTTTTTAACATGATTCCTGGGGACAACTCTTACTACTTCAGGGAGAAAAAAAGGTAGACGAGCAGTGTGGAAAGATGCACTTGCAACTGATGGCTTTGACTGATGGCTTTTTATTTGGTATTGTAAAAATAGAAACTGATATTTGGGCTCCTAGAAATTTGGGTTGAATGGGACTACATGACATTTGTTGGCAAATCCCAAATTGTTATACTCATCTTGGCTGTTCCCTGCTTAGAATCTCAGGAAGTGACAAGATGAAAAGATCATCTCTCAAACTTCCCTAACCTTAGTCTTCCCATAACCCCACTCCTACCCTTGGCTCTTGTCCATACTTGCCCTGCTATATTCATTGCAGACAGTACTGTCTTGAGAGCAATGATTTGTCTCTTCCAGTTGGCTGTAAAGTGCTCTAATGGGACTGTATAAATAAAAGTAATTAGTTTTTCTGCTTCATTCAAGGGACTGTAAGTAAGAATAACAGGGTACACAAATCTAACTTTTATATAAATTACTTCATTGCTGGTTTAAGTTTTTTAATATGCACTTCTGTGGTTTTGCCTCTTAAATGACAAGAAAAGACAGTAATACTTAAAATGTAAAATTGCCTCAAACATTTCAGATCAGAGAGACTCAGGAAGCTGTAGAAATGATAGATTAACTTATTCTGAATAAGCAGCATCACTTGGTATTGGATTTATACTTTTAATTCAACATTGGAAATGATATAACCATACTCTGTACCTTGTAAGAGGAATTGTACAGGTTCCAACCATCTGTTAAATTAAACATTGATGATTACTGTGAACATGTGGAGCAGACCTGGTACAAGGGGGATGATAACTCTGTGCATATACCTAAACCCTTGGATCCTACTTGATTCACAAGGTTGGATACCCAATTAGAAGACTGAACGGTGTTTTTTTAGTAGAGTGTCACTCACTGTGAAGTTCCATGGCAATGATTTGCTCCAGTCCTTCTATATTAGATACAGTATATCCTGTGTCTGAAATATTGAAATGCTGGAAAAGGTCCAGGTAGTTATGTCTTTTAAATAAATCCTATAATATGTTGGCACTTTTCTGGCAGTAATTTCCCCTGCCAGACATTCCTGTCTTGGTGGTACTTTGAAAACCGGGGGAGGGCAATAAATCTCTTGAAGAGAGAAGTTTTGATTACTAACAAAATCCAAAGAGAACAAGACATAGCAGTATATGTGACAAACCTGGAAAAAATAAACAAACATACTATTTCAAACAGGAAACTCCTCAAGGGTCCTTCTGCTTGAGGGCCTGCTCCCAAATAACAGAAATTGTTGCCTTACAGTTTCTGCTTCTTTTCAGACAATGTGTCGCTGTTTTTCACTTACTTGGCTTCTAAGGAAGAATTTCTGTCCCAGTTGAAGATGATAATGGTTTTGTCATTGACTTAAGTGGCTCAAATTTCACTGTAGAAAACTGTCTGGGATAAGGACTTACTAACATTTGTATGTTGGTTTCGCTGATTATTTCTCTGATCTCCTAGCACAGTAAAAACTACTCTTACACACTCTGTTCAGGAATAGAGACATGAAGGGGTCTTTATACAGGAAACCACTCAAGTGTACTGTATTTTTCTGCTAGATCCTACTGCCTCACTCAGGCAAATGTGAAGCTGTGTTATTAAGAGCATCGAGACAGAAGCTGGTTTAAAGCACCAGTGCTGGAGCAGAGAAAAGCTGGACACAATCAGTGAGTTGTTTTACCGTGCAGGGTCACATTATCAAATTATAGCATGGATGCTTTGCAAAAGTAATTTTTTTCTTGTATGTTTGGGAAAATAAAATTTATTGGAAGGTATATTCCCTCCAAATGCTTGAGAGCTTCTGTTGTTAAGGCAACTAGTGTAACCAACCGAGAACTAATTCGTGTTTCAGTTTGTCAAGTGCACATCTACTTCACTGCTGTACTGAATTAATGGTAAAGCCTGATAAGATGATGATCTCTCTGTCATTCCTATGTATAACCCCTTCTCCCACCAATCTGCAAAAAGCATTATTTTTTAGTTCTTTTCAGTATGACCTCTCTTATGATGCACTTCACAATCCACTGAGCAATGTTGTTTGAAAATTGATTAAAAACTGTAATTATTGTACCAAGAACATAATCGTGATTGATAGGATGAAGCCAAGTAATCAAGGGGAAGGGAAGGATTCTCAGCCTAAAACTTACTTCTGCTCTAACAAAATATAATTGAAACAAAAAGCTGTATTTTCTGAAAGTTAGATTTACCGGTGTTTTTAACACAAAAAAAGAGAAAAATCACAAATACAACCAGCACCTGTAATAAATCCCAAGCCTCTTGAAATTATGTGGGTTTCTGTAACCTCAAGTTAATACAAAAAAAAGCAGATTCTAGTTGGTATAAACCAAATAATCTAGTTCTAARTATGCTATCTCATGAGGATGAGGGTAAAAAGTATACTTAATCCATTACAGTTTTTCTTTTGTAAAGTCCAGTTGTAACTCTTGTATGTTAATAATTAGTTTTCTGTTATCACAGACCTGATGAACAGCTTTTTCCTCTGAAATGCTAATGCTTTTATGGTTTGCATGTTATTAATTTGTAACGAAAAAATGTGTACCTCACTTTATTTACCAAATAATATCAAAAAATAACTTCAGTAATGGATGTGTTTTTCTGTCCTAATTTCATTTTTCTTTCAGTGATTGGGTTCTCATGTTTAGTTCAGCTCTATCCTCAGTGTCACAGCTGTGATTTATTGCATGCTCACTTGATTTTTCTAAAAGCATCATCTCCCTCCCTGAATTTTCTAATAGCCTCACCTCCCACCTCTTGAATAGGTTCAGGTTTCTTTGCTAAGCACTTTCTGCCACAGTGCTGGTCATTCGGCTGGCAAATTCCAGTTTTATAGGGTAAGGCAAAGCAAACAATTTGTCAGCTCAGTTGAAAGATTCAGCTGAAGAATGGCTGAAGCAGTAAACATGCTTTTTTAAAATTCATGAATCATGCTGCTTATTAGGGAGGATTTCTTTATTAAAAATAAAATGCAATATTTTAATCTTACCTAATCTTCAGTTTTAATACTGCTTAAGCATCCATGGACTCTACTTTTTCAAAGAACTGTTGGTAGGGTTAATTGTTGTTGTGCATGTAGATCACTTCAGCTTCTCAGGGGCTTGCTGAACTTGAACCTGACTCTCACTGTGCTGTTGCTTTCCCTTCCTTCAGTGCAGGTCTGTGCAATGGCAGGAGTGGGCTTTTATGGAGCTTAAAGCATCAGGGCTTAATGTTCTTGTGGAAGCATAGATTAAACATATATACCTGAAATGTGAAAGCTTCCCATTCCAAATCTCAAATCCATTAGTGATGACAGCACTTTTGACTAAAAACTTGCTTGCTAGACTTAGAAAAGATGTTTTAGTGCCTGAAGCTCACAGAAGGTCTTATCTTTCAGGACCACCTTACAGAGAAATCAATGACTGTATTTTTTTTTGATCTTTTCCTTTATTAAAAATACCAAACCAACACAAAACCAAAAAACCCCCCTCAAAATTTACAGTTAATTGCAGGGTCTACATTTGCCTTTAAACAGTTGTTGCTGTTACAGGATATTTTCCAGCTGAGGTTCAGCCACTGTCAGCAGTCACTGCAAGCATGGGCTAATTTAATTGAATTAAGCAACAATGCAAGAAGCTTAATTTAAGGCTAGTCACCTCACATTTGATGTGTCTAAACATTGTTTAATGTATGTTTACTGTATGTCAGCTGACCTACAGTAACTTGTGTAATACTACTCATGCTGAAAGCAAAAATCTACTTTTTGGTGAAGTACGAGTTAATATGAGTAGAAGTGATACAGTGGATCCTAGGCTGACCTAGAATTATATTTGAGAGTGTTAACAAAGCAAATTGACAAGTTCATTTTGTCGAAGCTGCTTCTATAATTGTATCAGTTGATGTGTTTCATGCTTACAGCACATGAATGAGGACAATTATTCCATCTGAGAAGCCAGAATGATTGGATCTTATTGKTAGGCCCTTCCTTAATGTAGTCAATCACAGTACTTCAGAATGGGTAATCTCTAATCCTTTAAAAAACATAATGTTTAGGAACAAAACAATAAAAGTATTTTCTGCAGAAAGAATAGGACTAGGAAAAACAAATTTTAATACGAACTCCCGCATTTTAGGTGAACTTAATGAAATCCAGTGAGATCAAGTAGGACATACAGTAGTCTGGTTGGGAAAGCCATGAGCATAGCAGAACACTGACTGAAATCCACAGATCATTTGGAACTGGTCAAAGAAAAACTAGTGCATCCTAATGCAATCCATCATTAGTAGGAGCAGTAGGATACATCAGGGACAGAGAATGTCACATGAGAATGTGTTACAGAAACATAACTAAAATGACCTTTATACCGTATCTGTTTTTCAGTCCAGTGCTGTAATAAGGATTAGATGTGTAGGCTTTTTTAAAGCAAGCTATCACAGGATGAATTAACCCCACACTCGTTGCATTCTATTACAATGCTAGACATTACATTTTCATATCTAGAAAAATCATAGGGCCCAACTACAGGCTCAGGCACAGAATTGAAGCCAAAGACCCCAGCTTTTTCTTGTTATTTATCATGTCATTTATTCCTCATAACAGATAATAATTTGGAAGAGCGATAATTAGTTTTTTGTTACAGCAAGCTTAAAAAGGAAAGCATGCTAAAGAATGAGTATTAGTAAATGGGACATAGATTTATTTCCAAGTAAGCCCTTAAAAAGAAAAACATACAAAGTTAAGAGCATCTGTTATTCACTACAGATGAATCAGTGATGACAAACACATGCCAAACTATTTGAATAGCTACCAGCTCTGTGTTTGATTCTGTACTTGTTAATCCTTGTTTCATAATGCCTGCAAAGAGATGAAAAAGGAAATTACTAGTTCTAATTACCTTTATACAGTGGGTTAGAGACACTAATATTACTAGTCACTGCATCTTGCAACACTCTTAGAGGATTCCTGTTTTTCTTATGTTTGGACTCAGGATAGTTTTGGCTGAAGCTGGCCATTCAAAGAGCTGTAGTGCTCACTAATTATCTTCGGTGCTAGCTAAATGCATTCTGGAGCTGGAGTTTTACAACAGCGAGTTGTCTTTACAGGCGAGTCTGTCAAAATTGGGCTTAAGAGAGAAAAAATTAACCTTCTTGGTGAGAGCAGGTCTGATTTCACCCACAGGTCTACTCCTTTTGTGTGATTTAAAGGTACCTGATTTCAACTCTCTGCAAAAAAGCACAACTACACATAGTTCAGAAAAGTAACATTGGATTTAATTATATTTTAAACATTTTTGTGCTTAGGACTTTCCAAATAATCAATTCAGTTTAAAAGTAATTTATGAATGTTAATTTTGAACTGAGAATGGATTTTTTTTCATACTTAGAGGGTTGTATCTCAGTGATAACTCTAGCACTGATGTTTAACAGCCTTACTTCTGTCTCCAGCTTGGAGGACACCAAGCAGTTATTTTCAATATCTAGAGAGCTGAGATGAAGCACTGCTGTCCCCATGACAAAGCCTGCAATATCTCAGTGTTTTTGAATACAGATAGGACTTGTTTTCAAAAAAGTTAAATATTCTGTATTTTTTCTGATCCCTGTTGTCTGATATTGTCTAGTTGGGTTTTGGCACATATGAGATACTGGTGCTTCATTTTTTAATGTTTAATTTAGCCTTTAACACTACTGAGAAATTTTGTCATGCTTTCTATTTAGTGTATTTTTAAACTCTTCTTGCTCACTTGATAGATTTTTTTTTCCAAGTGCTCTTGACTTTGACAGAATTATTCAGTGGGTTGAGAGGCAATCCAAGATGTTATGTTTTGAAAATATTCTTGATTTAAAATTGCTCAATAAATACTTTTCTTTAAGAACTTTATGTTCTATTACTTTGAAATACCAAGACTACTAATCATTATGCTCTTCCATTTTATTCTATTAATTGATTTCAAATGTTTAAGAAAACAATTTACTCCTACTTCAGAAGCCTCTAACAGAAGAGTCTAAATCATTATTTTGACAGAATAGATTTTATTCTTTCTTTGTGATTAACCTGTCTTTGTGCTTCCACATTTAAAAGTTTGATTACATCTTTCATTGTTGCTACCTTGTTTTTAAAGTGATGAAGGAATTGCATTTCCCCAGAACAACTGAACTTACCTAAACAAAGACTATCGAATGCTGACAGGAATATAAAGCAAGGGAAAGAGAGAGGAGGAAAAAATACCTGATGCACAAGCGTTTAAACGAAAGCAGAAAAACCCTCCACAAATTGAAGGAAGCAAAATGTTTTAGCCCAARTCAGGTAGAAAATCACCTTCATCAACTGTTGTGCATGCAGTTTAGCTTTCTTGTCTCATTAGTAGTTTTGCATAAGCAAACGTTTACCTATTCAAGAGAACATTTCCTTGCTCACTCTTGGATTGCATACTACAGCGATGAGTATGATAACGAATAGCTTTCTAAACAGAAACACTGGTTAAGGAAGACCAGCATAAAGTACTTGACTTTGGAAAGAAATGGCTGAAAACACAAGGATATGGATGAAGTTTGACTTCTCTTTTAGCGAGATGAGGCTTACATGTTGTCTGCTCTTACCAACTTGTGATCTTTCTTGGCCAAATTCTACCAAGAGTGACATACATGTAGTTGAACTGTTAGCAGCCAGAAAATAGGCAGCTGGATACAGGGAAAAATATTCTGTTATTGTACTTTCCCCCCATCCTCTGCCTCTCTCTGTCCTTTTGTGAGAGAAATGTTGAAAGCAAATCCAGATTGGAGAGTGAGAATCTCAGTGTTGGAAAACAAGAACTTGCACCTTTTTAGACATTAGGGGATCTGTCCATTAGGCACAACCCAAAGGAAACCAGGCCTCATTAGTTCTGCAGCCCACAGGCCTGTTTTTCTAATGTACAGGCGTTCAGTTCTGCTAGCAGGTTTTTTTCTGAGACTTAAAATCTGTATGCATAGTTTTGGGGTATATGCCGTAAGGTATTTTGGACCCGATTTCCGGCAGTGAAGGAAAATTTCACCAAGTTAAACTGTTGTGCATTTGATATTTTGAAAACTCCCATTCCTTGTATGAGAAGCTGGGAAATACTGGCAGTCTACTCATGCACTGTGTGTTCCATAGATTTCAATGTCACATCAGAAGCTTTGATATAAGGRAAGATTTAAAACACCACTCATTATTTTATTAATTCTGGTGTATTCCTTAATACTTTTTCCTGAGGCTATCAGAATATTTTAATGTCCTATCACTCCTGCAACATACAGAAGGGTCATAAAGTGATGGTTTTCCCATGGCAGAAATGCCTTTGAAGCAAAACAAAGCAGTATTTAACACTTCAGAGCAACTGAAGCTCAAAGGCGTTTGCAGTAGTCAATGAGAAACAGTACTAAACCCAATTGCATCTGCCAGAGGAATGTAGGCCAGGAAGATGCAATTATTTGTCTAGAAATTTTGAAAGATAATGAGGTTAGCCCCTTATTCTTGTACCAGAGATCCACAAAGTTTTCAGAAACCACAGCTGAGAAGACACTCTATCTTAATTCTTCTTGGAAAGAGAGAATCTCTGTGAAGTTTACTGCTTTATAGTGTTGTGTTCAAGGTTCTGTGCAGTAGTTGCTTGCTCAGTTACCCACTTCCTGCTGCAATATGGGATTCCTGGAGATCAAGGGAGGTCATGAGATCTGTAACAAAAAATCTTCCAATAAACAAAACCATATTTTGAAGCTGACATCAAGGAACAAACAGTCAAAAGAAGTGAACTAGAAACTGGCCACCCAGTAAAAGAGTATCTTGACATTGTATCTTTCATCTTACTGTATCCAAAATTATTTAGAATCATAATAAATGGGGGTCTCCTTATTTTATGCAGCTGCTTGGGAGGTGCAAAATTATAGACTCAATGGGAGCATGGACCATTGATATTTAATAATATGTTTATTACATATAGCTTTAAGCATTGGCAATACTACTGTGCTATCCAAGCTTTTTTTTTATGACTTTGTTTACAATAGTATCTGAATATGATCTGCAAGTTCATAAACTGACCCGTAGCTTGCTTTTATTTTCTTCCCAGGGGACGAGTACAAATGCATGTGAATGGCTTAAATTTATAATTAAAGTCTGCTTTGTAGTTATTGTTCTAATAGGGTTTTTTTAATGTTATCATTAACACAGCCGTCCTATTGTGTGCTTATTCTGGACATCTTTGTCACAAAAAGGTGTAAAATAGCATCTTATAGTGGAAGCCAGCAAGGGCTTTGGACCTTAGCTCATATGGAAATCTAGAAAAGAATTTCATACCAGGCTGTGTAAAAATGTCATCTAATGGTTGGGCAAGATTTGTCCTTACTTTGAAGTGCTCTGTTGTGCCAGAAAAGCAAAATTGTATACCATGATTTTTATCAAGGGGTTTAGGTAAACATTTTACATGCTAGACATAGATATCTGAAAACTTAAGAATATTGGCTGCTCTGACCTGAAACTTGACTCTTTCCGCTGAAGAAAGCCAATGATAACTTTTGCTAGTCTATATCGTTCTTAGATGAAGATGCATGTTTAAAATTAGTAAACATTTCCATAAGGGATGGTGATTTCACAGCAGGACAAAGGAACACTTTGTTGTTGTTCAGATGTGGTGTGACACCAGCATGTGGTGATAAGCCTTCTTGATAAAATAAAGATCATTGACTTTTTCTGCAGTTTGGGAACTGGAGAAAATGCACTGCTTTTATTAGGGAGCATGTCTCATCATGGTCTGATTTGTGACACACCCAGTTCTGGCTGCTGCTTCCAGATCAAACCTGAGCTGTGATGGTATGTGCATAGTGAGTTAAAAAGTGTAGCTAATTCCATTTTTAAGTGAAATTCAGTAAGATGGCACGTTCTTTAGTAAAGCTAATATTGAACTTTTACCAGTCAGTGGTAATTTCTTGCTTGTGTGTGCTATGTAATCGAATGAGCATTCAGCTTATGGTCTGATTACTTAGCAGAGTCTTTTCCACAGGAAAAGCGATGGAAGCCCTGCTGACCACCAGCACTTAGCTTTTGGGGCCTTAGGAGAGCGTGCATAAATACTTTTAATGGCTTTAGTGTGTTTTCATTGGGGAGCATCAAAACCAGCCTAAGCAGGATGAGCCAGAGAAAGCAGCCGAGGCTTTGTCTGCACAGACGGGTGCAGACAGTCACGCGTTTGATCTGCTTGCACACTGAGCTGTCTGAATGGGAGCCAGCTCTGGCCTGGAAGCCATAAAGACATGCTAATGCATTGCCATGCTGGAGCTCATAAGCCTTACCAGTGCTAGGGCTACTTTTGTTTCAATAACCTCTCTATAACTGTTTTTTTAATGAAGTTGCTCCCATGGTTTGTTCCAACTACTATATAAAATACTCTATTTTAACAGAACCGCAAATCACATTTTCAAAGAGAGAAAGCATGAAATTATTTAAATGCTGCTGGACCTGCAAAATGATCAGTAGTTATTATTTGAAATTTTTTATTTATTTCTCGCTCTACTTGTGAAAAAACCCATAAAATATAATACAAGACCCAGGTCTGATAGGAGCGTACAAAAGTGAGATAAATCTAGCAACCATGACAGTTGTTCTAGGAAACAGATAGTGATCATAGATAGCTTTCTGTTTGAAGTATCTGGGGGATTGTAGCATTGTATGACATAGCTGGAGGCTCTAATTTAGTGCTCTGGATTAATAGCAGGCATAACTTGGAGCAGTCACCCGTTGTCCAAAAATTCTGTACCCTGCCACAGTGATTCCTCAGTGTGCCTCTGTGCCAGAAGTAGGGATGGCAGAGAGGTAAGACATTGAGTGTAAAAGCCTGAGTTTCTTTATAAGGAAGCAATGTTAAGTTTAAAAAATTAGAAAAAAAAGAAAAAAGGAAAAGAAAAAAATCACATAAAAAGGCAGAGAGGATGACAGAGTGAATGTGATAAAAAACAGCGAGGAAAAAAGATGTGAACTAAAAGAATAAAATGATATTGTCATAACACCCACGGGCCTCCCTTCTGGAAAGGACAGGGAGTAATTGTCAGGAGCTAAACTCAGTGTGCTGCAAATTCAGTCTCAAACTATCATTAATAATCTTGAGAAATGAGTCTGGAGGATAGAACCGAAACTGGCGGTATTTCAGAGGCAGAGACGGCGTCGGCTGTCATCCCATTGAGAGACATACCCTGTTAGGGCCTGTTAATGTTGCACTCCTGTCAGAGTGACATATAACATTACGTGTTAAACAAGTGGCAGACAAGACAGTGTGGAGGCAAATTGTTCAGCAGATGGCAGAGACTACTTTACTTACCATCTGAAGTCAGAAATAGAGCAAGTGCAATTTTTTGCATTTACTCTCTCATTCTTTTCAAATTCTTTTCAAATGCGACTCTGGGTACTGCTTAGCGACTTCCTCTGTTGTGGCTGTTCAGACAAGAAGAATTTCACAGTATGATTATGAAATATGTCAAGTAGAGCACTAATCGTGTGCATATACATGTACATACACTTTGAGCTGAAATTGTAGCAGTTTCTGAATACTCTGAGCATTCTGAGTGAATGCTTTGAGAGTATTACCTCTCCAGATATCTGCTTTGAGCTGTGAACCTCCTGTGGCTCATTGTGTCTCCTTTTTTTTCTAAGCCTGACAATTTGTAGACACATTAGACTTACACTATCCTCCCACATTCTTAATCCTTGAAGGAGTAAAATTTTCTTTGGGAGCAGGGAAAATAACAGTTAAAGAGCATGATAACTGTTTTCTCCCTTTGAGTTCAATTTCCATCGTTTTGGAGTAAGTTATGGTGTTCTCATTGATTTTGGTGGTATTGGGCTGTGCTCTTACAAACCAATCCACTGGCTTCTTAGGAAAAAAGAGAGTCATCAGCCATCAGTTTGGGACAGTCTGAATTGAGTAACAATTTCAATCTAAACAGGTCATCATATTGACCACCTTCTAGATACTCCTGGTTCAGTTTCCTGGTTGGATTGGCTTTCTTCCTTTGGCCAAGGAAGGGGCAGTGAAAGACAGGCCATTGCTATGGAAAGTGACAGACAAGGGGAAATGCCATCATTAGTTATCTTATCAAGAGTAGTACCTTTGGTGATCTTCACACACACACACAACATACAACCTCTTCTCTAAGGAGTTTGCAGACTAATTAGAAGAGACACAAGTGTCCAGATGCCTCTTGGTCATTCAGAAGAAATCCCAGTCAATGGTTTGAGAAGACTTAGAAAGGAAAAGTGGAACCAGTAGCAACTTCTACTCCTGTAAATCAGGAGAAAAAAGGAAAACCTCACCTTCACAGGTAGAGTTGATTTTTTTTTTTTAGTTATATATGTACCAAAATCACTACTAAACAAATACAGGCAGTGTTTGCAGTTCTGTAACTAGCCTCATTTAAGTGTTTCCTTGAAGGACCATGTAATATTGACTTTTTAATTGAAACATTATATGTTCAACCACAAAATAAAACTATTTCTTGCCACACATGAGAATGTAACTGTTGAGAGATAAGCATAATATCTTCCCTTCTTTTATGTTCAAGATACAGGAATTCCCTTTTCCTGTGGTATAGTGAGTGTCTTATGATTTAGCTTGTATTTCTAGCTCATTACTAACAGTGTCTCTTGAAAAAAAGTAAAATTATGAGAAACCAGTGAAAATCGTTACTTTAATTAATGTAACTTTTATAGCTATGCCTTTTGATTTGGCAGATGGATTCTGTTTGACAGTCTGATCTGCTGCATACTGTTAAGGTCCAGTTATTAAAATAATTTAGAAATTTCTCTGCCTGAATTAAGGTGCAAATGAGACCACATGCCAGTGTCAATAGTATGGATTTTATCTGATAGTAGATAAGAGAGAGGGAGAAAAAGGAAGAGAAAGAAATAGAAAAAAGAGGTGGGAAGACAGAAAGAGAATGAATCACCACTCCGTAGACCCCGATATCCTCTTCTGGTCTTCTAGGTGGTGAAGGTCCCCCCTGAAATGTAGAATTCCGTGAGTTAATATACGTTTAGGATAGGTAGGAAAATCCAGGCACGCCCCCTCCCTCCCACCCCCACCGGGGGGGGCAAGTTTGCCATTGTCTTTTGCAGCAGACTCTGGATCTGTTGCATCACTTTGCATCACATGCAGTCCTGTGATGCAAGGCCTCAGGAATGAGTCTGGGGGGCACTTCGRGAGGTCTCTGATGGATTAAGACACCTCCTCAGCTGCCTCTCATGTGAATGTCCCATGGTTGTGGTATTCCTGGGGTTGGGGGTTCCATAGCCAGTTTGAGTAAGGGAGGATGGGTTCACTGTCCCTGAGCAGAGGTTGCGACACACCCAAACCTGCTCCCCCCACCTYGGCTGGGRGGGAAATSTSTGCAAACCTGCTCCCAGTAAATGGCTCTGGGGGCTACGGCCTCCCCCACTCCCAGCCAGGGTTCTCATTCTTTTCCTCCAGCCTTGTTTTACTTCTCCACAGGCCTGAGATGATTGAATCATGGGTTTCCCTTTATCTAATCTCAGCACCTTAACTCTCAGTCCAAAGTTCCAATCAGATATCTTCAGGGAGGTTTCTTTTTGGTTGTAGCTTCTTTATACAGTTTTTGTTACAGTGAGCAAAACTTTATATCAATGTTTGAGGCATGAACTATTTCAKTCTCTGACACATGCTCCAACTGGCAGGTCCAGGGTATTTCAGGTGTCAGTTTGTGCTGGTTCCTAAAAAATATATTAGCTTTGTATAAAAATCTGAACTTATTTTCTTAGCATCAGCAGGCACTTTATGAGGTCAAAAAATTTTCATCCTTTTGGTATTTTACTGTGATTATACGAGTGTGTGTGTGTGTGTGTGAGAAGAGGACACAATTGTGAAAATCCTTTTATAGTAGAAATGGATTTGGTTTTGGAAATACCTTTCAAAAAATTTTTCTTCAAACTTGGGAACTTTCTTCAGTATCATTCATGGCTCATAAACTATAGGTGTGAAATAGTGCTTAAATATTTTCAGGAATGTAGTAAGTATACCATGAAAATCACAGGCTGATTTTCAGTGGTGACATAACACTTCTGGTGCACGAAAATCTACAACAACGTTGTCGTATTTCAGTTATTCTCAGCAGTCCACAAACTCTTCAGGCATTTCATGTGCAGAAATTCAATATGAAACATCATGATTTCTCTGTTTTACTCCCTGGTGATAATCATCAGAAATGTACCTAAATGCACATTTATTTAATAGATTTTCACTGGGCAACATATTGCTCTCATCTAAAGAAGTTATTTAATAAAGACATATATGTTAAAGTCAAGGAATCCCTTAAAGATGGGAGCTTTCAAGGTGCAAGTATTATAAATTCTTTATCAATGTAAACAAAATTTCCTTTTGCCAGCAAGAAAATTCATGCACCATTTTGACAAGTCTGTTTTCATAAAAGTTGTAATACAAATACTTTCTACTTATGACTGCTGATAGAGCAGTAATTTCTATCTATCCTCTTTACTAGTCTTGACCTTGGTTTGTTATAACTCACTACATTCCAACTCATTATGAAACTTTATTTGTCCCTGCAATATGTCTGTTAATAATCAACTGCTGTTTCACTCTTAATATGTTTCTGGATAACATGAAATATATGAAAAGAAAGACAAATGGCAGTTGTAATTGTTTTACAGTTTACGGGAAACAGCCTGAAATTGTTATAGCTATTTTTACATGGGAAAATTTTGGAGAAGGATATTCACAAAGGGTGATATAAAACTGCCTACACTCTTGCTACAATTTAATTGGGAAAGATAGACCTGACATAGCTCTTCTAAATGGCCCTCCGCCTTTTTGGATTAAATATACAGGGAGAGATTAGCCTTGCTAGGATAATGTTGGCCCTTATGAACAACCGTCATAGAGATTAATAGGGATGAAAGAGAAATAAAGCACTAATACATGTGTAAGCCTCTTCAGAAAAGGTTTTAAGTAAATCCTGTTTTCCAAACTATTACAAAACCTTTACATCCAGCAAGGCCAATTCAATGGCAGACTCTCAATTCCCCAAAATGAGGTAATAGAGAATTTAAAAGGGATGATATTGATCTCCAGGGGTTTAAAGTCATTCTGTGTGGTTTTCCATTAATTAAGTAGGTCAATTAAAATAATAATGTGAAGTAAAATTACACTTCAGCTCCAATTTCCTTAACATATTCTGTCCTTTCCAAAATCTACCACTACTTTTTGACTGACTGACAGTAGCTATTCAGATATTATGACACTGAATACAGAGACTAATGATCCTATATAGCAGACCTTTGAAATGGAGAGATTAAACTACGACTGTTCTCAGGAACTGACCAAAGAGTTTAACACAAGGAAAACCCCACGTGGCTAGTGTGGAGGCACTACTTGTGTGCAAACCCTTGATGAAAGACAGAAATAGAGTGAAAATGTGCCCAATCCATTGAAAATATGAGAATTACACCTATAAATAAAACTAAGTTTAAATGCTCAGACAGATGATGGAGACAAATAATCTTAATGCCTGCTTTCAGAAAAGGGATCAAGGAAAGCAATCAAAATGAAAGATTAATTGTCTTATCCCCAGATTATCTGGAATCAGTTGTTGATAGAATCACAAAGGGTGTTTCAAAGCTGTGGTTTAATTAAGAGATAATCCAGAATTATCACATTTAATTATTTTGTAAAGGTCATTATGATTTCAGATTCTTCCAAAATACAAACACAGTGAAGTGGTCTGATAGAATAGAAGAAAAAGAACATGTTACTTCAGTAACACTGAGCGATGAATACTGATGTATGTGCGCAGCTGATGTTCTTCATYAGAGTATTTACAAATGAAGTTGTCACATTCTTGAAGAGGCAAAAGTACAAGTAATTAAACTGAATGATTCTGGATTATTTTATGTAATCCAGTGTTTAAGAATGGTCATTATTGCAGAATCAGTCTGATCTTCAATAATCTCTAGACTAGGTAATTAGTTGTCTTACCTCACATGTGTCATCAATAGCTACTTTTAAGGAGGGCTCCTTTTCAGTACTACTTCTTTTCCTTCTCCCCTTTTGTCCCTGGCAGTTAATTTAAAGATCTTCAAATAAAGTAGCCAGAATATCTTGTAAACCAATTATGATGAGATTTCTGCTTTTATTTTTCTACACCAATGTTGGCTTTCATCACCTCTTGGAAAGTCCCAAAGCAGTTCTAATGTTTATTTGCCTGTTCTTTTCTTCATGTCTCTCAATATCACAACATATTTTTCTACTGAATATTAAAAAACTATATTAATCATCCAACAGTAAGGAGAAGAGATTTAACTTCAATAGAGCTGTGATAATTTATAACATAAGAATATCATGCAGTAAATAGCCTATTAAAACTAAATTAAATGTATAGTTAATTGCACATGGCATATCATTTATAGTGCTGTTTGTCCTAGGAATTTCTTTACATGATACCATTACTATTTGGCAAAAGATTTGAAGTCTATTGCTGGAAATTTGGCTTCAAGTTAACCATAGCCAGTGGACATCTAAATAAAGTAATTGGTAGTAGCAAATCTGTTAATTTTGTTATTTAATCTGTGTTAAATGTAAAAGATTTGTTGAATTATTATTATTTAAATGCTAAAGAATAATAAAGTATTCTTTATAAAAATTGCTTTTAAATTTTTCCTTGATTTAAATTTAATTGAATAAACTTCATCTCGATGAACTCATTCAATATTGGAAGCCTGATTCCTCAGAAAAGCAATGGCACTAATAAGTAGAAACAAGAATTGCTTTCACTCTAATTTGATGAAATAGTATTGTGACATATTCTGATTATTTGCATAGTTTGTTATTTTAACTGGATGCCAATTTTCATTTTTCATCAGAATAGTAATCTTAAATAGACACGTAAAATCGGGACAGGAACATTTAGCTTTCTAAAAGCAGACCTCTGGTACTAGGATCTAAAATACAGTCATCAGAAGAAAATTCCTATTTGCAAAGCAAGAAACAACAGCCAGATTGTTTCTTGTTCACTTACTGTGCACAGTGTGTGTTGGCACCATATCGCAGTAGCTCAGAAATCTCAAACTGTCAGAAAAAACAAACCATGCCCTGCAGACAGAATAGAAGGYTGAAGAAAAAGCACAAAAAGGAAACCAGGAATTCATCTCCATTTATCAACAGCATGCTGTATTTGACAACAGTGTGGTGGAATGTACTTCTCATTCACAAGTCATGCATTCCCAGTTACTCCTTTTTGTGCTGCTCTTCTCTCTTCTATCAKCTTACAGTACTAAGCTTGATTTAATGGCCAGCGAAACATAACAGGAGGCACATCATTCACATTGATGCTCCTTAACTGCCTTCTAGTCTGTTTGTTTTAAAGATTCTCTCTCATATTAGGAACTGAGAAGGTATTCTAATTATAGAACAATCCAGAATTGCTTCTTATTTGCATGTCTTTTCCGCATATTTTAGGACAGTTTGGTTTTATAGACTTTTGTCTTTGCACTTAGGAGTTACCATTTCTTCATTAGACTACTTTTTCTCTTTTTATTAAATTTCCAGTAAAATTAGTATTATCCTGAATATCACCAGTTTGGAGGTCTGAATCATGTAATGCAATAACTGATAGGTTTGTACTTCAGCATTATTCAATCACATTATAAAGTCAGGACAATTTTTGACCACCGMGGCTTTTTCCCTGTGAATTTTTTGCTCTGGACAAACATGCCTTTTTTTTTTCCTCTGCTCTTTGTGTATGATCTTGCATATTGGTAGCTATACATAGGTCTAGCACAGGCCAAACTGTCTRGAAGGAAAACTGACTGATCTAGACAACAGAGTCAAGTTCTTCAGCCTGTCACCCAAAGCACTCACCATGTCCACTGGGAGGCTGCCAAATAGCTGAAGTGTGGTGTGAGGGAATGCATAGAACAACCTGCACCTGGTGCTTTGTGAATAAGCATCCATTCCATGGTGCTATGCGGAAATTCTTTCCTGTTCTCATTGTTGAGTCACAGACTAAATTTCAGAATTTCAGTCTTATGCCCTTTCTTTCAAGGAACTGTGTGGTGCTCATGCTTTTTGAGTAAAGGAAGTTGAAAACGCAATGCTGGTGCCAAGCCCTGAAGATTGGTTCCTTTCTTGGGAGACAATTATGTGAGCAGGGGCAATACTGGACACTGCTCAACTACAGGCTCTTAAACAAATGGAACGCAGATCTGTGGGAGCAAGTCCAGAKGAGGGCCACAAAGATGATCAGAGGGCTGGAGCACCTCTTCTACGGAGAGGCTGAGAGCTGGGGTATTCAGTCTGGAGCAGAGAAGGCTCCAGGGACATTTAGAGCACATTGCTGTATCTAAAGGRGGCTGACAAGCGAGCTGAAGACAGATTATTTACAAGGGCAGGTAGTGACAGAACAAGGAGGAATGGCTTGAGACTGAAAGACAGTAAGTTTAGATTAGATATTAGGAAGAAATTCATAACTGTGAGGGTGGTGAGGTGCTGAAACAGGTTGCCTACAGAAGCTCTGGATGCCCTGTCCCTGGACATGTTCAAGGCCAGGTTGGGTGGGGCTTTAAGCAATCTGGTCTAGTGGAAGGTGTCCCTGCCTGTGAAAAAGGAGTAGAACTAGATGATATTTAAGGTCCCTTCAAACCAAAAAATTCTATGATTCTGTGATTCTATGAACATCAGATCCAAAATGAAGTTGCCAAACAAGATGTGTTTTGGGATGGTTTGGTTTTTTGGTTTTTTTATGAGCAGAAGCCTGGACACCCACATAAATTTTATCTATTTTTTTCTTAATGGTAATTTGAATGTTTTAAGTCAGCAACATGGATGATAGTAACTTTTCCTGTTGTATATCCAAGACATACAGCCTGTCAAGAGCTCTAACACTTTTCTTTTTGCCTAGTGTGGCTTCCTCCACGGGTTCAGCACGGGTTGTTGTAACATCCAGGCTGCCCTTCTGCACCTCCCCAGTGGTGCCAGCAGTTAGCCACGGTGTTTAGCACAGCAGGGAATTGATCCTTAAAGAGTCAGAGGGCTGCAAAGTTCAGGTGGGGATGAACCCCATCATCTCCTACCACTGCTGAGAATTATCACTAAAACTTTTTTGAGGACAATACAAATTTCTTTCAAAACAATGCTGTAGGCCCAGACAGATGTAATGTTTTCCAGGGGACTACAGAGAGAGGTTTTAAATAGGCAAACAACAGAAACACATGTGTAAGCTGAAAATTTAAACAACGATTGGATTTTTGTCTATTAAACCATTTCTTCGGTCTGCTCTTCTGGCCAGGCACCACAATCCCAGGRATGATTAGTAAATCTGTGTGTTACATGCAGTTTCTGCATACAATGTCTTTTGTAAGCATAACAGACTATGAAGCCACTGGCTGTTGTTGACTGCAAAAGCTAGGGAAAAAATGAACAGAGAAAAGCAAATATTACCATATAATTTAAATTTTTAGCCCAGCTTATTCTTGTATACATAATTATGTTTTCCATACACCCTCTATATGATCCCTTAGCACTTAATTAAACCTTTTTCTTTTCCAATGGGAGGAAAACAATTTTCTTCCCCATCACCTCCAGCTGGCTCCTGTTCTCTTCCCTTCTCTCCTCATCTTGCTCTCAAGGCAGCCACCTACTTAAACACTTGTTTATTTTCCTTGTTTCTCTTTTTGTTTCTTTCTTTGGAAATAAATATTGAGACTTACTATCTACACAGGACGCCCATCTAGATCCCTATGTCCCTGACTTGAAAAYGATTGGAACTTGTGAGTGTTATGGTTGTATCATCTTATAATCATTCTCTAGATAATAATATATGGCTACTGCTGAGAGCAGGATGCCAGCCTAGATGGCTCTTAACCTGGTACACTATTCTTTCTTTCTTACTTCTATTTCCTTTTTATTAAAAGGAATAAATAAGAGAGAATACACAGTTGGAGAATACAGAAAAACAAAACATAAATTAGTTAAAAAAAAGAGTCTTCCCTTAATAATCCTGAATATTTGATATGTTTTTGAGAATTTACAGTTTGGAATGACAAAAACAGCCCATCCAAGAAAATGTAACTATTCTTCCT
Organism: Amblyornis subalaris; assembly: GCA_018881555.1. Classification (NCBI taxonomy): domain Eukaryota; kingdom Metazoa; phylum Chordata; class Aves; order Passeriformes; family Ptilonorhynchidae; genus Amblyornis; species Amblyornis subalaris. Next base: position 1,374,120 of record JACAXG010000067.1, on the reverse strand, counting down.
TTTTATAAATTCCCAGATTCAGGAGACTAGTCTGGCTGGAGCATACAATTTCAGATGGCTTATACATTTTACAGTTCACAGTAATGACATTAAATGAGAAATAACTTTAGTGTCAGGACCAACCCAGAGTTTGAATAATAGTGGTGCTGAACTAGAAAAGAGCACCTGTCTGGTACAAAAAATTTTGGCCCATGGAATGGCAACATTGCTAGAATTAAATGGATTAGAGAAGTTTCATGATTTTTCTTTGTGTGTAAAAGCTTATCCTTTCCTCTTTTATCRCTGAAATATATCTGAATTTCCTCTTGTTTTTCATTGTCATCTCTCTGCAGGATTGTGATAAAGTGCCACAACAGTCTCCCTCCTGTTATCCCCATGAACTAGATACACAATTTACATAGAAGATATAATGGTTTCTCTTTAGTATGTGATTTTACTCTACAGCATTTTGAACATGTAGTAAACAATACTGCATGGTTGGTGACCATCCTGCCCTCTTGCCACCTAGTATAACTATATTGTTATATATTTTTTTAAGTTGTTTCTATGTACTTCTTACAGTAATTTTTAATTCTGTAGCATAACTACCAAATATTTAGAAAATATGCAACTATCTGTCATAAATGCAATTAAATCAGAAATGAATAAAAGCACAGATAAAAGTCAAATGTATTTTTAGTATTGTACTCTGACTTCTTAGATAATAAATGTGCATTTTAACGAAAGTAAAATAAGTGAAACAGCTAATCTAATTGCTGAACAAGACAACCCTTTCCAAAGAATCTTTGGCCTAAAACTTTAAAATAATTAAATTAAGTCATATTTAATTCAATTCTACTGGATGCCTAATACAATTATGGTTCACGCTTAGGAATTAATACACTTTGTATCAGATGTGACTAAAGACTCTCTCTCTGTATATATATATATGCATAAATTTGTAGTTTCAGCTCTGCTTTCACCAGAAGTGTTACATATCACTTATTAGTGAATGCTGAAAATGTCACTGTCAGGTTGGATGGCTGAGGTATTCACAGAATGGAAGTACACGGAACTGAGTTACAGCTTCTGTAGGGATGTTCACTGAACGAGTAATTGTGCAGTGAACAAGCGTTCTAAGGATCAAGGCCAGTTGAGATGAATCCCAAATGGGCCCTTTATACTTAGTTCAACATCTGTAACTCAAATGCAGGCCAAAAAGAGTGTTGCATAAATCCAGTTATTGTTTGAGGTGTATGATGTGATGAAACTATTCAGACACTTAGGAAATATTAATTCTTGCAGTCTAAAAGAAGGAAGGCCAGTTACCTCCCTGTGCTTGTCAGAAGGCTGTGAGGAATGAGAGGTTCTAGCTGGGAATAAGTCATTTTAAAGATGCTGTGAGATGCTGTGGTGTCGACTGCTAACATGAGTGTGAGCCACTGTGCAGCTCTGTGATTACACTTTTATCTTCACAAGCTAATTGTTAGGGGCAAATGTTAGCTTTTGTATGTGTAACTGAGCATTGAAAATGTGTAAATGCAATTGGTACTTACAATTATTGCAGGTGCAGGATTGTGCCCATAAAACTAGAGTTCTTCAAAAACACCTAATTCAGCAAAAAATTTGTTCCACGAAATCAAATAAAAACCTCCTAGCACATCTCAGAGGTTATCATAGAAGACAGCACTTTGGGGGACCCAGGAGGTGGTTTAGTGGAGTAATGCTAGACTGTCAGTGTCAGGTCCTACATAGAACAGCGGAAGATGGGCTAAGTTTAAGGAAATTTAAAAGCTACAGCCTTGTCACATTTGAGATGTGTTTCTTTCAATAGGAAAAAAGAATTAGCCACATGTGTTTTTTCAAATAGCTAGACTCTTTTTATATCATCAGCAGTCTTGCATAATACTTTTTGACAACAAAGTCCAGTGCTTACCCATATGCAGGTACTCCGCTAGATTTGTGACTAAGTAGATACTGGTCAAAGGAAAAAAACCTGGGGAATTTATTCTTAATCTGATGAACATTATCATAAAAAGCAAGGAAAAAAACCCGGAAAAAAATCATAATGAAAAATGTTTAATTTTACCAGTTTGAGTATTAATTGTTTTGGTGTTTACTTCGGAATTAATTGCTGCTTCAAAATTGTGTTTCAAGAGTAAATGACACTGTATTTGTTTAAAAACTTACATGGAAGAGGAAAAGCGAGCAAACTTCCAGACCCAAATGAGTTACTTCTTGGGTAAAATAAAGAATCTTGCTAAATCCAAACCAATATGTTTCTTATTTACATCCCTGAGGCTTCCCCCCAGGGCAGGTGTTCTCAGAATGGAGCTGCTGCCAGTGGAGGGTTCTGACCCCACAAGTGGCCACTAATCCCACAATACAGCTTGACACAGCACTTAGGACTGAAACACAGTTGGATGTTGAATGATGTTATCTTTCTGAGAAAAATTGAGCAGGTATCTTTGAGCAACTGCTTTCTCTCAAAAAATTGATAAGTTGTCAAAATTAATATTTTTACTGGAATTGTATGTTTGAAGAAAAAAAATCTGTAGTTTCTTTAACAGGGAAAATTCCTGAAAAGCCCGGTGGTTAGCCAGGATGTGGGAGACCTAGATTAAAATCCTCCTTTAGTCTTATTCTTTGCAGTTCAAAGAAGATTTAATTATTTATGGGAAGTGGGACAGTTCAAACAAATTAATTTGGATGACTGAATTAAGACCAATCACCAGAGCCTGGATTTCATACAAGGCAGTCTACTATTTATAGGTGGGGAAAAAAAAGAGATTTCGTGCAGGTCAGGAATTTCTGAAGTCTTTCCATGCTCTTATAAGAAGAAAATCCAATTCTGGTTTTCATCTGGCCAAAGTCCAGGTCTGCATGGAACTATGATGGACTAACCATCTAAATCAGAGCTTTCAGTGTATTACTAGAATGAAACATTTTAAAAGTGTTCCAAAAATAGGATATAGTAGGGCAGAAAGCAGAACATTTTCAGGAAACAGAGGATCATTAGTCATTTATTTCAAAATTGCTTTGCTTCAGGGGTCACAAAACATTGTGGATGACAAAGAGTTAAGCATACTTTTATAGGCTTTCAGCTGGGCAAAGAGTACATCTATTAGTGCAACAAGACTGTACTTTTTTTTCCCCAATACTTTTGTAACTCATTTCAGCTTATTAATATTTCTCTGGGAAAATAAATTATCTGTTTCCACTATGAAAAATTTATTCGAGCAGACTAGAAAACAACACTTGTTTGTACTTTGAGTGCCCATGTGGGGATTCTGAAGATATAATTCATATAGTGCATTTATTATACTTTCTTCCACCTGAAAAAATATTAGGCAGTGGAGGGGGGAGGGGGAAGAAAGACAGAGGCAGGGAGATAGGAGAGAGGAAAAATAAGAACTTAATATATTGAAATATGTGGAAAAATACTGAAATGCACATTAAAAATATCAGCAATCAGCACAATTTCAGGTTAGTCTTAGAAGATGTAACAACAGCAGAAGGATGAGAAGCTAAATGACCTAGGAACATCATAGGAGAGAAAACTTTGGATACAGCAGCTGCAGCTATATAAGCCCTGTAAGTAAGACCTTCTTTTATGGCCCTGGGGTTGTAGTGGTGAAGTTTATAACAATAATAGAAAAATAATTTTTGGTTTATTTTTGGAAGGAATAACTTGTGAAACAAGAATTAAATGACAGTTAAGTGTTCCTAGAAAAGGTGGCACTACAAACCGTGTTAGGCAAGCCTAAAGAGAGCAGGAGCAGTGAAAACAACCCATGTGTGCATAGTACAGTCCAGGAGAAGCGAAGGGAATACATTCTTCCATGCCACTAAGCTGACAGTGGTCATGTTCAGCTGCACACTGATCATCTTTCCTGGCTGACCTTACAAGCTTGCCACAAAAATGCTGAGTAAATTACTGCAACTTTAGATTTTCACTCAGCATAGAAAGCAGGCAGGCATTTGATTGGAATTCTTCAGTCAGGCTTCTCTGCTGTAATAAATGAGCTATGAGTAAAGTCAAAACACTGAAACACATCATTGTTTGTGAGAATTTACCAGTTAAGAGGAAAATTTTGATTCAATGGAAAGCAACCTAGCATGAAACAGCCTGTGTAGACAATACAGCCATAAACCCTACTGCTTTGACTTGGTAGTCTTGGCCGAGGAGAAAATTTGAGGCACTTAGAGACAACATTTTGTCTTACACAGGCTCTTTTTAGATTGTGCCTACAAAATACACTGAATGTTGATAATTTTTTGTTCACTGGTTATTTTATCATATTGCATTGGCCTGATGAATTCTATTCAGAATCCCAACTGCTTTAATTTGTATAACATGTCCTGCTGTATTTGTATTGCAAGAACTAGCATTAACATAACCAATATCATGCCACCAGAAGTGACATCAGTACTCTTAAATTTACTTCAATGTAAGGCTTCTAGGGTTGTGTTTACCTGGACCAAATAAATGCTGCTTAATCTCATCAGATCACATCACATCTATATACTTTTAACTTATTCATCTTAACTTTATAGCTTCTATCATGCAAACCAGAAATTATTATTCCATGCAAACTCTTGAAAAACACATGGAGACTAATATACTCTGGGCACTCATAACTTGAGGACCCACCCCTCTCTCCCTCTGTTTTCTGTTAACATTTTTCTTGCCCCTTAACTGAATTGAACTAATATACTCTAGATAATAATGTATGGATTTTAGTTGCAGGGATGAGAAGTTAATTCTGTTGTTCACATTCAGAGTCCACATTACAGAAAGGGTCTGAGTGATCAAAATTGTGTGTTTGTGCGCCAATAAAAATATTTGAAGCCTGATAATGAGTGTGAATATTTCTAGAAAATCTCGTGAGAAGTCAGATTCTGCTACACATTAATCAGCTATTTCCTATTATTTTGAAACCATACCAGGTGCAGGAGATGCAGTATAYGCTCATCTGCACAGAGATCTATATTTCTGTCAATCAAAGCAATGATGTGATAAACATCTACTGTCAGTTTGGTGTACTGAATCTGACAATTAGAAAGTTCTTACATCAGCATCCAGGTTTTTTATTATTACTCACGTGAAATGTAGCAGATTATATTGGTCTGCCACAATTTCTCATATAGAAACTGCTTTTTCTAAGTGCCTTTAGGTGTTAAAGGTACATTGACACTTTTTTGAAGGTAAGTAATATAAGGAGCTTTAGGGCTTTCTTCTCTTCAGGAGTCACCATTGCTGGAAGTGTTCAAGAAAAAATTGGATGTGGCACTTGGTGCTATGGTCTAGTTGACATAGTGATGTTTGGCCAAATGTTGTAGCCCATGATCTTGGAGGTCTTTTCCAGCCTTTATGAATCTATGATTCTATGCTATTTGCTTTGCCTACTTAGGAAGGTGATTAATGAGCGTGATATTTACTCTGATTGTTATGCTCTTTAAAGCTCTTCTTAGTAATGAACTTTATTTTTGAAGACTCCAGCTGGAACTAGCAGTATTAGGGAGCAAATAAGCAGACCCCTCTTTCCCTGAGAGGTTTCTGAACCACAGAGTTCTATTGCTACTGATATTATCAAGGCCCCAAAGAAGCTACAATCATGCTTTTAGGCATACCAGCTCCCTGAGCGATGGAAGCTATATGACTATTATGGACTTCATTGAAGATGCTAATGCTCTGCTTCAAATTAAAGTCAAATTATTTGAAACATTCTAGAAAGACATTCTAGAAAGACATTCTAGGAACATTTGAAATGTGGCTGAAATTAGCCAAGATGTGAATTTCTGAAGGCAGACTCATCTACACAACAAATATGCCTACTGTATCACTTCTTAAAAACAGCATGCTCTGTGTGGAAGGAGTTTTCTCAAGCGGAATTTGGCAGTAGGCACTGTGATGTTGCTCTTGAGTCACATTGTCATTCAACTAAACTGGATGCTGGATTATAACAGGGTTACTGTTATTTATACTATTGGTTAACACTGCAATGTTTAAGGGCAAGGACTTTTTCAAAAAATGTAGTTTGAGGTGTCCAGGCTTGAGAAGTTTCCCATCTGAAAAAAATTATGCCCTGTTTTCCATTTAGTACAAGCATTACAGAAGCTAAAAGAGAACTGGGTGCTCCTGCTGCACATCCTTCCTTGGTGGCCATCTCATGAGTGGAAGGGAGGTTAAGTTTGATGCAACCTCTAAAGCCCTCRTTTTTCAATATGGTAAAGTGAGCTTTGGGACAACTAACACAGGATCAAATATGCATAACTCAAAATGCTAATGTAAAATAAACTTCTTCCGCTGGACTTAATGTTTGTCAATTTTTTTGACAAATCACCTTTTWTGTCAGAGCGGTATTGTCTGTCTATTCCACTCTGTTCTGGATGAGATAATGGCCAGAATATCCTGTGGTTAGTTCTACAAAAATATGACCTGGTATCAAGATTCAATTTGTATTTTTGTTTGCACAAATCTGGTATAAGCAGTTTTGAAAATATGGATTCAACCAGGATGCAGTTAGGGTATAATGCTCCTCACACACTATGATAGTAACATTTGTTTATTTCTCTAAGCTTCAGTAAATCTTAAAAAACAAAAAAAAAGACCYGGAAAATCATACCATGCTAATAGTAATTATTAGGTTTTAGGTCATTTCAGGCATTCCTATAATTGGCCACCAGTAGCAACGTTTCTTTCCTAATCCTTCAGGTCTACGAAGAGGCTGATATGTTCAAAATGCCCTCACAATGTTTACACTAGGAGTTCACAATAGTGCTTTTAAATTGAAATTTTTATAAAGAAAGGATGAGAGTCGAAGGAGTTGTTACTTCCTTCTTAATATTCATATCAGATCAGGAAATACTCCAGTGAAATCAGTTCAGTCATCTGTTAGGTGAAAACAAGAAATGTCAGACTCTAACAGAGTATGTGCTCATGCCACTGAGCCATGACTGTAGGTACTGGGTTACTGAGTCTTGTGCTGGAGATTTATTTTGTACTGCTAGACATTGCAAAGGAGATTGGTGGGCGCACATCTGAAATTCCTTAAATATTCTGCTGGAAAAATCCTCACAAATATCCATAGCAATTTTAAATATCAAAATTATTTTTCAGTCTGTTTCTATGTTTGGAGATTAAAAAGTGTCGGTTCACAAAAATGATAGATGCATGCAATATATTGAATTCCAAGCCATATATTACCCAGTTCACAAAAATAGCATCCACAGGAAGGATGAATAGAAACTGAATAGTGGCAGTTTATTTAATTTCTAATAATTTAAGTTAGGCAGCTTCCAAATAGTGCTATGCATTGATAAAGAAATTATATCTCTGTAGAACTATATAGTCGGTGCAGAGCAGGCAGCTGCARGTGATTTGTTGCTGCTGCTGTTTACCATAAGAAGACTGCAGTTCCCTGAAATATACTAACTGCAACTAAAATAGTTAAGAACTTTTATGCATAAAAGACCAATTTTCCAAGTGGTTTAAATGCTGAACAATTACTAATTAATATATATTTTATGCTCTGTATTAACCATGATATTAGCATTTGTTTTGTTATTGTCTCTTTTTCTGAAATGCAACAAATGGGGTCCATAACAACCCATGTTTTGATGGCTGCTTGAGCTGGTTTTGGCTGGGGTAAAGTTAATTTTCTTCACAGTAGCTAACATGGTGCTGTGTTTTGGCTTTGTGCTGAAAACAGTGTTGATGTCACAGGGATGTTTTAGCTGTTGCTGAGCAGTGCTCACACAGCATCAAGGCCTTTTCTGCCCCTCTCACCACCCCACTAGCGAGAAGGCTGGGAGTGTGCGAGGAGCTGGGGCGGGACACAGCCAGGACAGCTGCCCCCAACTGCCCAAAGGGATATTTCAGACCATATGGCATCATGCTCAGTACATAAAGCTGGGGGAAGAAGGGGGAAGTGGGGGGGGATGTTTGAAGGGATGGCATTTGTGTTCCCAGGTCACCGTTACACAGGATGGAGTCCTGCTTTCCTGGAGATGGCTGAACACTTGCCTGCTCATGGGAAGTAGTGAGGGAATTCCTTGCTTACCTTTTCTTGCACACATGGCTTTTACTTCATCTGTTAAACTATCTTTATCTCAACCCATGAGTTTTCTCACTCTCACCCTTTTGTTTCTCTCCCTCATCCCACCAGGGTGGAGGATGAGTGAGTGGCTGTGTGGGCCCGAGTTGCCACCTCTGGATAAACTATGACACGTTCATTATGACACCCTCATTTTGGATCTTTTTCTTATGCATTTTTTTTCCTTGTCCATCATCTTCTCTTCCTTATCTCATTCATCTGCCCATGGAGATAAATTTTGGATGCAGCACCTCCTGCCACGGGATTCCACTTTTATTTACTTCTCCTCCAGTGATTTGGACAGTTTGTACACTCCTTCACCTAAGAATTTGGTGCTTTTTTGAGGGGTTTGGAGACAGTGCCAAACCTACTGTATAAGTTTTTTTACTGTTAATATTTCAGCTGTTTTCATTACTTTAAGTAATCAAAAAAGAAATATCAACTCATATTTTTAAAATATGCTAAAACATCTGCCAAGACCAAATGATATATTTTTTTGCATTTTCTTTTTATTATCTTTTCCTATTAACAGGCAGTAAAACTGACAGACAGAATTTTAGCTGCAAAGCAATAAATGTATATGAACATAGATCTGATTTTCCAAGAATTTAGTACTTATGAATGACCATTTGCAGTTGTCTTTAATACGACAGCTCACAAATCTTTATTCTGTTTACCCTACATATCTCAGCACAGAAATAAATGGAAAGATAAGACAAAGAAAAACTTAGAAATAAGGAGAATATAGCTTTGGAGTAACTATGGAATTCCCATCATTGGGGTAAATATCAGCTTCACTTGTTTTAACTTGAAAGAGTAATAGTTTTAAATGTCGTTAAAACCACAGATTAGTAATGAAGACAGTTAAAAAGACATGCAGTGTAGGCTCTAGACATGCATAAAGAAACAGCCAGCGCAAATGGATATAACAGAAGCTGTTTTTTAAAACTGGCATTTTCTGGTTTGGTTTGGGATTTTTCTCAGCAGAGTATCTTTTTCATCATACTATCTTCTCTTTAGTTGGTTTTGAGACAGAAAGACTTAAAAGAGTATAAAAATATTGTACAGCTGTAAAGGCAACAAATACATTTGGGATGGAGGGAAGCTGCACACATTATTAGCTTTCAGATGCAAGAGCCAATGTGGTCGAGGAATGTTTATGATTCTGTAAAAGATGATGACTTCCACCAGTGTAAACAGTCTATACCCACTCTACCATTAAGAAGAGCTGCTCCTTGCAAGTTTTCTCTGGAATGTCATGTAGATGTCTAAGGGACACTTCTATTTTTGATGACTTAATTTGGCAGCTGGAAAATAATTTTATTAGTTTGTAGGGTCCAAAAAACGTTCCTCTGATCAGGGATGTTGGAGTTTGTATAATAAGTAGCACAACAGAGACACTATCCAAACCTATGAAACTGCTCAAACTGGTAAAGTTTATTTCTTCCCATGTAGTATGTTGTTTTGCTACASTTATTCATATTTTCCATTGACCATTGTGAAGAAGTTTTTTCTCCATAAAATGGAACATTTTGTCACTAGCTAGTGTTCATGATTCCTCAAATCCATGTCAATGGTGCCACCCATTTCAAAGTGCCAAATGTCAAATGTAGAAAAATGTGCAAAAGCATTTGGGTTTTCYGAATCAAAAAAATCTGATTCTTTAGGGGAAAAAACAAAGCAAAGTGAAACAAAAGCACAAACCCAAACAATTTTTAGAAGAATTTTAAGGTGGCCAGAACTATTGTCTTTTTCAGAAAGAAAGCAATCAGGGCTATGATGTTTGTGAACATTAACAACTTTTGGTCCTTGCTAAGTTGTCTTCAGAAGTATTCAGGAGTAAGATTTTTGGGTGCTTATTTACAAACCGTTGTATAATCATCCATGGAAATCTTGTCAATGAAGAAGTCTCTTGTAAAAGTTCTATGAAATGATAAGATTCAGAGTAAAATCTGTGTTTTCTGAGGATACAAAATATTTCTACATCTCAGTTTTTGATTCTAAATGCAAGTGTATGAAGACACCTCGATTTCCTGTGAAAAATAGAGTGAATTAGATCCAAAAAAAGTCTTTCTCAGCATTCTCATGTGTCTGAATGACAAAAACGTTTCTTCCAGAGTCTTAGAAGGGGGAGTAGTTTTCAAGTGGAAGTAATATTGCATAAAGCTGGAATTTTTCTTTATTTTTTGTTCCATACAGGCCGTGTCCAGTATAGGTAAGACCAGTAATTAAACGAAAAATCTTTTCCAAAGAGAACCATCTGGGTATGTAAAGGGTTGATATGGGAAGGATGTCTTGGTGGGACATTATGAGTTTTCCTAACTGGCATTAAAAAAACCCCAAACAAACCAGAATCAGTAAGATGATGAGGAATGCAGCTAATTGAGCTTGTTCTGCTGAATTTGGCTGAAAATTACTCAGCATTTTTCACCTGAGGATGAAAAGATAAAAAGCTGAATAGAGAGACGGTGTCCTTAGAACTCTTGCTTTGAAAGGAACTAATCTCAAAAATGCCCAAAAAGCTATTATACATAACGAAAGAGGCTGGTACTTTCATTGGCATCTGCAATTTTTGGGATTACTTAGCATTTTTCAAATTATGCACAACATTGGACTTCTAGGTGTTTMTTTTCATTACACCTCTAGCACCCAATGGTTTTGCTTTGCTTATTTTTTTCATGTCCTGGCTTTCTTTACTTCATCAGATGCATGTGAGGGCACACAATCTGCAGTTCCTGTGACCAGGCAGGAGTAACCTCTCCAGAGGAAGTGAACTCTTGTAAATCACCGTGACCTGTCTGATCAAAGGAACAGATTTGGCAGAGCGCGGAGGAATGTTTTGAGGCACGCATGCAAAATGGTTTGATTTAACTGTGCAGGCACTTCAAAGGTGCTCTTTTAAAAAGGGTGCTGTTCTATTTGTTTATGAGAAAAGTGGACATTTATAGCTAAAGATTTAAGGTGGGGTTGGATTTCTACTTCTTGTAATTACCATTTGAATACAGAAGCGCTATTAGCTTCTCTGAGCTGTGCCATGTAAGCACAGGCTGTGGGGTCTGACAAATATTGGCGCATAATGGTTTGATATTGAAATCAGGGGATTTAGTCTCTCAGATTAGCAATTTATGTTCTGTGTGGTTGCTACAGCAGTTGCTGCATTTAAATTATTTATGCAAAGAAAGAGTTCTGTTCTCATGTTTATTTCAAATCACAGTGACCGCATGCTCAGCAAGGGTGAAGTTTTCCCTCTGAAATTCTGCACTGTTTCAAGAGTATATCTTTATCTTGTCACTGACTGTGCAGTGTAATGAAGACCAATTGAGATGACACAGCACTGCACCTTTAATTGATGCTGGAAACAGTATCAGCTTTGTGCAGAGATAGGAGAGTCTACTGGCAGTGGAGAATTCCCTTTCAGTCAGCCACTAGTACTTCTTGTAGATCATAGAACCAATCCTTCAGAGAATGAAACCAAGTTTAGAGCATGATGTGTGCCTGTCAACACAAATATGCTTTTGAGAGGAAGAGAAATTCAGAAGAGGAATCCTTGTAGTTTCCCGTGAAAAAAAGAAGAAAACAACCCTGACTCTATTTAGGAACAAACTGAATAGAATTAGTGCTTGTGGAAGTAAGCAAATAACAAACAGACTCTCCATTTTCCAGAATGGTTACTAGGTTTGGCATGCTAAATTCTTCAAGAAGAGAAAATTCACCGCCCTCTGTAGATCAGTCACTCCAGCAGAATCATACGTATCCACTTACAATTTTGTTTATTTCAAAAACCCTTAAGTACAATTCTTCCTAAATTATATCAACCATGTATAAATAAGAATTTCTCCCACAAAGAAACAACTTCTTTATATGTTTTTTCACACTCTTGTATGCTAGGCACTTCAGTTAGTAATGATTTGTATTATTTTTAGCTCAAATTTTTTAGATCAAATCTAAGCAAAATATTGACATACATGATTTGTCTTATTTTTCATGCATGATTTGACATAAAATTAGCTTTTATACTTCACTAATTTGAAATTAGCCCTTAAATTTGCATAGGTTGATAGTTGGCTGTCACCAGTTTTGTACAGTCTCTTTGAAAATGTTTTCTGCCTCTTGGAAAGATATACCATCTTCTTTAAAAAAAATGCATAAGTTCTTTCTTTCTTACCRTGGGACCTATTCTAGGATACAAGCATCATAAGAATAAGGCTAGGAATAAGTGTTTCTGGCCAAGCCTGTGTTGCCAAATCTCTGCTCTGGTCTCCTCCTCTCCAGCTGTGTCCCACTCCAATGACCAGGTAAGCCCTGAGTGAGCACGAGTGAATGTCTGCTCAGTCATAACTGCTTTGTGTCTGGCACCTGATGCTCTGCTACTGTTCCTGATAGTACAGATCTAGTTACATGGCTACATTTATCTGAGTCATGGGAATCTCTTTCCTCAATGATTTTTTCCTCCATTTTATTTCTTTTATCTTATAAAAGCTTAATCTATGTGACTAGAATACCAAGATGTAATAGTCTCTGTTGGTAAGACATTGCTACCAGCCTCTGGACAAAAAAAAAGGGGGGACTGGGGGAAGAATTTTGGTGCTCAGCAGTAAGTGTGACCAGAGAGGCTACAAAAAACTAACAAGACTAATAACAGGGGACTTCTGCTACCCACTTGTAGCATGTACAATTACATAGTTCTTGTGAAAACTATTTCTTGACACTGTAAGTGGATTCTTCTTAAAACGGATAATTGCAGAGAATGGCACCAGAGGCTATTCTTGCTTAGTCTGAAGTAATTCACCAGAAAGCTCATTCAAGTCACAGCTGTAATGAAACACCATAATAAAGTTCAACACCTAAAGGACAGCAAGTGACACAAGCAGAAAATATGCTATAAAAGATTTCAGTTAAAAGAGGAGTCTGATAAAAAGCAACAAACCCCATGTGCATAAGTAAATCAAGTAAAGTCCTCAGAAGTTTGAGAAAATTTTGTAAAGGAAAATAATAACTGTTTATGGAAACAACTAAATAACTACCGGATGTAAGCCACTTACTGCTGGCCCTTTGGTATAGAGGATTTGCCGGATCACAAGCGAAAGGAGTCCAAAATTTTCTGGGCTCTTGACTCAGGAGAATGTCCCAAAGGGACTGTTCTGCCTGGTGCAAGAAAGAATAGATCAAATCAGATGCAACTTAAGGGAAAAACAGGATCCTGAAACAGTCAAGAGGCAAAACAAAGTTTTGTTTTTTGCTTTGGTTTTTTTTGTCCTCTTGGAAAAAATTTGCCGGAATTTTGGAGAGCTGGCCAAGCAAAATTGAAGTGGTGCCAGGGAGTGACAGAGCCAAAGAGGAAGCTAAAGTTTAGGCAGATCTCTTGTGGCACTTTTATATTCTTGGCCTTAGGGGAAAGCCTGGCTGGTGGAAGCCAAAAGGAGAGCTGTCATGGATTTCCTGAGAGCAAGGCTTGCATACCTTGTTCAGCTCTAAACAAGTTTTATAAGTATGCGTGCCAAACTGTGTCCTTAGGCACAGGGACAAAACCTACTCTTGGCATGACTTGAATTCATGTCTTCACAGTGGAAAGGTTAGACCACTAATAGCTGGTGTCAAAGAGTACCTTCAACCCTTCAGTTGCCAAAGGAAACAAGATATAATTATATAATCAGTGACTCCATTCACATTTTAAGTAATATTTACCATTCACGTAATAATACAATTTCAAGACAAGAATGAGCACTATTTCCATCTTCTCTGTGAAATGAAGTGCAAAGAATTCTTTCTCAAGTATGTGCGAACATCTTGCAGTTTGTACAGATAAGGAAGTTACTCTTTGTGTATATGGGCTGCTGCTCCACAATTGACAGAGATACTTCATAATACTTTTACATCCATTCTCTTTTCAGAAAGGAGAARTAAGCCTTAATGAGGCTTTTCTCACAGCCAGATTTTTGACTCCTTATTCACTCATCAAATCCCATAATGAGATGAGCAATCTCAATGAAYACAAAAGAATTTATTATGCAAATTGAGTTTCCTATTCACTGCTTTAAAGAATTTAAGGTTTAGCAGCTGGAGTTCTACATGGTGCCAATCAAACTGCTGGAGTGTCCGCTATGATGGAATTGTTGATCTTGTTCAAGTACACTGAATAATTGCCCTCTGAAGAAAGAGGACCCAGACATCTATATTTAATGGTACCTAAAAGCAGAAGAACAATTTTAATGTCAGTGGGGTTTAAGAAACCTGTGGTAATTTTCTGAATTTTGGATTAAGGATTTGTTCAATTGTGAGAAGAAAACGGGTATTAAATTGTCAATCCYAGTGAGAGATTATTATGTAATAATGTTTTATTCTAATAACATTATTTGTTTAAAGTGAATCTCTAATTTTATTCTAATATTCATTGACCTAAATTAACCTCTAATCATGTAAGTGTGGTTTTATTTATTTAAAATACTATTGCAGCCTGCTATGTGGAAAGTATTAGCAAAATATCTTTTAACCATTTATGAATACTCTGTGAATGTTGAAAAGGTTGTCAAAAAGGAGACATGAACTATTGTTTCAAGGGAACAAGCACATGTGAGAAGTTATTCAAACCCTACAGCATGATTATGACATTATTACTTTTTTAAGTAATAAGAATATGTAACTACATACGTTAGCAGCCATTATTGGTTTGTTGTCTCAGATATGTATATGTCTGGGATTGCCTGTCCAGATCAGAATCTTTATGCTTTGTTGAATTTTCTTCTTAAAAGCAACAATTATTTAAAATAGAAAACTCTTTTTAGTTATGAATCACCAATGAGTGAATTCGGTAGGATTTATTTTGATATAACCATATGAAAATTTTCTACAGATACCAAATATTTTCAATTTAATCATGCAATTTTTTTATTTGTTTCAACACCTGTGAAAGGTTATAAGCCTATAAGGGAGAGAAGCGAGTTAGCTAATGATAAGTGTGTATATGCAAGAGTGTCTGGATGTCTTAATTCAAGCCACGTCAAGAACTCTATTTTTCCTCAACATTTTGCTTCAAATTTGTCAACTGTACAAAGGTGATACTATTTGCATATTATAGGAGATGCGAAATTTCATTAGAGCTTGATAAAACAAGAAATAAACTATTCCTGAATAATTCCACATGAGAATCCATTTGCAAAGTTATTTATGTTGAAAGGGAATTGCATTTCAAAGTGGAATAACTATTGTATTAAGAAAACACTCTTCCTTAATGCAAATAATTTTTTAGCTGGGCTAACATGTTCATTCATTAAGGTTATTCTAAGTGTGGAAAATCAAATTCGGGAAATTACAGTAACATGTCCTATTCTTGTGTGTTTAAAATACCACATATGTACTAATTTACCCAACTAATGCCTACAGAATCTGATGCCAGGGGATTTTTTGCTTTTCTAGCTCTATGTGTATTAGAATGTAATGTTAGAATAATAGAATYCCTKTAACTTTCTACTGAAATGCATAAGATAATAATGCACTCTGTTCCAGACAAAATAGAAGTCGTTATCRTCCTTAAGCATTCCAGAGTGGGATATGATATACCTTTATGACGACCGAAAAACGAAGTTACTGAACTAAGCAGAGACCCCCAATAGAAATCTGCCACAAGGAATAGTCTCATAAAATTCTGCTTTTCATTGGAGAATATTTCAAAACTATGTTAATTCACTGAAACCCTATAWTAGTAGAAGCTTGGGCCCGCAGACACACCCCTTTTTACCCTTTTATCCTTTTCGTACAACTTACACTTGCTTGTGCCGTTGCAGGGATTTGGTCCCCTCCCGCGTGTGTGGCTGATCCCAGGGGTACCCGGGACAGGTTTTGCTTCCTCTGTACCTCAAAAATAAATTATTACTTTTTCTTATCCTCTTATCTGGCCTCAGCCATTGCTTTTCAAACATATAAGGCAACCCATTTAAAAAAATTCTCCAGTAGCACTATGGTGTGGGAAAACCACTTCATCTCAATTCCGTGGAGGTAAACTTGAGAAAAATGCAAATGTTGCCAGCAGTTATACTGCAATGAAGTCAATGACATTATAAGGGTTTATTTGCATCACAATTCTGATAAAGCTTAAAAACCCAAAGCTCTTTCCCAGAGAGGCTGTTGAAATCTCTGTAAATTCAAGGTGTTACCACCTTGGCACATGGRTTGCCATGCATGGGCCGGCATGAAAAGGTTGCATAATCCTGGGTCAATAACAGGTTGCAGAAAACTATTTATCAAATCAATGAGAACTAAGTTTGTAGATGAATAAAAATATTTTCAATAGCATCTATTTTTCATTTAAAAATATGTCTGACCCAATGATACTGAGTAGCAAATCACCACATGTGCAACATATCTGGACCATTCAACAGACTCTTATTTCTGGATTTCTATTGTTACTGCAAGACAACATAGATTTAAAAGATCTTAGTGGAGTGGTAGGGCTTCTCTGTGTGAAAGTTACTTTGAAATTGACTGGTGTGGAACTGACTGGAATAGATTTAAACCCCAATGGCTATTCTGAAGAAGTTATTAATAAAAACTCTGAAATGAAAGATTTTGTCTAGTTAATCTTACTGAGATATGTAAGAAAATGCAGTTTTAATCCATAATAATTGTATGTGGGAACCTATTTAAATTGTACCTGAGGGAGAAGGGTTAGATCAAAGATCGACAATCTTCTGATAGTGGTGGTTTTCCTGCAAGGCAATCACTATCAGTTTGACTGCTGAATTCCCTTTTTATCCTCACGGGTACGAAACTTTTTTCCACCCAGTTCCACAGTAAATACCTATCCAATGCAACTTGGCAGACAGCAAGAAATTGAGCTAGAAATGGTCCTGATACCTCCTGGTATTGAGGCAGTGCTCTGTGTCATGCACCTGGGATTGTGGTCCCTGGGCTCGTCTGCTGGAAAACGTGGCTGGACTGGGCTGTGTCAGACATCCAGTCCCACTGTGGTGTCTCTTGCCATGGCAATTAGAGAATGTGTGGAAAAATGGTGGGTACTGATGTTTTCCCCCCAGGCAAACAGCTGGAAAGTGTTCTCGGATCTTGTAAAGGTCCAGGGCTATTTAAGTCAGTATTATTTTTGGTATGAAATCTCTCAGGTTTTTGTGAAAACCTACCAGCTTCCCTCTGTTTCAGCACATGAGACAGTCCACTCTGAGTCAGACCTCTCCATGGTCACAGGTCACAGGTAGGACGGCTGCATGTGCCTGTGCTGGATTGCTTGCTGAGTGTGCCTGGCACATCCAGGAGCACAGCTTCTCATGGCTGGCAGTGCCCTGGACTCTCCCTGATGGAGTCCACAGGCTGTGTGCAAGTAATTGGCAAGGGAAAAAGCTGCCCAGCTGGTGAGCTGCAGGGACTACAGCAAGCAACCTGAGATGGAGACCATATTAATAGGTGAGACACAAAAGGAACGATGTCTCACATCTGCCATTGCCTGGAGCCTGTTTCTTATGTTACTGAAGAGAAGGGAAACATGGAAAAGAAGAAAACCTCCTACATCTTGAGCATATACACCTCGCATCTTAGTATGCAATTTCTTCCTTACAGACTAAGCAAACAAAAAAAGTCCATTATGGGTTTAGGCTTTTTTTCTTTTTTTCTTTTTTTCTTTTTTTTCCCCAGATATGTTCTTTACAGTCCCTTCCCTTTCACAGAGTCCTACCCTATAGGATTTTTATATCGGGATTTTTTAATTCCGTGGGAGAAATAACGTTGGCAAATTTAATCCTAGGAGAATGGCTGGGTGAGAACAGGGATTTCGTGAACAATTACCTCTCCAAGRTAATTGGAGAGGAGGCTTTAGAGGATTTTGAACCAACTGGGAGATTCAGTGGGTGACAGATGAGTTTGGCATTCACAGCAGCTATAAGTAGGGGATTCAGTGGTGTGACAGACCAAATTTGAAAGAAACAGGTAAGAAATAACATCTGGCTGCTTGAGCATGTTTTTGAAACAGAAGGCTCTAGATGGCACTTATATTTAGGTGGCTTATGTAAGGCTAAGCCTGGAATAAGAAACTTCAAGAAGAAATGAGAAAGGTGACAATGTGAGGCATTTTGAGCTCTGGAATTAGTGGTAGGGTGTTTGGAGGAATGAGGCCACGGTGATCTTTGCTATGGCAGGGATCCAGTGCTGTAGTCCTTTGAAGACATGGTAATGTCAGAGGAGATTTTCTAAAATTCTAAACTACTCAAGGGGTAAGGAGTCATCCACACAGAGAAAAGATAGGGGGCTCATAGGAAAAATTGAGGAATAGAACATAGAGGATAACCCCTATATTTTTACAGTAGCTTCTCTCAAAGACCATCAGGTACCCTCTCTCCTTGCCTACTAGTCTTCTCTTTACACTACTGCTAGGAAGAATTAGCAAGATCAAAAATCTGGAATGAAATTTTAAGTGTGGGGAGATAGGGAAAGTTCAGGGTAAAGAGCTTCTCCAGGAGGGTTCTGGGATTTGACAGCCTTCTGGTTTAGCCTTTCCTGACCAGGAATCCATATATCATTTAGTTTGTGTGGACAGAGAATATGGGACTGTTTGCCCTTTCGCATTCCTGTCTCTGGTTTCTGAAACACAGCATCCTCAAACTGTTCCGCAGAAAACTTTTTCCCCTTGAAGACTGTAATTTATAGCTTAAAAAGTAATCAGATGAAATACAAACCAAACATCCTCCAACATCTGTCTCTTTCTCTAGGTCAATATTTAAACAAGAAGCCTTGAAACTTCACAGTTCTACTTTGACCTGTAATTTGTATGCCTTAGACTTCATGTCTCTTGGACTCTGAGGGCTCAGAAGTTAGACTGGACTCACTGGACCTCCTGCTGCTGAATCTGTGCACTGAAGTGCTGCCTCAGAGGAATTTACTGCATTTGCTGGTGCAGGTTTGATATTAGGTATTCAGCAATTCAGCGAGTGAGCTGTGCGGTAAATGTGTTCATCATCCTTTGTTCTATGCTTTAGAGAAATGAGATGAGCGAGAGGTAAGTGTGCAGCCCTTCCTTCTATTATTTTTATTGGACTCTACCTTAACGTTTTAAATACCAACACATGGACCACAGTAGTGATTCGCTGTCCCCRCAACCACCCACATGCACATGCTACCTCCCCTACTAAAATATTAGAAAAGCAGAATCTCAGACACCCTGACTGTGAAATCACTGAAGTTGCACAAATTGAGCAATTGCTTGCTAGCATCGACAGAGTCAGTACTTGCAAAAACACATCAAGAAAGTTAACTTGCAAGCTTATCTTTTACCCCAGGCACTTTGATAGTTATTGGTGTTGTGCAGAAGGACTTTTAAAAAGGCAGTTAGTGTTTTAGTGAAATGTTTGGACAATAAGCTTCCAGAAACTCAAGCTTAGAATGCACATTGTTTATACAGAAACCTGATTAGTATTCTTTACACACCAGCTGTCCATTGGATCTTGTTGCAGAGCTGTTGACAGGATGTGTTCCTGTGATCGGGCAGGTCTAAAGTGACGTTTTTTTTCTTTGAAAGGTATTAGTTGTTTTGGAAACTATTCTGCTTTGAATGATGTGAATCAACAGTAGATGAGAAAGGTAATTTATTGCTTAAGGGAGTAACAGGGTAGTGTTCCTGCTCTGAATTGAGGGGTGTATATCAGATACTTTTTATTTTATGTAGACTTGTAAAATGCTTTATTTTCCCCTTTAGATATGAGTGTTAGGGCATAAACCATAAATTATCCTTCAACAAAAGGCTTCTATTTTCTGTAGGCGTATAAAAAAAGACATTTCAGAATCTACCCCTTGTTGTATAAAACATACCTAGATAAAACAGGATATTTTCATATTCTGAAACAAGTGATGGTGGCATTTTAATAGATTATATTCTTCATTGTTTGTCAATATTAATTAAATTAATGTTCCTGCATAATGGTCCATGATGTTGGCGTTGAATTCTTTGGCGGAAGAGTTTAATCAAGGTATTAATTACTTGTCATTAAAAATAGCCTCTTGATGATATTTTCAAGAGGAAGAGGGATAGGTCCATTGTTCTATCTAAATTCCAGCTCTGCTAATTGCATTGTTCTTATCTAAATTACGCCAGCTGTATACTTGCAGGAATGTGTAGATTGGCTATTAATGACTGGTATGTTCCATCTTCCATATTTTCAAATCTTGCCAAATTGATGTCTAAATGCTGCAGGGTGTTTTTGGGCCCAGTCCACCTCATTCTGTTATTCAGGAAATAGCACCCAGCTTCACCCCTGTGAGAGTATTTCTACAGATAACAAAAGACAGAACAAGGTAAGAGTTATTCCTCTGCTGCATTTATTATGTCCAAGCAGTCACGCAGGGTAATGTGCAGCAGCAAAAGAAAATGAAACAAAACTGGCTCTCAACCTAGAAGATTAGTCTCAGGAAATAAAGTTGACAAACTTATGAAGGTTGACAAAGTTATGAAAACTGTAAAATATAAAGGTTAATARGTATCCAAAGTAAAACTATACCTGTAAACTTGATTCCTTCCTCTAAACAACTGCTTTTAGTTCTTTTATATGTTTGGTGTGAAAAGTGGGATGTAAAGCATTGAAAGTCAGGAGGGTAAGAAGGTTTCCATCAAGTTTAAGGCTATTGGATGCTGGGAAAGTTGTTTGCATCTTCCAGTGTTCAGAAATGCACGCACACCAGTACAAATGGTGCATGTTTTCTCATCACACGACCTGTTTTCAGCCAAGTGGTCACCTCTTTATAGCTAGGAGTGTTGGACAAGATTTTCTAGTAATTTCCTTTTTTTACATATAGTTTGGGACCTTTAACTCACTTCCTACATTTTTAAAGCATATTTTTCATACTTCAATATGTAATTTTAATATTACTTTACATATCTAGAATTGTAGTA
Source organism: Amblyornis subalaris (assembly GCA_018881555.1). NCBI lineage: Eukaryota > Metazoa > Chordata > Aves > Passeriformes > Ptilonorhynchidae > Amblyornis > Amblyornis subalaris. The sequence goes on along the minus strand of JACAXG010000067.1, from coordinate 1,353,159 downwards.
AAAAAATAACAATTTTCCCAGCTAAGTAAAAAGATGATTATGCTGACTACAACTACTATATCAGTAGGAGAGAAATATTAGATGGATAGGTTCAGTCACCTTGATATCCCCTCTGTAACTGTGTTTTATAATGAGAAACTTTGAAAAGATAACCTATACYGGCTAGAATGCTTCTATTAAATTGCCTCCTTCAAAAATAACAGCAAAATGGTTTAAAGCTATTGCTGGGACACCTTTGCAAAAAGTTTCATTATTCAGGATATTTTGCACAGACCTTTCCACATTCCTCTGTGGACCCTAGAGAAAACACCAAAGTAAAACTGCAGAAGCTTCAAATTCACAGTGTCACCCAGGGAAAATATCTAGCTGGGTGCACCTTTGAAAAGAAAATCCCACTTTCTCCTCTTTATTCTCAGTGCATGAAGATTATTTTCCGATAATATGCTGGTATTGAGAAAATGTGAGTAGACTCTCTTAACTCCCTAAAGATGTCTGGAAAATTTTTAGGCCCTAAATAATTATGAGCAGAAATGAGGTTGCTGTGGCTTCCAGGGATTATTTTCTGAAACAATTAATTAAAAAAAAAATCTTTAATTCCTGGAAAATAGGTCCTTGTTTTTACCAAGCATAAAATTAACATAACCTGGTCAACAGGATAAAAATGAAAACGGATCAGGTGTAACACCCTGCAATATAATTTTATGCGACAAGTGAACTAGGTTTTTAAAGAAAAAGATACTCTGTTGTTGTTAAATAGTTTTAATGGTTTTTGTGTTCTTTTGTATCAAATCTTGTATTAACTTTGGGTGCCTTTTTATAATCACTAAGCTTGCCAAACAATTAATGAAAACCCATACATGCACACATGTATATGCACTGTCAACACTATAATCGCCCAAGTCAAATTCAATTTCGTTGAACTATTTTAGCACCTGCCTATCAACTGTTTCCTTGTGAAACAGTTGACATTTCCTTCTGTTATGTTCCATGAGGAAAAAACAAAGCCATAAAGCAGCTTCTTTCCATGCATCTCTCTGCCTTGTCTTTGTAAAACTCTGGCAAACAGAAGAAATTCCACTTCAAGTTTTCTAACATTCTGTCAGAGTCATATCCAAAACAGAAACGCTTTTATGAGTGACAATGTTGCAAAAAATATCAGTAAGAGATTTGTACTTATCTAAAAGAAAAAAATCTCTCCCAACCTGAGAGATTGCAGCATCCATGGTTTTGCCCTTCTCCATATCTTCACATACATTAATACTTTAAAATCTCATCAAAATTTTAAGTGATTTGATAATCCTATTTCTTTTCCATAAGCTTAGTGTTTTTAAGTGACTAAAACTGAAACTTCGGGTGTGTGTCTGCTGGGTTTTTTGACCAAGGAAGTGGAAGGGACTGTATAAATAAATTGAAAAACGGACAGGCAAAAATGTCACAGGATAAGGCCATTTTCACTGCACTTCRTTCTTCTGCTGGCTGTGCTGGGAATTAATCTATTTCTTCTAACTGGTGAGATACCATCTGACAATACTTCATCCCTAGAGCATTAGTTTAACAAGCGGACTGAATTAAAGTGTGTATAAATAATAACCCTCTCTGGCCTCTTGACCCGGTGCTGGCCCACAAAGTTGGTAAAAACGCTTCTGGTTCCTACCACCCAGTCCATTTTGTCCAGGTAGTAAGTTACAGTACTTGGAAATGACACAGTTTTACACTACTGGATTCCAAGTAGAAACAACTATCTTGCAAATTGCTTGCTTTTTAATGATTTATTATTTTAAATTTTTATATATATTATATAGTCTGTATTTAAGAAAAATGTGCCATTAGTTTGCAATGGGGAAAGAAACATAAAAGGAAATAAGGACTTAACATTAGGATATGGACAGTGATAAACGGGCTGTTTGTTACCTGATCCCACATGAAGGAAAAATTTGAACTCATTTGGTTAAAGACATGTCTGTATAGACATAATTACCATTTCTGGCAGAGTTTTTTTAAGCTCTGTTTTCTTAGCTAAAACATCAGTAGATCAGGTTCTAAGACTTTTGTCCTAATGAAACAAAACTGAAAAACAACCCAGGGCTTCTTGTTAAATCTAAATCATGAAATTCACATTTCATCTATATTCCCATTTCAGTAAAACAACATACTGTTTCTCTAGAATTATTCCTTTTCATAAACAATCACACCTAATTAGCTTTTTCTTCACGAGCTTAATACTACCAAAACCACACCTCTATATCTGGTAGTCTGCGGCAGAGAAATATTTTAAAGGTAGGGACATATAGCTAAATGTAACTGAATTAGAGCTACTGAACAAGTGGAAGGTTTCCCTGACCACTATCACACTTTTAGCACTCCTCAACATTGAGATAATGCATTTTACCTCCCAGCCAGGGCAGGTCAGCTACATCAGCTCAGCTTTTATTATGGGAATATTTGATCACAGTAAGATGGCAACATTTAGTCATGAGTCCAGAAACTTATGAAAATCTGAAAGAAAAACTGCTTTTACAAAGGAATATAAACACGGACTAATAATTAAAAAATCTTAAATCCAAAAACCCCCAGATTTTCCTGACATACGGGTTAGTGAATGGATTGTTCATTTATGTGACAACCAGATAAGTGAAGGCTTCTTTTTATATGCCATACCCCATCCACATTTACACCTTCTTTTTTAAATCTAAAAGGAGGAGGAGGAATACTTTTCAGCAGTATTGCTTATTTTACCTCTAGCTTCCACAAGTAGGTGTATATACTTTGAGAATCATGATAACTTTTCCGACAATATTTGAGGTTTTGTTGTGAAGATCAAGGTCTAGAAAATGAAACTCTGCAGCAAAACCCTCCACATTCTGAAATCTCCTCTTTGGGTCTGAACTTGTTATTCAGCAGGTTTATTTTGCTGATAGTGATTTAAAGCCAGGTGCTACAGCATATTAGCATATAGACATGTTGATGGAATAAATGCAAATCAAATGTGAAAGCATAGCTGGCACCTCTGAGTTTAAAACATTATGTTGCTGTTAAACTGGCTATAGATACTAGGATAAAACATGTTCGACAGTGAAAAAAGTCCTTAGGCAATGGAACTGGCACCATGTCAAAGGGAGAATGAAACCATCTTTCTGTTCCACATGATTCTTGATCACTGAAGCAAAATTTCTGTAAAMAAAATGCATTGACTTCATCAATCTCTCCCACCCTATCTTTTACAATCAGGCCACAGACTTCTTTCAAAAGCATGTAGTTTGTCAATTGAAAGCTATGTAAGACTTCAAAGAAAATGTTGCACTGGGAAAGAGTCTTAGGAAACAGTAGTAGAGAAAATCTGAAACAAAACCCCTAAGTGTCCATTTTCAAGAGCAGTAAGAGACATACTGCATAGCTTTTCACTCCAATTTTGCTGATTCAGCTGTTTTGTTACATTTTGAATTTAGATAGGATTATRTGTGGGGTAGCCTTGAACAAAGAAGTAACTTTTGACTTTAAACCTGGCTTAACAGTATGACTTTGCTGTCTCGAGAAGGTAGTGAATATCTTATTGCCTACTTGGTGCCTTGCTATAAAATACCACTCTTAAAAAAACCCCATTTAATTATMATTTTATTAGATTTTTTTGTTTTTGTAGGGTGTTAGAGTCAGGACTAGTCATAAATATGTATTCAGTTTGCACGTGAATATGATGCACAAAAAGAGTGAATTAATGCATATTAAGAAAGGGAATAGCTAGAGAAGGAGAAAGGTGGGGAGGGGGGCAGGTGGAGAGAGAGGCTGCATGAGACAGACAGAAATCACTTTCAGGGACCAGAACCAGCAGGGTTCCAGGTCAGGAGAACTTCCTGTGACTGGGGATGGACCTTCTCTGCTGAAATGGGTAAAATAAAAGGAAACAAGGTCCCTGGAATCAATCCTGTAAGCTGAGGATGTGGCTTTAAGATGTTTATTTTAAAATGTTCAAATTTTAACAGGCCTCTGAAAGTCACACAGATTTAAACCATATTTCATCATCAGACATACCACTGGAATTTTTGTGGTTAATTAACAGGTGCTATTACCAGAGGGGAAGTTTAAGAGGTATTTTTTTACCCTCAGCAAACCAGAAATGTTGACATAAAGTATCTTTTATACTCTTTTTTTACCAGATACTTTAAAAAAATGTTGTTGGTATACGTTATTAAAAATAATTTAAAGTACATTAATATTTTATTTTCTTTAAACAAATAAAATAAAAAAAAGTTCTAAAGATGAATGACAAAGTAGAAGTTAAAAGCTTTCTATCTCCTAGTTTTAATATATTTACATTTACTAAAAAAATTTCCATTTCCTATAGCTTGGTAGCTACTGTTTCATCCATACTTTCTAAACTATAAAGCAATATGTTTTCCACATTATTGATGAACACTATTACAAAAAAGCTTACAGGTTAAATTAATCATTAAGCAGAGAAGGAAGTTTAAATAAACTGTTAAATAACAGTTGCCAAATATTCGTCTGAAATATCTTTTCAACAATTTAAATTACACATATTAGTCATTCCATCATATTCACCAAAATGGCTGACATTATGTGAGTTAAAATTTTCAGGGAACACTTCTTACTTCATCTGTTATTTCTTCCTCTTCTTTTTATTAGCAAAAGAATACACAAAGCTTCTGGCTAATTTTCTGCTCTGTTTTAAGAAAATTTTRTATTGAAATCAATGTGAGGTTTTCTTAGTGAAGGAATCCATTGTAAGGCTGAGCACGTGGCTTAAATGGGCTCAGCTTTCAGTTGCTTCAAAGCAGTATTTTCCAACAACTGAGTTTGACTGGCTCCAAAAACACAGTGCTTTTTTTTTTTTTTAATTTTTCAGTTAATTTCATCTGACAATTATATGATATATTTGTATTTGCATAGGCAGCTTTTCCCATTGTAACATTTTAGCACAAAGAGAAATCAGTACCAGTTGATGCCTGTTTACTAATACTGACCCAGGGGACAATTTGAAATATAATTTGTCTGTGCCAGTATAGAAATGGTCATAATCAGCACCAAGAAGTATTTTTGTTAACAGCTCTTGAGGAATTTAATGGGCAGGAGAAAACCCCTCAAAATTAAGTAATACTATTTTAATTTTATTACTTATTTCCTTCTGGATAAAGCTGAGGGCATAGGCGTAGTAGGAGTGGATAAAATTTGTGAGATTTCTATTTATTCTGCACTATTTTTTGTGAATAAATCCAGATTTAGAGATCAGGGCGTGCAGCGTGACATATTTGGAAAGTGTCGGAATTGAGAATGTATATAACAGGTTACATTAGATTAACAGGCTGTCTTTGTATTTCATCTTAATGGCAGTATTCATATCTTTGTTAGCATTGATTTTTTGTTGGTTGAAAGGAAGGAGTCATTCAGAAGACTAGACAAATGTAGTTTATTTTAAATAAATTATTCTCAGATAAGATTAAGACAACAAATCAAGACACTGCAGATGGTAAGACGATCTGCCAAAGGCTGATCATATTTGACAAAACCAGTACATTTTTTGGTAATTAATTTCTAAGGTATAGTCATATATTTTCCAGTAATGATTTCACTTGACCTTTTAGTTAAACTGGACTTCAGAAGAAATGTATAGAAGAGGATGAACAAGGCACTGGGGGGAAGGCACTGAAAAATAAGCACCTTGTATGCATACACTACTTCGGAAAGTTTTGTAAAGGTTGGTCTTGGGACTGACTGCATTCAAAATTTCACGAAAAGTAGAAAAATGACAATAAAATAAAAATAAAAGGCATAATCAAATGCAATTCCATAAAGAAAAACTGGATAACCTAACATTCCATAAACTACCATGCATGATCATGCATGTGAAGAATATGTGTGTTTTAAATTACGGAAAGTTTGCTGGGAGCTATCAACATGATTTGGATCGGAAAACAGCAGATAGTACAAGGAGAGGCATTCCCACTAGAGAAGGTAGTGCAAGATACTGGGTTCATTTCAGAGGAGAATGTGTGCAGTTCTGCTCCCTCATATTTTAGAAGAAATTCGGATTCTTGCAAGTACAGGAAAAAGCTACTGGCGGCTTTCTAACTTGGAGAGCTAATCTTATGAGAGGAGGCTAGAACAGATTTTCTTAATTATGGTAGTGAAATGAAAGGACAGAAGATATTTTTTCACTTTAAAAAGCTCATGAAGATGAACACTAGGGAGTAAAAAGATGACTCTGTTAGCTGAAAACCAGTGGTTTTTTAYGTGAACATAGATAAGCAAAGTGATTATGTATAGGTCTAGGGTGGAAATTAGCAGAAAGGTTTTTAATAATTAGATGAGTGAGGTTTAGACAAATCTACTACTGTGCAACAATGGGAGCCAAAAATGCCTAAATGATTTTGAGGGGAAGCTTGAAGATACATTAAAAATATCATGTTGTGTGATTTACTTGAAGATGAAGAATGTAAATTTGATATAATGGGTGGCTCCTTCAGGTTCTTGCTATCAACACATTGAAACAATCAATCAAATAAAACAAAAATAGAAAAAAATTAGCAAGGTATTAGTGACAGTAATATTTAGTTTATACATTGCAATAATTTACATTACTGTAGTAGATATTTTAAAAAGTATAATCTAACTGTGTTAAAACAAACACGTTGAGTAAGAAGGAATGTATTGACAGATTCACGGTCAACACTAATGTTATAAGTTCTCTAATCAGATTGCAGCTACTGTGAACCCCATCAAATATTATAATTACCATACCAGGGCCGAGGGGCTTCAAAATCCATTTGTTACAAACATATTGTGGTGTCTTAAGCACACTTGTTTGTTTTTATTGTATTTATGCTAGGTTGTGTACAAGGGTGTAACGGATATTTATTGTCTTTGAAGAGCGTGATTAAAGGAGCAGGATGTGAAAACAAGATGCATTTTCCTGTTTGTGCTAAAACAAGAAGCAGATTGAATTCACTAAATTTCAGTAGATGACATATAAATCAGTATTTTCTGACAAAATAATATAGGGTGAGTCTTCTAATAGCAATGTTTTTATGGTCTCGATGAGTCGTAAAACTCCCTCTGAAAATGTGTGATCTTAATTAGACACCCAGCGATAATTCATTCTTGTGTTGTCAAAAGGGTATGAACAGGACAAAAGGCAAAGTAAAGTCCAATGTCACCCAACAGTGTAATACATTGGCAAAAATGAAAAAATAAATTTCTGATATATACTAAGTTACAAATGGYAGGTATTGCTATATGCTGACTTTATGTTTTTCCTGAAGAAAGAAAGCACAGAAACAACTGGAAAGATGTTACGTTGTGTTTAAATTCCCCTAAGATATCTAGAATTACAAAGCAAGTTTTGAACAAGGATGCTATCTGATCACATGAAATAGCTCATCTCTGAATGCAAGTGTATGCCGAAGGTATAGTCAGGGAATGTACTGGCCCATCAGGGAAAGCCTCCCCAGAAACTTTGGTAAATAATTTGGTTTTAATTTATTATTAACAATCTGAGGTCACTGTCTCTTTGAATTTCTCAGTCTTAACTATGCTGAAATGATCTGTTGCATGTGGGGGATTACTGGAACAAAAATAATTTGGAGAGTTGCCTCAGAATTGTTTGGAAAACTTTCTTTTTGGTCTTCAGCTGTGCTGCTCTATTTTCATTTTTCTTGTTCCTCCTCAATTTAGCCTTTCTTAAAAAGGGAAAGTCTATGTGTTCTTAATGCCAGCTGAATTATTTGAGCAAGCAAGTCTGAACACAGATGTGAAAACTTAGGGAAAGAAATTGATAGTCCCCAACAGAAAATAGGAATTATAGCTGTTTTCTTTTCTATGAGACACTTTCTCTTAGTTTGGCAGAATACTGGGACCTAAGAGAAGGCATTATTTCAAGGAAAGAAATAGTTCTAGTTTACTTCAATGGGACTACTTCTGTGCTAAGGAATCACATGGATTTAAATATCTTACTGGATCAGCCTTTTAGGTTCTGGAATTTTCACTGGCTGGAATGGGACATGCTATTGGGTCATTGTTTTTACTACCACGGCAATAAAATTTGAAACCTCTCTGAATAGACTGAGATGGGGAGTTCCAGGCTAAAAATGGAAATGTGTGATATTCAGTTATTGTTCATGCATTTTCCTCACACTCACAGTTTAAATCTAGCAAGTATTTATGCAGGCATTTTCCCTAGACACACTTTTTACTGTGTATAAGCATTTGTATGGATGGTCCCAAGTCATCATGATTTTAGTGATGACTTAGTTCTATAAACTGAGAATGAACGCTTTCTACCGAAAGAAAAAGCATCTGGAAACTCTGGACACATTTTGGTGATGTGGTATACTTTGCATGAGGTAGTAACTTTCTTAGAACAGATTCCGTTAGACACTCCTTCCAATGGCAGTGGGTGCTGGGTTTCCTTTGTCTCTGTTATAGCTCAGATATAAACCAAAACTACATATGAACACAGTACTGATCAACCGAGTATTTGTTGCTAACTGTGCACGTAGTCCATCTTGAACTATAACGTGTTAAYTTAAACCTCTTTCCTTGAGCCAGTCTTGTTCAGTTGAGGCAGAGTAAATCTCAAAGCCATAGTAATACAATCATGTGCAACAGCCCTTTTAAATAGAAATTTGGTACTTGTCTTAATGMAATTTATGTGTTTTGAATTTCAAGCAGGATATGCAAAGACAACAGTGCTTTGTGTTTTATCAGAATGTAATACCTTGGGTTGGGCAGAAAACATCTGCCTATCTGAAAAGCATCTTTTCAATGGTCTCTTTTCCCAAGACTTTTTAATGGCAGGGGGTCCTTTTGGTTTTGGGTTGTCTCATTCAAAGAACCAGGCCTGCATGTTACAGTAAGTTCGTTACTGTAGCTGGTATTAAAAGACATCATCTGCAGGCTCTGCTTTGAGCAGACTGGTTGAACTGAACAATCTCCAGAGATCCCTTCCAACCTTAATGGTTCCCTGAATCCATGAGTCCAAACTTAAATTTCAGTCACCTTGAAGGTGGGGGTATTGGTCGTCATCAGGCATGGATTTCTGTTCAGAAGACTCAAGGCTGCCTTTGCAGTATGATGAGGACTTAAAGGACTGTTGTGCACTGTTTTCTCTTATTGGTTTTATTTAGTGCAGCATGGGTTCTGATCCGCAGCCGGAAAGACACTGCCCATCTAACTCTGCCAGTGGCAAAACACAGCCATATGCTAACAATCTCAACATCCAGATCAATGTACAGCAGTCACAAATAGTAACTGAATAGTACATAATCCATCACATTCAGACTAAAGAACCGGATTTAATAGTGTAGTTAGATTTTATAAGCACTTGAAATAGCACTTGGTTAGTAAAACCCAATAAAACAGAGGTTTTACAGTAATACAATATATATGTATATATTACACAGCCAATCATGTCTGAATTTGTTTTTAACAATCAATTAGTATTTAGTGATTGTAGTGTCCAATAACTGTCTGGTTAAATTCATAACTGGAAAACCTAATTTGAGGTGGCACTGTAAGTTTCCCATTCAAAGTGTCTCTCACTCAACAGCCTAGCAAAACCAAAAAAAAAGAAATAAAAAGTCCGATATATGTACAAGAGGTGTATTGTAAAAACATCAAAGTCACTGAAGCACAAATATTGAATGAGATTGATTGGTTTCATTCTAGTGATTATTCTCAGTGAGACAACCACAAAATATTTCTTACCATTTAAGCAGGAGCCACAGCTCAGAGCCTGACTGTTCATTGAATTTGTTTCTGCACCTATGGAAAAGAGAGAAATGGCATTGCAAAGAACGACTAGGTAATGTACTCAAGCAAAACATCGTGAGTACAGTATCCCTTCCTACCAGTTTACTTTGCCAAAAACTTTATGATATTTGAATAGAGTACAATGTTGAGGAAGGGAAGGAGACATAAAATTTCAACATAAATCTTTCTCTTAATGGGCTGTCAGAGACGGGCAACTCAAATATATACGTATGCAATAGTTGCAAGGGTGCAGAGAGAGTGTTGTCTTGCAGTACTTGCATCTTTGTTTTCAGYACTTTTCAATGGGAAAAATTACTAATTAGTAAAAATAGCAGTTTTACTGCTAGTAAAACTGGTTTGCTGTGTGATGTCTGAAATCAGGATCCTTTTGAATCCTTGCAAAAGTGAGGAATAGAGTGTGGRGGTGGCTGGACCTGCAGCAAGAGAGGATGCAGAGGTAGGGCCAGCCACATAAGCGACCGAGGAGCCAGTGGGGCCAGAGGCCCCCGAGGTTGAGGGCTAGAGAGCCCAAGTAAAGGCTCTGAGGTCCAAAGTAAAGTCTCCCCTAAGATGTGGCAGTGAGGAAGGTCTCTCCCCTCCGCGCCATGTAGTGGTATGCTCCCCTATTCAGCTGGTTTGTTCCGGTTAGTTGTCAATCTATGTTCCTTATATGGTTTAGTTCTAGAGAGTTCTCCCGCACTCAGTGCCTCATTGGCCTTGCTTCCCTGCTCGTCCCCTCACCTACCCTCATTGGTTTATGTATTGTAGTCCTGCCTTTCTCTCTTCCCTCTTACCCTCATGTGATTGGTTCCCAGTGTTCTCTCTGCCCCTGTTTAGTTCAGTATAAAACCCTGTGCACCCCGGGTAGTCTGTGCTCTTCTGGCCCTGATCCCTGGATCTGTGCAATAAATCTCATTGCTACCTCAGAAGAGCCACCTCCCGATTCTTTACTCGCGGCTTAAGGCGTCGGGTGTGCGGGTGCCTGCGTGACCATCTGCGCTGGTGGGATAGAGTGTCAGTGGCAGATGGCACACTTATCTCACCAGCCATCGCACACCACGTCAAGGCTCTGCTGGATGCAGGGGTGCTCTCGGGAAAGTTGCGGCATCCTACCCTCTGGCACCGGCCGCAACAATAGAGGGCTCCTGCAGTCTCCTGAATGAAATTGAAAGCTTCACGTCACTTAGATGRTGAATACAGGTTATAATATAGACCAATTGCCTTAAGTGGCTAATATTAATGATGTTYGGCTTTGTTATGGACATAGAATCCAAAAATTTAATGAAGTACCTAAAATATGGCGGGGCTGGACTCTAATTGAGGTTGTACTTTTGGCTACAAGGTAAATGTAGCAGTTTAGATACCATTCAGGAGCTGCTTTCMGTTGCAGAGTTTGGCGAGCTGAGACATAAATGATCTTGACTGGCTATTTATATTGGTTCTTTCACAGAGTATGATGTTTCCAGTATATAAAAATCTTTTCACTGTGAGACTATTGCTCAATTATTAGAGCTGTAGTGGAGGGAAACCATCACTTTATGAATGAGAAGAAATGCACAACCTGACTGCCCAAATACACGTCCAAATGTATATCCAGTTACCCAAATACTGAGCTTGAATTCTATATACTTACGTATATATAGCAAATGTGTTCTGTGTCATGTTGTATTGAATCCAATTGTTCCATTAAAAACGTTGAACATTAAATAGTTGCTAAAATAAGCTCTTTTCAATGTTTTTGCACATCATTTTAAACGTAATAGCTAATAGAATTTTCTCATTGCAAGGGACATGATTAATATTCTGTGAGATTAGAAGAACCTGCCTGGTGAGCTGACTTTCTGTTTTATTTTTTACATCTCTCTGCAGGCTCAGCAGCCTTTAATGAGTTCAATTAAATGTCTTTGTTTTCAATTTAAAATATATTTACTTGTACTTTAATGCTCCATCTGGAAGCCCTGTGTTTCTGGAAGAACTGGTTTTGAACATTTAAATATTCGAGATGAAATAAACTGGCAGAAATCTTGTGAAGTTAAGCTGTATTTTGAAAACAAAAATTCAGTTCTACAATCATATTTGTCATTATAATAGACCTACATCTGAATTAGCATTGCTCCGGACATCTATTCTACACATTAAATTGTAGCAGTTTGTATGTTCATCAGACCTTGAATGGCATGAATCCTTTTTCAAGTATTGCAACTCTTTTTCATATATTAAGATGTCCTAACCTGTCATATGTGAAGATAAAATAAGACCATAAACCTACTTCAATGCATAACAACAGCCTTAGGTAGAGCAATTCAGGATATGCAGTGATGGCTGTCTGGTCCTAAAAGCACCTATAATAAGTTGCTGAGTCCTACCTATCAGCTTATTTGCTAATATATATATAAAATATATACAGAAGAATCCAGACCGCCGCATGTACCTTTTAGGCTTACAGTTGGCACCACTAAACACTTGATATGTAGGAGAACTGCTGCAATTTCTCATTTAAAAGACTTGCTATATCTATCTATAAGTGGCCAATAAAGAAGTGTGAAACGTCTCCCACTTGTTCTTTCAGAGAAAATTTGTGTTTTTGTTGTCAAGATGTTATTGGCCATTTATCTTTGCTCTAGACTGGAAGTTAATTCTCCTGGAGCAATTGTTAACCAACTAACTATGACAAATACTATAGCTATAATATATAGTTGATAACTGACAGCCAGTCAATACTCTTTCTGTTATTAACTGAAGTATGTAATTTATATTCTGTTTTTATTTTTTGCACAAATTGCACTCAGGTAGTTCGCAAAAGATATTTCCCCATCAAGAAATAATTTTCTGAATATTAATAGTGTAAAAAAACATGCAGAACCCTGGGCAAGTTATATGGAAACTTTAATAACCATTTAAAAACATAATCTTTAGTTAATTGTTGTAAGTATATACCTGCCAATCAAGATACAAAAATGTGCATAGCTGCTAGCAAAGTTACTGTAAGAATTTTAACTTGATGTTTGCACAATTTGAAATTAAATCTGAATTGATACTATAAAAGGTAGAGAAAATTGTAGAAAAATAATTTAAATTTCCCTATTTGAAATATGATTTTAAAGTTAATATCTATTTTCATGACCTCAGAGCAATGAGGAAAGTAAATGCAGGGAAAATAGAAGTTTGATTTAGTAGATACTCCACCTTCCATGCAGCCTTTTGTGGCTGTCAGTGTGGGTGAGTCATCGGCACGGAGCTGCATGATTCTACCAAGGATGGTTGGGTTTTTTTAGGAGTTGAACTTTGATGATTCTTATGGGTCCCTTCCAACTCAGGATATTCTATGATTCTGTGATTCTATGATTTACGGTAAGGCTTTTATTCAGTGGATCCTATAATGTATTTATAATTCATTCATCCTTGACTGCATTTATTTTCTTAGAGGAGGCTTTTGAATATCAGTAACATTTGCCTGAAATCTGGAAAGCTTGGTTTCCAGACAGCCAATGAAAGTAGGTTGCAGAAACCGAGTTCATGAGCATCTCTGAGGATACGTCTTAAAAGCACCTATATTCTTCTCGGAGTTAAGGAAAACGTATGTCCTCCAGAGGAAGGCCACAATTCTTGTAATTGGAAATGCTATCTTCTTTATCTATTCTTCTTGCACTATGTTACTGTAGTTTTACTTTTCCTTAAAAAGTTCCAGAATTCTAGAGAAGATATAGACCAAATGTTCTTGTTATTCTTTTCCAGCACCTGTCCACATTTGAACTACATTTCAGTCTACATTTGAAGTGAAAGTATTAAGGAATGCAAGAACGAGATCTTCTGAGAAATTTTAGAGAAGTCTCTATTTTAGAACTAAATAATATCCAAAACCCTAGAAAAAAATGCTTGCAAAATAAGGAATTGAAGATACTGAAAGCTGAAGCAGATTTGTATTATGAATAGGAGATGGGTTCACATTTATTGCTGTCTGACATACTGAGAAATGCCTCATAGAAACTCCAAGTATCTGTTATTTATAGAGTTTATACACACTCATTTTCAGAGTTGTTCCTGTATCACTCTACCTTTTGGGTGCAGACACGTATTTTGACATTTTTTATTTGTCTGAGATAAGATTTGAGATTTACAGTCTGAACAGGACTCTGAGCCATCCTTAGGTTAATTCTAAGGAAGAGTAGAACTAAAAACTCCTAAGTAATACTTTCACAATTACAGAAGAAGGAGATATAGGAAGAGGTCTACTCTGAACATAAATGTTCCCAGAGTGACCTACTTTGATCATTGGTTCTCTTTAGGCGGGAGCCTGCATTTGATTGTAATAATTGATACATTGATTGTGGCATCATTCACTGGGGTAACTCAGCTAGGAATAAAAAGTCCTCTGAATTTTAAAATTTACCATTTAGACATTATTGTAGCTAAAAAAATAGTGATGTATTTGAAGCAAGCAACTACTCTTGMTCATTTTAAGGCCTGACTATTACTGGTTTTTTTACTTAAAACATGATTAAGAAAATAATCTTGAAATAGCCCAGACCAGTTTTGTGGCAGAATATTTAGCTGATATATGTACCTAGACTATATAATAGAAACTGTTAACAGCTGGAATTTTGCACCATTAAAACATGCAAAGGAAAAAACCCCAAACACTTGTGTATCAATAAAATACACTTTTAATATTAATAACTCAAAAGTATAGTTTAAGTGATTTAATAAATGAGTTTATCATATCACTTTCCCAAAAATGAATGTATAAAACGCTCCTTTGCTGTCTATAAGCAAAGCATTATTAAATACAATGACATCCTCTACAATGGCATCTTAAGCCAGTAAGGACTTTTGTGTCATGTAATTCCCTAACAAAATATAACTCCCTAATCAAATTATTTGGCACATCTCAACGTTGAAGTTTCTAGTCACCTTCTTTTGGATTGTGTTGAAGTTATCACTCATGGGCCTAGAAATGTTTTAGTTTTCATGGTACAAATGGTGTTCTGAGATCTGGAAGAGACTAAAAGACCCAGTTTATTCTTTTGTTTACATTTCTGGGAAATCCAGGAGAGATTCAGGGAGTTTGCTTGTATCGGTTTGGACAAACTTATGAGGAAGACTAGAGGAGTATCCTCTGGAAATGATAGAGTTCTAAAACTCCTTCCCCCCCCCCCCCCCCCCCCCCCCCGCCCCTTACGAATTTCTCAGAGGAAAGTGAAAAAAACTGTTTATTTAACAGAACAGGGTGCTGGGGGGTGCAACGCAGGCACCAGGGGAAGGGAAGAAAAACAAAAAATGAATAATGTTAGATAATAAACCTCACATGGTGGAGAAACTTGGATGAATTCAGACTTCTTTTTTCTGGGTGTGGTTTCTGCTCTGTCTCCTGAAAGCTAGAGTACGGTGTAGGCCCATCTCCAGGCCCAGGACGGTGTAGGCCCCTCTCTGGGCCCAAGGTGTAGGCCCCRGAGTGAAGCTGTCTGTTGTAAAGTTCCAAAGGAAGAAGGAGAGAAACCACAGTCCAAGAAAAACTCCTCTTCAGCCAGTAGGCCAGCCAAAAAGCAAAAAGGTAAATCTCCAACTCTCCGATCTCTCTCTCCCAAGAAAACACAGGGCCGAGAGCTAAGAAAAAGTGAAAGTGCTCTCTCTTTCTTGAGAAACACAAAGCTGAGAGAGCTAGCTAGAGGGAAAAAAAAGTAAAAGTTCCCTTCCTAACCCAGCTGCTCAAATCTGCGGCCACAGCAGCAGTAGTGATAAGCTGGGAATGTGAGTGTCCTTGAAGCAGTCAAAACACAGCGCCTGGCTTCTCAACCCAGCTTAAAGGCAGAGAGTTCATATTTTGGCATAGAGCAGGCGATAGGGGATATTTGACTAGAATACAGCATCATAAAGTCACCCCAAGGCATTGCTGAACACAAGCTTTTCACTGCTTTTTCTTGGARTGATAGCAGTTGGTGATGCTGTTACTGTGTAAGAGTCTGATGTTTAGGGACCTCCATCAGAATGTAAATCACGACACCCGGATGGCCCATTTTTCCCATCTTGATCTACCATCAGGAAGACCATTTTAACAACTAAATTTCATTGTATTCTCTAGTGATAGTATTCTTCCTCTTTTTCACTGAAAATGGGACAGTAAAGTATATGTTTTGTTGGGAAGGAGAAGCAGTGGAAGATGAGCCATATATGGCTCTACAGTTGGCGCAAGAGGTATCAGGTGAGAAAAGGAGCTTGATCATTAGGTTTTTCTTCCTTTTCTTTCTGGTAGAAAATACAAAAGCCAGAAATTAAAGCTTGAGTACAGATTTCTAGACAAAAACATTAGTCTGTGCCAGAAATTCAAAGTTTTTCTTAATTGTCTCATAAAAGGGGGAAATTTCCTTGACCCTTAGTGTTTGCTTTGTCTGTTAGCACCCCAGGAAAGCTGACACCCTTGTGGCCCAACCAGTCTGTCAGCGTCCCATTGTGGGGACCCTTCACTGAAGAGTCCCACTGGATAGGAGGGCAGTTTGACTGACTTATTCAAAGACAAGCCAACAGCATAAGGGAAGCTTCTCTGCAGGTCTTCCCAATTTATGACCCTTCAGTGGGTCTTCCACTTTATTCAAGTATGTTACCTGCTGCCAGCGACTACCAGCACCCATAAAGGACTCACACTAACAGTTTGCAGAATAACACTCTATTAATAGAAAACTGTGACAGATTAAAGTTTGAGGGTTGCTGGTAAGAGCATCTGACTAGAAAAACATATTCAAAGAAATATATGGGCAAGCTCTAATCCCCAATAAAAGTATTCAGCATGCATAAAGTATGGTTCTTACCCAAGAGGAATCCCTGTGGGGAAGAAGACAGGTTCAGCCTGTCAGCTGTCCTCAGAAATTATGCTGGAGTCTTACCTAACTTTTATCCATTTTCAACTTAATTGGTACAATTTCTTTATGTTTACATAGAGCTTGAGTGACTCAAGTCGTACACAGCTTTGCTACCGATAGGTGTAAAATTCTCTCACTTCACTCTTAAAGAAATAGTCAATTAAATGCAGAGCACATGCCCCGTGAGGGGTGGTCGTACCTTGAAGGCGGGTAACTTTGGGATGGAAGTATGCACTAATTAGGCTATAATGAACCAAGTTCATCTGAGGAGAGTGGTTTCAACACAGCTGCTGGCTCAGCAGCAAGATTTCTTCTCCTATCTGCCCTGGCTGACAGGTGTTAGGCAGTTTATCAGCTACAAAGTACCATCGAGTTCCCTTCCCTAAAAGGATTTCAACAGAACCTGGTCGAGGTTTTTCCACTCTGCTCTACCCTCCCGTCCATTCCCCTTCACCAGGTGCTTAAGGTTGCAGATTGTGTGTATAGTGAATCGTCATGGAATAGGTTTTGAGCATGCCAGCGACATTCCA
This sequence comes from Amblyornis subalaris, assembly GCA_018881555.1. NCBI lineage: Eukaryota > Metazoa > Chordata > Aves > Passeriformes > Ptilonorhynchidae > Amblyornis > Amblyornis subalaris. The sequence goes on along the minus strand of JACAXG010000067.1, from coordinate 1,336,013 downwards.
TCCTGGGAGTAGCAGATGCATTTAACCCTATAATTTCTGTACCATTATAACTTCTTCTAGAATGGGAATATAACTTCTTTAATAACTTCTCTAATTTTACTCCCAGCCATCTTTCCACAAATATTTACCTTCACATACACTGATGAATCCTTCATGTACTTTCCAGTCTATTTTCCACCCTCCATCTTTAACATAATCCTTGCATTTCCAACTGTGCTTTTTAGCAGCATGTGAATACATATGCCAGAAAATACGATTGACTCAATGCATATACACACATTTCCTTAAAAATAAAATAATTTTTTCACTTGTTGTTAGTCATATCGTCCTAAATTGTTCTTAAGAATATTGATATTCATGCCAACATTGTCCCAGAAGTTAGCTGATTTTAATATTTGAACACTATTTAATTTTATCTTGTAAAAAATATCTAATTACCATTTGCATAAGATAATAAGACTTTTAAAATTATTCTTGAAAATGCTATGTCATTTTTACCTTGTATTGCACTAACCAAGAATATACTACAGAGGATTTTGATGTATATGTTTCATCACCTAATTTATCACAATAATTTGAGTATTAGAACAATAAAGTAGTAACACTTCTGAGATTCCTTTGAGGTTTTAAATTGTTAGTGCTGTAGAAACAGCTCTGTGAGCTGATGCCAACATATGTTCCTGGAAACATTTATAGTAATAATACAGCTTCAGCAGAGATGATAATGGTATAAACAGGGCAAAGGAAATACCAGAAATGCAGCAGATGCAATTGATTATATGCCTTGGAGAATATTCCACTTATGTATTTTAAGTCCTGTCAATGTAAATCAAAAGGAGGTGATGTTGTCAGTAAGATATATCACAGTCAAAATAATATGCAGTGACAGCAGTCTCCCCATGCTGATGGAACAGATCATGATTTTTGAAATAAAGAAGACATCCATAGCACAGCTGAGATACTATAAACCAGAGGAAAATAATCTGATTTAAAATTCTGCATCATTGAGAGCAGTGATCAAGTTTATGCTGAAAGGTTATATGACTGATAAGGCCATATCAACTTTATTTTAAGCTGATAGGGCTGCTTTATGTTGAGTTGTCTGGTGTGTTTGAACTTGATCTATGTTTTATTCCTGCCCTAAATGTTTGCAGCTTTCATTATTTCTCAGGCTTGTAAATCTGGAAGCTGAGCACTGGAATGAACACCCAGCAAAGGCAAGCATACAAGTCTTGATTTAGAAGACAGTGCTCAGAGTTCCTGTGAGGGTTAATACGGCATAGATATGAAGAAAAGCTTTTCTTGTTTTTGTGAATTCAGATCTGCAAAGAGTTATTTAACCAATTTTGGAATTAACATTTTAAGCACACAAGTAAAATATTACCTGCTTGAAAAATCTTTCTCACTCTTCATTATGAGTAAATGACAATGTTGTATTCTAAAGAATTCTGTGCTAAGAATTGGAGCTAATTTTGCCTTTTGTAATATGGAAATTCCAGCACTGCCTCCTAAAATTCACTGAAGAGTAGAAGATTAGCCTTACAACTTTGCATAAGGATGAGAGTAATAGAAAATTGTTAAGCTATTCTATAAMTAAAGGATGTTTAATGTACATTTGCATCATCATTTCTTTGAAATTACGTATTATAGGGACATTTATATCAAAAGATATTTTCTTTGAATAAACAGCAAAAAAAATTTGTAATTTGTCAAATAATGCTGACATATAATCTGCTGGAAAACAGATTTATTTTCAACTTTATTAGTTAACAAGAGATAATTAAATAACAAGAAGGCTGAGTTCCAATTTATTATTTTAGTTTTTTTTAATTAACAAACTGTCTTAAAAACAGTATCAAGGGACAGACACATTCTGACACTGTGTAGTTAAATCAAAACTTTTCTGCTTGTTACCTAAGTCTGAAAATGTGTATATTAGTGAGAAAATCCACTTGTGGCCAGRTATCAGTGCAGATGGACGAGCAACTGTCTTTGCCACCTGGTGGAAGATACCATGGCTCCCTAGGTCTTGAGYGGGCTGTGTAGTTTTGAGTAGCTGATGTGCCACTAATGTATCAATCAGTAGTTGATAAATTTTATAACTCATCTACAGTGACTGATTGAGTGACCTTCTTTTGGGTAATCTCAATGATTTCAAAAGATTGTGCTGAATGGATGGTAAAAAACCAGAGAAAATGCCATTTTTAAAAATCATAAGAGGAATGTGCACTTTCTGATTCAGGAAGAAATCTTTCATGGAAAAAGAAGCAAAAAGAGGTGTTAGGTTGTGGATAGCTTTCCCATCTGAGCTTGCATATTTTGTGAATTTGGCCTAATTCTGATGTCAATTATCTCATAATAATCTGCTATCTATCAAGCAGCTTTACACACCCTGCCACATCATTTCACTTCCCCTTAACAGACTGTAGAACACTTGCAGCATTTATTGCAACATACACAAAACTTTAATTTATACAGATTTTTCAGGATTTTTACCTGGTCATCCCTTATTCTTTTTGCATAAAATTCCTTATACCATGTGCAGAGTGCCAAAGGAATATCCCCAAAATATCATATATTTGATACTAGGAATAGAATTAGTGAAGATTCATGTAATTTACAAAGGGACATTTTTTAGTAGGTTCTCTGTAGTGATTTAATTTCAATATGAAAACTAACCTTGCTTAAAAAATAACCTTGATTTTATTATTGAATCATGAGATTGAGCTCCAAAGATTTACAAGTCTCTCAGCTAACTCTTGTCCAAATGATTCTTCATACTTTTATTTTATTCCCCCTCACATGTTGGAATGCAATGCCCAGGTGTATTCCCATCATGGAATATTTCATCAGGTTTCATGGTGAAGTCATAAGAGCAGGTGTTAATCTACATAGAGTCTCTTCAGGTTCCCTCAGCATTTGCAAAGTAACCGTATGCGGCCATTTCATACTGTGTCAGGAATTCAGCATGGTGCTGGTTTTTCATATCAGTACTAGATGTGGCCCCAGTTACAGAGCAAGCAGAGTTCTCTCTGATACTGAATGTTTTTAATTAACGGATAGCTCAGAAATGTTAATTTCTTGCTTAACAGTGACACTGACCATAACGGGCTACAGCAGCTGATTTATCCTGTTGAACTCAGATAATAACATATTCAGGTCTTCCTGTTGCTGCCAGTCATTTCTATCTGGTAACTTTCTGGACACATTGCTCTCTCCACAAAGATGTCTTTTTTGTTCATGTTTTAAGATTTAAATCTAATTTTTTTCTGACCACCTCAAAATTCCAGGTTATGAAAGAAGTGTTTTTCAATAAAGGACTTCTTATTTCATAYGGATTAGGCTATTAGCCTTTAGTGATAACAAAACTCAAACCACACGTAATCATGCTCTTCCTGAAGAATAGAATTATGCTTTTTTTTCAAGAATGGAAACTCTCATAGTTATCATTGACATACCATGGACTCATTTTTTCCCACTCTATCATGCTACCTAAGGATGTATCTAATTTTATGATATACACTAGATGAGAACTGTGTTTTAGGTGTGAAATCTGTCTATTGTTCTCACGCATCTTCCAAGGAAACTAGAGGACATGAATGGGGTTTCCTTTTGATGACATCACACTGGAAGATGTTTTCCAGGTGTGCACTATTTCAGCAGCTAATTTTCTTCAGTTATAGGGCAAGCCTCAGTTCCACAGAGTAAAATCCCTGAATATTTAAAAACCTTATTATTGAATATTTCAATGTACAGGTCTGTTCCTAGTGAGCTGTTTCTTTTTAATTTTATTATAATCTAATTTCCTGATCCTTCAGGGGACAGACAGATGGATGGATGGATGGATGGATGGATGGATGGATGGATGGATGGATGGATGGAGGGATGGATGGATGGACGGACGGACAGCTGGAACTCCGCTTTAAAAATAAAATATCAGTTTGAGTCTTGAAGAATCACTATTCCTACACTATTATGGCTAACTAATTAATAAAGCTTTGGGAACTGATACTCCTATAAAGTCAATGGGAGCTCACTTTCCTTACAAAAGAAAAAAATTTGCCATTTTTCCATCTCTAAGTTGAGGCTCATCTTTTCCAATCTCATAAATCTCTGAGAATTAATCACAAGATTTTAATGGGCCTTGGTATAGGCTTCAGCTCAAGTCTCTGTTTTTTGAAGTATGTGGCACTGTAGCTTATTAATTTCACTTGAATTCATAACATTCAAAAATGGCTATGAGCTTTTTGGACAGTTTTTGATCCTGGGATCACTCTGTAGTGATTCAACTTCTGTGCARAAGTTATAGCCAGCCTGTTCCCAGAGTTGGTGGGATACACATTGCTTCTCCATGACATTGAGTGAAAAGGCATAAGCTGGTATCTTGTGCAGTCATGTTGTTTTGGATGTTTGTACAACTGGCTCAGTGGACTTGAGGGTTGCTAGGTGTGTGTTGATGCAGCAGTGAAATATTGCCTACTGAAAAACATTAGTATCCTTATCTTTCTTAAAAGCAAAGATCTGTGATAAGGGATAAGATTAAAAGATGTTAAGCTAATAGCCCTTATGTTATATAAGGACATATACAATACATAAGATGTATTCCAGGTTTTTATGAATAATCGATCTAACTACATGGACAACTTTTTGAATTATGATATTAAATTAAAGTTATGTATATTTCTGCTATAATATCAGAATTACAGCAGAAAAAATAGGTACATTCATCAGATACAAAAACCACCAATGTAAGCTAGCAAAGAAGGCTTCATTATGATTTCCAGTAGTGCACCTATTTTTCATTACTTAAAAAATGTGCAGAAAGAGAACTGCATATTACATTTGAATGTTGATAAACTGAAAAATCTGGAAGAGAAGTTAAAAACCTATATGTATCTATAAAAAGTACGTATTTTAAGGCATCAAGGTCTGTATAATGTCTGCTGATTGTAACACTTCCCTTTTTTTGGGTCTGTGTTTTCCAATGTGTGATATATCCAAATCAAGAGTGAGTTTGATCAGTAAATATTATTATTTTCTTCTTAGAAGCCAAACAGAATTTTGTGGCAAAGGTGTTTAACACAAATTTTTAAATACCTTCATAAGAATGTTCTTTGGAGACCTTTTAAAATTGGTAGTGTATTTCTTCTTCATATTACAAATAAAGCATTCTTTGATAACTTAAGTTTAAATTATATAAATGACAAAATATTAGAGACATGAAAGAAATCCTCAAATGTGCATGATTATTTAAACTCAAAATTAATGTAAAAGAATTATTATTGATACTGACTTTTCCTAAATATTGGTAAAAGCATGTAGTTAATTCTCAGTGTTGAGATCCAAAAATTATCTTGGTTTCTGAAATAACTATGATACCATCATCTATCTATCCTAATACTTCTAAAAGATACAAGACTGACAGMAATGAAGTGTCTTCTGTACACAAAGCAAACTGCTGCTAATGCGTCCCACATGGAAAATATTTAATCTTTTTCTGACATGAAAAGATCACCTACAGGATTTTGAAAGATTAGTATTAACTTTAGTTCTCCTTCATGAGAGTTTTCTTCGAGCAGTTGGAGTTGCAAGACATGCTGTACACCAAGCTACTGAAAAACAACTTGGACAAGACTGTCTGAATTGGATATTCCAAGAAAAGTGATATGTACTCACAGATTCTTGCCCCTGTGAATTTGTTCTTGTCCAAATGCTAGACCCAACAGAGCTGAAGGATTATCAGTTTTCTAAACCAAGCAAATTAGGATGTTTTTCAAGAGCTGAATTGACCAGCTTCACATTATATAGTGAAGACTGTCATTCCCTAGAAAAAATATCATCTGCTGGCTCTGATAAGATTCAATAAATAATAGCTCTGCAAGGCTGAACTCTTTAAATTATAAGTGCTTCTGGAAAGGACAATTCCTGGCATCCTGTGAGTCACTAAGAGAATTAAAGATCCATATAAGAGCCTTGTGAAGGAAATTAAAATATTTTATTATGTGCTGAAAATTTTGAATTGCATATTGTGAGGGACTATCTCTTGCTGAAGAGTCGAGCAGTTTGGTAAGCTCTCAGAACAAAYCTTCACTCATACCAGCACTGTTTATAATGTTTGTAAGAGGCCTGGGTCAAGAATTTCCAATTCACCATTAAAGGGCCAAGGCAAAGCTTTGTTGTAAAACATTTTAAGTAGAGTTCTAAATCTATGGCATCATAAAATGCAATTTTGGGTGCTTTGAAACAATTTCTTATTTATTTTTTCATCTTTTCATAGTTATTAACTATGAAGAAGTAATGACATTGGAGTTAGGCATATCCTGGCAGGTATGGCAAAATGAGAAACTCATATCTTCTACATGGCTGCTAACTGCTGGAAATGCCTTTTGTCTCTGCCATTAGTGTTTAATGTCCAAGTTAATAAGGGACCATAAGTTAATATGAAATTGGGTTTCCTACTCTTAACATGTGAAGATATAGAATTGTAATTATGACTAATTTTGAAAAAATCCAAGGAAGTATAATAAAGTTAATAGTTATGGACTGCAGGCAGCTAGGGGAAGTACTGAAGTTTGTTACAGTTCTGATCCTTACTCTRACAGTCTGGTGGAACTTACTATTCCCTAAGAAAAAAAGATGATTGATTAAGATTGATTGGAAAAGCGTTCAAGTCTTGTCAAGAAACAAAGCAGACAAGCTGACTATAGYACATATTCATGAGAGCTGTCTATTGTAAAAGACTAAGGAATCTCTTTGTCCACAGAAATACAAGACAAAAATGTGAGATCTGTAGGACTGTACCCAAGAATTTCTTAAGAACAAGTTTTACTGGTTTGTTGAAGGTTTACCTTATATTTTTGACTGGGGGGAATTCATAACATGAAAAATAAAATAAGTTCTTAGTCATCCCTATGTTTATTTTCAAGAATAATGGTAGAACAAATTCTTGGAGAAATTTTGAGCAGCTGCATTATGGTTTGGAAAATAAAAATTACCATAGGTAGTGATTGGATCTGATTTCTGAAATGTTGTCTGTAACATGTAAAGGTAAATATGTTATGGACATGCTGTCTGCAATGGAAGTATTTATAAAACAGACTAAATAAGGAGTTCCATAAAAACCTGTGGCCACTGGCTTACATTTTATTGCACTCTTTCTGGGAATGTGAACGGAATTCCAGATGCACCTTTATTCCACTTCTTTAATACAACTGCTACTTCAATTTCTCATCCTTATAATTAGAAAGTGTATACCTATAGTAAAATACCAGCAGCAAAATAGATTATTCAATTTACTTGTTGGCTGATACATTCTTAGCTGAGTTGCCCTAGAACCAAATTGCTGTTTGTGCCTGTCTTGTACTTTGTGTAAAGCTGATGGAAAGCTTGTGAGTTGTTCATAACATTCTTTTCTTAGATCTGATTCTGAGTTTCTTTTTACTTTACTCTACTTCAGCTAGTCACAAAGAAATTTCTTATTCCATTTGTCTGCTAAGGTTGAATTTCTGAAAAAAAAATAGAGAGTGTGAGCTAATAGTTTACAGCTTTTTAGTTCAGGATAAGTGGAAAGAAAAAACAAGAACAAAACTAACCATCAGGATCATAAGAGACAGGGACTGACGCAGTGTCATTGCAATGAGCAGTCAACTGTCAAGTAGTTTTCTCAGACCATGAAGCCCAGGCAAAACTAAAATCCAGTGCATTCCCATGAGTCCTATCACTGGATACCAGGGAGAAGAGACCAGCACCTCTTCTCCACTTCCCCTCCTTGGGAAGCTGGAGAGAGCAATGAGGTCATCCCTCCTTTCCTCCAAACTAGACAAACACAAAGTCCTCAGCTCCACCTTATAGGATGTTCATTTCAGCCCTTTCATCAGCTGCTCCTCATGCCTTCTGAATGCATTCAAGGACCTTCACATCCTTATCAATATCAAACTGTGGATCCCAGAACTGCACACTCTAGGTGAGGCTGCACCATCGAGTACAGTGGCAAAATCAYCTCTTTTGCTTGTCTGGTCATGCCATGTTGGATGCACCCCAGGATAAAGTTTGATGTCTGGGCTGCCCGGGCTCACTGCTGAACATCTCCAGGAATTAAATTAGAATTTTCTTAATCCTCTGAAAATTGTAACAGACTTTCTTAGCTTTAAGATGTAATGGAGATAATATCTTTGATGGTACTTTTTCTGAAAGTGTTTAACAACCAGGACATTTTTGACAAATGACAGGAAAAATGGAAGGAATAAGATTAATATAATAAATGCCTGAATATGTTCATAATCGGAAAAATTAGAATAAACAACATCGTTTTGATAACAAAATTGGTCAAATAAAAACTTTCTCACCCAGTTTGGAGTATTAGAAAGCAGATATTCTTTTTTGCAGTGTTGTTCACTCAGAGGATTCTTCCTCTAATCAAGTCCCCTGAGCATCAGGTAAACAGAGTTTTTATCATACACACTGCTTACATATTCATTAGCCATCCCCACTTACTTGAGATATATGTATTACTTTATTTTACCTAATCACAGCCCTTATCAGAAGTCCTTTTTTGGTCTTTCGGGGTCTTCTTCAGTGGTCTTCAACACTCGATGTCTCAATATTTAGGTGGCTGTTCCTTGACCCCTGCTTTTGAGTGAGTGCAATATCATTGTTTTGCATGACTCCTGCTTTGTCAGTCTTATCTAGGTACACAAAACAGAGATGGCACCCTACTTACATTTTCATGACTTGGGTTTTATCAGCCTTATCTACTTCACCAAGGCTCTATTGTTCCCTTTATTTGGAAAGAGTAAAATGTTCTGTTCTATCCTTATCAAGTGAGCAAAATGCTGTTCTGTTCTACTGTCCTTATCAGTTTTTTAACTAATCTTATTTTAAAGTTGTATGATGTGACAGAAATCTCAAATACTAGGTTTCACTCTCCTAAAGAAGGTTTGCTTTTAGGGGTTGAAACCAAAACCATTTGTAGTTCTCAACAAAACTAGGCATTTAGAATACATTAAATAAGATGCTTTTTAAAATTATTATTATTATTTTGCTTCCTTAAATGCAATCTTTATGAATAATCTATAATTAAAGTCTCATTAAGCTTCATGTAATTCAGTCTGAAACATTAGCTAACAAAGTTCTGAGTCATTGTCAGCCTGATGGAAGATAAACTTAACCACCTCCTTTTTTCACTTTTTTTTTTTTTAATAATGATGCCTGTGGCTAGGTTAAGGTAAAGAATAATGACATGGCAAAATAGCATCTTTTGGTTGTAGATTGAGGCTTGATCTTCCTGTTGCCATTCACTTTGTGCAGCCATATCTATACAAGTTATGCCAAGTGCTAAACACCTATGGAAAACTGGTTTTCATGTAATTTTTATCCCCTAGAATAATAGAATCACTGAATATCTGTGTGACTTATGAATAAGATTATTAAAAGCCTTTTTCTTCCAAATTCATAGGACATCAGTAAAGTTTTTCTAACATCTTTGAATCTGAAGTCAAAACAAACTGTTTTGGCTTTGCATGGAAATGGTTTAACAGTTGAAATGGACCTTGTTTTTGTCACATGGTTCTTCACTGCTACCAGGGAAATAGCCATTTTCTACTAAGGAATCTTTAGATGTTAGCACATCCCAGGCATTCCCATTTGTTCTCTTCAACTTCGTGTGAGGTCTGTGCCCAGTTTATGCTGTTTGGAAAATCCTTCACTGTCTGAATCATACAAATGTTTGCTATTTTTCTGCTATTTCCCTTAGCTCTGCACTGGTATTATGTGCTAAAATACAAGTCCTGTGAGTGAAAGATTTCCTGTGAGTGGATAGAGACAGACATGGGACTGTTCTGCATGGAGAARGGAAAGCTCAGGGGGAATCTCATGAATGTTTGTAAATACCTGATGGACTGACAGAAGAAGAGGGAGCCAGAATTTTTTCAACAGTGCCTGCTGACAGAAAGAGAGAAAGAGAGAAAAAGAGAGAAAGAGAGAAAGAGAGAGGAAGGAACGAAGGAAGGAAGGAAGGAAGGAAGGAAGGAAGGAAGGGGAAAGAAAAAGAAAGAAAAAGTTAGTTAATGATCCAGCTGGAGTAGGACTGGAAAGTAGCTGTCAAAAGAAAATGTGGGATTCAGGGAAATGTGTTCTGAGAAATTCTAAACTAACTAATGGGGAGTAGAGGTCCTTGTGAAAGGCTTGGGCTTTATTTAGGGCTAGAGTTAGGCTGAGATAAAAAGAAAGGCCAGAACTGTAAGTGGAGTGGGGCTGTAAAGGCTCTGTCAAAGGAAAGAATAGATGGAGAGAATTTTGCTGTCAACAAAATTTAATTTGGGCAATGGCTCTGAGGCCTTTCATAGCACTTGTCCTTCAATCATGTTTTGAATTATATTCATGATTTCTCATATATATCCTAAAATTTCCCTCTGAAGAAGAATTATTTAAATAGTCCTGTGAATGCCTATTGCGTCAATTAGGTCAGTGACTAACATTCAAATGAAAATATACCTGTCTTTCTTTTCAAAAATAAGGAGACATACATCCTAATTTCTCATGTTTCAAAAAAAGTCCCAGACATACTTTTTTACCTCATATGGGTTTCTCATGGAAGTTTGTACTGTTTCCTGGAAGGTTATTTATCTTTTAACGAAGGAAAGATTCCATGTCTTGCTTACTTGATAAGGTCTGAAGTGCTCAATGGAGTATACCAGACTTGTAATCAAATTTTCATTATCTGTTTTTTGTACTATTGTATCATCTCAAGCATGTTAGCTTGAAACAGTTATTGACAATAAGTGCTAATAAATGCTAGTTTTGTAAACTAAATTCAGCCATTGTTATGTTATCTGAATAAAGGTGAAGCAAATTGCACAAAGGATCAGGACAGGGATCAGAGGGACAATGAAAACCAGGAGATTACTAGGGGGTGTTTAGGTGACAGCTTGAAGGCAGAAAAAAAGATAACTCAAGAAAGACTTGGGTGGAACAACTGTGTGAAATTAGAAGGAAATATGATAGAATTCCTTGGCCACATATAAGCAGCTGCTGGCTGTTCAGTAGCTGTATCTGTCTGAGTCTGTGGCTTCATCATCATCATATGTTCTATTTTGACTATTATGTGTGTGGGCGCTCAGCCTCCCTACTAGCTGGTCCTGGTGACAAGGAAATGCAACAGGCTCAGATCTACAGGACTGAGACAGAAGAAACCCTACAGGTTCTGTAGTCAACCAAATTCAACTACCTTAGGTAAATTAAATTATATTATGATCTTCATATACTATCTAAATAAATAATATAGTGTACACATTGTTTTTTCAGTGTTGATCATCATTTATGTGATGCTGCAAATTCTAATCTTAGTGTTTTCACTCGAGTCTCTGAACTACAGGGAAAAAGCACTGAAGGCATGCATATCCATCCTAATGATGGTTCTCAGGTAACTCACTGTTAATTCCAGCATGTGTGTGGCAAATATTTCACTCTATTGTGTTTTGATTTGTCTCTTAAGGGATGTGCATGTATGTCTAGCTTAAAAGAGATTTTGGAGTATGACAGAATTGAAACAGAAACAGCTTGTGAATCAGTTTCTGCTYTAGAAGATTACTGTTAAAAAGAAGTTGAGATTAAAAAAATAAAAATAAAATCCCAGAGAGGAGTTAGTTTATATTTTAATGAAATTTGATATTGCTGCTTTCTTAACTATTATGATGTAAAAGAAATGGTAATTAGACTAGGAGTATTTGCAGACATATTTCTAAAACTAAGAAAAATATACAAAATAAATGAGGTTAACTTTATATTCTCTGAATTCTCTCTTTCRTTATTATGCCTGACTTCTTCACCTACCACCAGATGGAATTCCATTAGTGTCTTATTGCATATGGGAGCACTGGGAGTGTAGAAGAGTGTAAATCAATGGCTGATATTTGTGAGAGTCATCTGGATTTAGTTACACAGACCTCTTCTCTTTCTTAACTGTGATACACTATTTGTATAAACCTATTCTTAAAATAAAACTAACTTCTGTACGGAAGTAGGGACTATATTTTCAGATGAAGAAATTTTGAAGGAGTAGTTATGTGCACTGAACATTGGCCTCAAAATCCAGAGGCCAATTCATTTCCACTGTCTTTGCTGATTAGAGTCTGGACATGCCTTGTCCACTTCATCCATGCAAATTTGATATTGTCTTAAGCATGTAAATCTTGCCTGACGGTTTTTATTTCTTTCTGTGCCTAAATTATTCCTCATTAGAGTAACACGATCATCATTTGGCATGATTTCTTAACATCTCCTTTTTGCAGATGGGTATTTATATTAATCCATCTTTCCTCTGCCTCCTGCTTTATTTCTTTCTCATCCATTGCAGGATTTAATGCCACTGAGTCAAAGCACTACAGCTATCCAGTATATGTCTTTGCAAAGACATAGTAAGATGTTACGATTTAATCCCAAATATTTCACAAACCTATATGAGAATATAAACATCTGTCATCTTGAATTTTTGTGCATAACTCTCTTGAATTCCATGAAACCATGATTATTTATACCTGCTGCAGATCTACTATAAATAGTCAAGCTGTAATCAAATTTATTCTTATGTATATCCGTTGCTAGCTATATTAGTTTTTTCCTTTGGATTTTCCTAAACATAATGGAAGTAAGAATTAGAGTTTGATGACACAGAAGAGCAAGTCCAAAATTCCTGGCCACAAAATCTTGCCAGTAATTAAATCAGCCCAGGTCTGCACTAAAGCAGTCTGTCAGCATCCTTGCTGTGCTCTGTCAATACTCTGTGCTCATTGGCAGAATGCTTGCCAAAGTAGTCAAATGTTGATCAGGAACATGTTTGTTAACGTGTTGACGTGAAGGAATAAATTGGAATTCACTTTGTGACACAGTGTGTATTTGTGTATATATATATATATGTACATGTTTTTCTGTATTTTAATATATTTTCCATTTCAAATTATATCTGACAACAGAATCTTATCAAGAATCTTCAAAGTTTAAAATCAGGCTCAGAATAAGTGAGTCTTCTAAGAAGTGCCACTACATGAACCAGTTACTTAGACTGGTAATCTAAAATAGGTGTCTACTTTAATGTTGATGTCATAGATTCATAGAATATTTAGGTTTGAAATACCCTCTAAGACCATCCAGTCCGACCATTAATCTAACAYTGTTGGGTCCACCGCTAAACCATTTCTGCAAGTGCTACATCTACACATTTTTTTGAGCACTTCCAGGGAAGGTGATTCCACCACTCCCCTAGGCAGTCAGTTCCAAAGCTCAGACAATCCCTTTAGTGAAGAATTTTTCCCTAATATCCAATATAAACTTCTCCTGGAATAATTTGAGGCTGTTTCTTCTTATCCTCTCTCTTGTTACCTGGGAGAAGAGGCTTCCTCCCACCTGGCTACAACCTCCTTTCAGGCAGTTGTAGAGAGTGATAAGGTCTCCCCTTAGACTCCTTTTCTTTAGGCTAAGCAACCCCTGCTCCCTCAGCTGCTTCTCATCAGACTTGTGCCCCAGACCCTTCACCAGTTTTGTTGCCTTTCTTTGTATGTGTTAGTCACAATACATGAAGAACGATGAGACACTTGATTACCCTGAACTAAAAGAGGCAAAATGATATTTTTTTAAAATTAGTTTCTCCAGAACTGAAGAATATTATTCCCACAGGGAACTGAAGGCTTTTCTTATATGCCCCTATTGGAAGCTCCAAGATTTTTTCATCAGAATTCATAGGTGTATAAATGGCCATGGACTACATAACTCAGGGGAATTGTATTTCGGGGTTTTGAAAGAACTTGATTGGCCTTCACAGTATAGGTATCTGCTAGCAGTAAATTCCAATTACAGAGTTCAGAACTTAAGCACTTTTTGTAAATTTATACTAAAGCAATATCGTCTCACAAGTGTTTACTAGCTTCTGACAAAGAAAAGAAGCTGCCACTGAAGTTTTCGATAACACTGTACAAAATGAACAGTTAGATAAAAATTAGAAAAGTCTCCTTCAGAACTCTTAAAAGATGTGTTCTTATTGTCTTAGCTTCAAATTTTATTCCCACAGTGGATGTATCTCCCACTCAGCGATGAACAAAGTTAAGGAAAAGATACTTGATCTTTTTACTTTGTATTCAGTCAGGATGCTGGGTCCTTCAATGTATACAGAGATCCATATTGGTCCAAACCATCTATCCTAAATTCATGCTCCTAGAGCTTTTAGTTCTCAGTAGGAGACCAACCATTTCTAAGCGACTATCTGTCTTTACAATGAAGTTACACAATATATGGTTTAGCCATTGACATTCAATTTTCTTATTTGTTTCTCCTTTTTTCAAGAGTCCAGAGGGCAAAACAGAAAAGAGAGTGATATCAGGAGAAGTAGTACACATAATATTACACTTGGCATAGACTGAAGATAGTGTAGAATCGTAGAATAATTTAGGTGGCTCCACCATTTCCCTGGGAAGCCTGTTCCAATGCCTGACAACCCTTTTGCTGAAGAAGTTTTCACTAATATGCGATCTAAACATCTCCTGGCACAGTTTGAGACCATTGTTTCTTGTACTTCCACTAGTTGCCTGGGTGAAGAGGCTGACCCCATTCTGACTAAAAGTTCCTTTCAGGTAGTTGTAGAGAGGAATAAGGTTTCAGTCTCCTTTTCTCCAAGCTGAACAACCCAAGTTCCCTCAGCCGCTCCTCACAGGACTTGTTCTCCAGACTCTTCACCAGCTCCATTGCCCTTCTCTGGACATGCTCCAGCACCTCAATGTCCTTCTTGCAGTGAGGTACCCAGAACTGGACACAGGGCTTGAGGTGGGGCCTTAGCAGTGCCAAGTAAAGCAGGACGATCACTTCCTTAGTAGTAGACACTGTAGTGTCCTAGACACTACCTTTGGTATTACCCAGGATGCCATTGGCCCTCTTGGCCGCCTGGGCACACTGCTGGCACCCTCGGGTCCTTTTCTCCCGGGCAGCTTTCTAGCCCCTCTTCTCCAACCCTGTAGTGTTATACTGGGGTCGTTGTGATCCAGTTGCAGGACCTGGCACTTAGATGTAGCTGCAGTCTCTTTCCAAACTCTTCCTAAGAAAGAATTAAGAGAGAAGTTCTTCCTCATCACAGTATCTCCTCTATCCAGTAACATGTATCTTTTCACAACTCCACTTTCCTCTGATCAATGCAAATGCTGTTGGGCTGGATCACGGGCTCTAAAAGAAGTGTCTATTATTTGCTACATATTATATATGTGTTTTAGTGACATTACCCTTTATATCAGACTCTGGTTAATATGGGAAGAACATTTAGAGAAACACCATAAATCTATACTAATTTTCTRTTTCATCTCACTCCCCTGGGACCTATGAGTTAAAACCAGCAAATAGCTTTCTTTTTAATGAGAGTTTAGTGGCAAAAAAGCAGTTTTACAACTGGATTTAGTGTTGTCATGGTTGCAGTGTTGGCAGACGCTATCTTTTTTTTGTGTTTAGGGTTTTCTTCTTGAATGAATTACAAAAATTAAAAAACTGAAATCATTAATTTACATGATTTGTTAAAGAGAGTTTAGGGAAAAAAGAGAAAACTTTTTCAAATTATAAATATCATTTGAAGCTTGTTTTGCATCTTCTGTAATTGCCATTTAATATTATGTGTAATTAGGGCACAGTTCAGTAAAATCACATTATTTAAATTTATTTTCTCCAGAGCTGAAAGATTTTATTCTCACAGCGGGTTGAAGGACTTAGTTGGGAACATTTAGCAGCAACTACTCCTATTAGTACTTGCAGGATGATTGTAGTGAATGCAGATGTCACGTACTCTTCAAGAGGTAACATTAAAATCATATTTGCTTTCCCGGGTGTTTTAATCTTGTAGAAGCAAGATGATTGCTATAAACTGATGTAAGAAATATTCACAGTGGAGACACTTCTGGAAGAACTACACAAGTTTAAACTAGTAGTTTTTAGGAATGTAAAACTGATATTGAATAATGATCATGTTACCAGCCTTCTAACTTATTACACTGCTCAGAGAAAACACTGATTATATCTTTATTTCTTATTTATTTGCTTTCCGAACTGCACAGTTATGCACTACATCAAACATAATTGCAAGCCTTCTTTGAGGATTGAAGAACCTGTGACAATCACCAACCATATGAAGTTCAACAAGGGAAAGTGCTGGATTCTGCGTCTGGGATGGGGCAACCCTGGATGTATGGACAGACTGAGGAATGAGATGCTGGAGAGCAGTGCCATGGGAAAGGGACCTAGGGGTCCTGGTTGATGGAAAGTCAAACATGAGTCATGTTCRACCATGAAGGKCCAACCATSTCCTGGGGTGCATCAGGCCCAGCATCGCCAGCTGGGCAAGGGAGGGAATTGTCCCGCTCTGCTCTGCACTGGGGGAGCCTCACCTAGAGTGCTGTGTGCGGTTTTGGGTGCCACAATATAAGAAAGACATTAAACTATTAGAGAGCGTCCAAAGGAGTGCCATGAAAATAGTGAAGGGCCTTGAGGGGCAGCTGTCTGAGGAGGAGCTGAGGTCACTTGGTCTGTTCAGCCTGGACAAGAGGAAACTGAGGGGAGACCTCATTGAAGGCTACAACTTCCTTGTGAGGGGAAGAGGAGGGGCAGGCACTGATCTCTTCTCTGTGGTGACCAATGACAGGACCAGAGGGAATGACCTAAAATTGTGTCAAGAGAGGTTTAGATTGGATATTAAGAAAAGGTTCTTCACCCAGAGGGTGTTTGGGCACTGAAGAGGCTCCCCAGGGAAGCGGTCTCAGCACCAAACATGACAGAGGTCAAGAAGCGTTTGGACAATATTCCCAGGCACGTGGTGTGATCCTTGGGGATGGTCCTGTGCAAGGCCAGCAGTTGGACTCGATGATCCTTGTGGGTTCCTTTCAACTCAGCTTACTCTGCGAGTGTGTGTGTGTGTGTGTGTGTGTGTGTGTGTGTGTGATGAAACTTGAGTGAATCAGTGATCCTTACGAATCCTGATTTCCTGGTTCAGATTACTTGATTGGCAAGTATTCTTGCTATTATCTAGGAAAAAAGCAGGATATTAAAAATTCTACTATCCTTAACATCCCCTCTGATGGCTGAGATACATACTTTGCAAGAAAAAAATGGAAAACTGATTTTTGCTCTTTCTTGAATCTTCATGATCATTGTTTGTGAACAGGTTTCCACACCAATCTGAAGGTATAGTTTCTCTTTCTACTTGCTGATATTGTTTTTATTTTCAGATCTTTTAATCTGGGGGTTTGAGACTTGATGCAAAATGATGAATCTCCATGAACTTGGACTATATAACTTGGCAAAATAGTGCTGGACCAGACTGACATGGCCAAAGGAAGAAAATGTTTCTATATACATTCTAATGTGAATCATTTAAACTGTCTTAAAAAGCAGATCTAGTTACTGGTACCCTTCAGACTTTTTCACAAGCAAGTTTTATCTCCTACTAACTGTTTACAGAAAGGGCACAATCTTAATCCATAGTCTACATGTGTAAACATATTTGGTTGGGTGAGAGTGCTGATCCTAATTTTGTAGGGAGAAGCCACAATTTGATCCTATGACAAAGTAGCATGTACTGCTTTAGCATGTTATGACGGGGTGGTAAAAGCCCTGTTAGCTTCCTTTAAAAACCCATGCTTAGTTGTCACTGTAATTGTAATATTGGATTTCTTGATCAAGTTTTAGCAGAAGGACATACTTCTGAGAGGTCTCACAGCTAAGTTGTATGTGYTCCCACTCTTCTCTTGTACATAGCCATGAAACTTTCTGTATATTTTTTGATACATTTGTTGTTCTTTCCTGTCTATTTCTAACCAGAAACTCTGGAAACTTTTGACCTCAGAATCTGTGGCATAATTATAAAAAGAATTGTTCAAATCCCTCATCTAACAAGGGCAGAGCTTCTAAAGAGAAAGAAAACATACATGAATTATAGGAAAAATAAATTCACAATCAATGTTTTTGCCGCATTTACTTACAAAATTCCTTAAAGGTTCATTGCCATGGTACAATACAGGAAAAATATCCCACGGAGATATGTGAATGCCTTGACATGAGCCTTTTGTATTCTAACTAGATTATTTTTATTGTTAAATAATTAAAAATATGGTATATAATCTATTTTTAATAGATACATCCACATTTTGTACGTGTATGTATTTATCAATCAAAGCCAAATGCTTGGAAAATTAGATGCATGCATACATTTTGCAGATATTTATGTTAGTTATAAGTCAAGACTGAAATAACTTCTCCTCCTTCAATTGTCATGCAGTGTGTTTAGAATGTAAATTAAAACCAGCCAATTGTGTCTTTCTCTTAAGTTCACCAGGAGGTTAGAAATGAAACTGTCTCTAAACAGGCATGGAGTAAGACTGTTAAACCAGATGTCTCTGTTAGTGACCATGGAAAAAATCTATTACACATTAATGTGCACACATTTGCAGTGCTTCAGCAAAATTGTTCATTATATTGTTCCAAAGTAGACATTTTCTGAATTAAATTTTACATGTATTTTTAGTTTGAAAATGATAAAGGATTGTCTGCGTTTKTTTGGAGATAGGAACCTTGCATTATTCCTTGTTTTGCCCAGAAAGCCAACTGTATCCCAGGTGGCATCAAAAGACAAGTGACTAGCAAGTCAAGAGAGATGATTCTTTCCCTCTACTCTGATGTTGTGAGACATCATGGAGTACTCTGTCCAGGTCTGGGGCTCCCAACAAGAGAAAGGCATGTTCCTTTTGGAAAGAATCCAGAAGAGAGCTGCTAAGTTGATCACAGAGCTGGAACGCCTCTCCTATGAAGACAGAGAATTGATGTTGTTCAGTTTGGAGAAAGCTCTGGGGAGACCTTAGTGCATCTTCCAGTACCTAAAGGGGGCCTACCAGAGAGATGGAAAGGGACTTTTTACAAAGGTGTGTAGTGACAGGACAAGGGGGAATGGACTTCAGTTGAAGGAGGTTAGGTTTAGATTAGATTTTAGGAAGAAATTCTTTACTGTGACGGTGGTGAGGCATTGAAACTGGTTTCCCAGAGAGGCTGTGGACTACCCATCCTAGGATGTGTTCAATCCAGGCTGGATGGGGCTCTAAGCAATAAGGTCTAGTGGAAGGTTTCCTGCCAAGGGTAGGGATGTTGGAGCCAGATGACCTATAAGGTCATCCAGCCCCTAACCATTCTATAATTCTATGGGTCTATGAACCTCCACATGCTCTCTCTATGCACTTGAAGGGAGTAAACCACTCTGATTCCATTAGGTTTGTCTGGTGGAAAGCATAGTCTGCCACCTCCAGCAGCAGAGAACCAACACTCTTCTGTGCTTGTCCCTGAAATTGCAACTGTGACTGTGTCCAGGACTGCCTCAGCTTTTCCCTCTTAGATTCAAGCAAATACTAGTCGCTTTTTGGCTGTTGGTTAGAGCTCATATTAATAGGGGTTTGAAATGGCAAAAACCAATATTGGTCTTGATGCAACAGAGGAGGGAGTCACGGGGAGAACTTTGTATTACCTCAAGTGTTCTATGGGAAATTGGAAAGTGAAAATCTAAAAAATATCTGTCTCTTTCCAGTACTTATTTTATTCTGCTATTCTAAGACATTCTTTATTCTGTTTTGTTAACTTAACTTTGCAAGTTTACAAGTATTATCAGAAAATGCTTTGGGAAAGAATACCGAGTCCCGAAGAAGAGAATTAGTTTATACCTTGGATTCCTGGAATGAGTCAGAAGTTTGGGTAGGGGGAGCTGTTCTTTGTCATATTAGGGGTTTGCAAACTTTCAGAAAACCCTAGGGAGAATGAAAGAAATAAAATAATCAGAATTTTGTTGAAAGTAACAGAGCGGGGGGGAAAACCCAGGCAAAGCCCAGACCAAAATGAAAAGGGATATGCTTTCCAAGGCCTTCGAGAGGCATGAAATTGGTATGTGAAAGCTGCTTCCTCTTTTGAAGGGTGTAATGACATTAAAATACTTCAGAGGGACTTTTTTGCTTAGTAACAGCAACATAATATTTCCTTGTGAATATCATAAGCAAAATTAAGATTAATGGAGAAGTGCAAAGGTTGTTCGCATCATGATTAGAGTGTAATACTCATGGACTGCTCTTCTCTAATGACTCTCTTTGAAAGAAATGCTTCAACTTCTCCCACCACACATATGTAATGGGAGAAACTATTGGGAAAGAATTTCATTCATTCACCCACGTCTCTTTCTGTCTGTACATATCTATATATATCAAGTGTGTACAGAYGTATGTATCTATAATTTCTATTTATGGTCTGTGCACACAGGATATATACATATACATATACACACACAAGCAATTATATAGATAATTTACTCTATCCAGTGTCTTGAATTTAGAAATGTTTTTAATAATTTGATTAAAATGGTATTTAAAATATACATAGATGATGTATCAACACTAGAATACTGAAATTTAACTATATGTGACTAAAGTATCATCTAGCAGTTTCAGAGAAAAGAAATTAAAAACTTGCTACTACAGGAACTAATACATCATTTCAGATATCTGCTTTACCTGAGAATTAAGCCTAGATTGCCAAGTTGCTTAAGCAATTATTTCTTACTTGAGAGAACATGACATATGATAATTTCCTAAAACAGAGTCTGAGGTAAAAGTTCTAAATTATATGTGCGAATGTAAGAAAAAGTACAAATTAATGGCAACATTAAAACTGGGTTAGAAATGCATTACCTCACTATAACACAGTTTCAAACTCAAAATGGTGGTAGTCTGGAAATCCCTGTGGAAGTTTTCACTTAGGTCATCAGATGTCATAACAAACACAAACAAAAAAAACCAACAACCAACCAAAAAAACCCAACAACAACAAAAACAATTCTCCTTTTTTTTCCCCCTTTTTCTTTCCATTCTCCTTTAGACATGCAAGGTCTAATCATCTTGAATCTCCTACTGYGTTTGTCTCAGCTTTTTACCCAACTTTTTACCAGAGAGAAAGGCTAGAGAAAGCTCTCTGTAAGGACTGTATAGCAATAAAAGTAGGTAGAAGGAAAGGATAGAGATTGTTTAACATTACATTTTAAGGTTATTGTATATCCATTAACAATTTATCTTGCAAAATTCAAAGAAAAAACTGAGTTTCTCACAACTTATTTTGAGAAGCCACAACATCTTAATTTTCTAGTTTCTGGCCTGCAAGTGAGACTTGGACAACTAAAAGTCTTATCCTATAATCAGGTCCACAAGAATGAGCTTCTGCACTTACATTTTAACATTGGTGGGACATTATATTGGCAAAATTTGTTTCATGACCAGGACCCAGTCGTCAATATTTAAGTATTTATTTATGACTATTTTTTTCATGCTTGATGTGAGAGCATATTCTGGACAGTGCAATGTGTTTATAGTTCTTAAAGGTCTGTCCTTCAGCTTAAAATGACAGGAACAAAAACAAAACAGAATTTAAAACATAGAACTGTCCTTCCTATTTCGTAACATCACTGCTTAGCTAGAAATTCCATTTGGGACAAATTTTTTCCATGAGACATGCTATGTGGATCTAAAATCCTGAGGAAAAATAGCTTCTCAATTTCAGTACAGGATTCACCATCTTTAGAAGTTATTTGTGACTGTATTTGCATCAAAACTACTGCATGAAAAGCTTAGAATGTGCAATGGTTGGTGAAAACGTCACATTATAAAATTCATCTGTACAATATCCATCTAAATCAAGCACTTTGTCAAATCCCAGAGCATAAAGTATATTTTTCCAATTTATGAAAAAAATCATCACGTATCATGCAAAAATGCTATTTAGTAGTTACCTGAGAAAACCATGACTCAAAATGAGAAGAAAGAAGAGATGATAGTCTGAAATGTTAGCCAACTTGATCTTATAAACCACATAACAAATGAAATACATTCTTTACTGTTCTTGAAGAATTCAGCCATCATCACAAGAAATATCATATCAAGTTTGGACTTTTCAGTCCTTTATTGGTCCTGCATTACAAAACCAAAGTGAGCAAACTTGACTCCAGAGTTAAGAGAGCTCTCTAATAGCAGATGCTTTTTCTTCTTAAATTAAATGATTTCAGCTTGATTGCTTTTGATCACTGCCACTGAGGGATATCACACAGGAGACAGAGGTTGCAAAAATAAGGCAAGTCCTGATATATCAAATTCTGCTTTCTCTCCCTCTGCTCTTTTGAGGATTTACCATTCAGAAATATGAGATATTCATAAGCAACTCTAATAACCCAAGTTACGGACAGTTCCTTTTCTCACTAAAAAATTACTCTCAAGAATGTGTAAGAAATTAATTAACTGAAAAAACCTGTTCATTGCATTTAATTTGAAACTTCAGAGAGGTTCCTATGTTAGGGATTTGGTCCATCTTTATTATCAATGGTAAATGCAGTGTTCTTCCAGAAGGGAATTCTTGGCTCCATATTGAAGAGGATTTTGAGGAAACTTTTTTTAAGTAGACCCCACTAGAAAGTTTCTAATATTTTCATCCTAAGGAATTCCACTTTCCTGGTTTTCTTATCAGTGTAGGTTGTCCTTCTTATATCCAAATTCAGTCTAATTAAACCCTATATATTTTTTCAATTTTGGCCCGGGTATAACTGTGTGATTAGGTCTGTAACACCTGCAGCAAGAAAGAATGATCATAATGTTCTTCAGGGCACTGCTGCATCAAGTTCTACAGTGGATAGTGATCCATTCAATATACCATGCTGGTATAGTGAGTTGATGAAATTGCTTTGACCAATATGTGTGCACTGGGGAGGGCTGTGTCCTTCTACATCTGGTGCATATTACATTAGATACTCTATGTTTGGGGAATTTTATCAGAGCCACGTTTAAGAATGGGTCAATGTACTGTTAACATATACATCTCTCTGACATTTAAACAATTCCATAATCTTTTAGGGAATTTTTCCTTGATCTTTTTAGTCCTTTTTCTTAATTTCCCTATCTGTGATTGTTTCATCCATGTGATTAGAGATATTTGTTATCAAATGCAGATGATGCATGAGCTGAGGAGAGATACAAGTCAGACACTACATAGAGCAGACACAGTTTTACGATAAGGTAAGAAAAATTATTGCCCAATAGCGGCACAGCAGAATCAGTGTTGCAATTGTTGCAATCACAGATAACTTTAATAAGCTGAGATCATCTTAACAAGTTGAAAGACATCCTGAACCCATGGAGAGTATGTTTTTTGGAATTGCAGAGGACTTTTATGGTCTTAATTTGTGTGCTTGAAGAGGGAATAAGTCAAATCAGTGATGGCTAGGGAGAACAGCAGAAGACATAAGCATTTGTACACTCACTTAGCCCACAAGAATGAGAAAGCAGGCAAGTTGTTCCCAACCTAGACCAGTATTACAGAAATTAAACGGAAAACTTTTAAGCTGCAGAGGTGGAAAAGGGGAGATTTCCATAGGGAGTATTTCCTTCAGGCATATGGGAGCATTGGACCGGCGARGGTTCTCCTCAGCATGGCCCCAGCAACAGCTATATCAGGCAATCCCATTCATACATTTTACAAGCTGTATCTTAGACTACTGAGCTTTGTTGCAGCTTTCCTTTTTCTAGTGGAAAGCCTTTTCTTATACCTGAAGTGATCCTATACTGTTAAGACAGAATAAGGCCATGGTAACACTTTCCATTCTGTTTGCTGCTCCTAAGATAGATGTAGAGAAGATCACAAGGCACAATCTGCTTCCCTGTTATGAGAGGCTGAGCTTATTAAAAGAATAAGGGGCAAGAAAGTGAAATATTTGAGTACATTCTTGTCATAAGGATCACTTCAAGCTTGTAACTGAAAATATAATTGTTATATATGTATAGGTAATTTAGGAAACCAATCCAGTCAACTAGCAGCTGATTAGGACAGCCTCTCTGTGGAAATTACAAAGCCCARTACTAATACACTAACAAAAAAAACTCCCCACAACCCCGCTTTATTGTTTTTATTTAATTTTTTTAATGGTATTATAATTCTGTAAATACAAATTCCTGCCTCCTTTCCTCTGGGTGAATGAAAGCACATTTGTACATTACAAAATAAAGGGATTAAATGGAAACTAAGGTTTAGTCTCCATTTAAGAATTTAAGAAAAAGTTTAGTTTGTCAATTATGAAAGTCTGTTAAAATATCTTAGCAAAAGATTCTCAATTATTTGTGAAAAGTGCATTCTAAACAGTGTCAGAGAAAGAGCATCCTGTGACAGAACTTCATTTGTAAAATGAGTGTTTCTCTTTTCTTTGTTACAATGAAAAAATTTCACTACTGCAAAATAAAAATGAATACATTTATCCAAAAAAAAAGTCGATATATTCTTCCGTTCAGCAAAAGGGAGGACCAAACATACATGTTCACACATATGCATAATTTTACTACATTAGTTTTTACATGAGCAATTGTAGTTAGAAAAACAGAGTACACTAGTGATGAAAATAGTTGTAACGGGGTTGAAATAGGGTAGTTCACAACTCGAATAGTCCCCGTTAAGAAGAAGCTATTTTGATATTCTGTTGCGAACTCTTGTGTTAAGAAGACTGTGTCAATTGGAACAAGTGGGTTGCCAGGACAACCATGAAGCCACGGCTGAAATGCAAAGAATAAATTTATTTTATTACCTGACTGTCTGAAGGATCCTGAAGTTACTCCCGGGCAGAGACACAAGCAGGAACAGCAGGCACCATTAGGCTTAGTTCACCCCAGCTGATGGCAGGCCTGTTGTTTCCACCAATTTATCAAAAGACTCACACACACGTAGTTTACCAATATGCCATGWACTTTTTAAGATCCCTGAGCTTTTGATCCCTCTCTCTCCCAGCAGGAGGCTTAAGCATGTCTGTGACAGTGTGTTGTCTCTACACAGGAATTCTACTTCTCAAAACAGGAAGAGGACAAAGCAGGAGTAGGTGTAATAAATAGAGTTTTCCCACTCTGGTATTCTCAGCATTCCCAGCTGCAAGGTCACTTAAGAAAAACCACTCCCTCTTTTCCAAATCTTCTGCTTTTAAGCCTTTCCTCTAATTAATAATGTTTCCTACTGACCTAAGCTTTATCATAGTGAACAAGCTGTGATCATAATCCAAAGGGGATTCTGATGTCTAAAGTGATTGCAAAGGAATTACACAGATACAAATTCTGAAAGTTATATGGATGTTGTTTGCATCCCACAAAGTGTAAAATATAAATAGTAAAAAATGATGGTTTTTTAGGATTCAGTCAAAAAAGGCAGATTTATGAATGACAATAAGTGAATTGTAAAGTATGTCCTTTGCTAAACTTAAGGGAGAGAAGAGGTCTCTCTAAAAAGAAAATAAGTAATTAAAACCTGGATGCAGATTCACTTAAGTTCTTCACAGAGGAACTTTCTTTATACCAGTGGACAGAACAACACAAGGGAATGTTTACTAAAGGTGATTGTTCATTTAAGGTAGTAGGACCTTCTAGTGTTCAGTTTACAAATTTTGTTAAATAAATACTCTAYGTAAATATTACCATACCATGACAAATTATTTTATGGGGGTCTTTTCCAATCTAAGGAAGTCTGGCCTTGAATTCCAACATGTAYGCAGGGGGGGGTAGGGATGACACGACACACTCATCCAAGATTTTATTTTTCATCTCCATCTATATTGAATGCTTACTTATATTTGGGCTTCTGAACTAGAGCAAATAATACCATTTTCTCTTTTCATATCAGTGTGGATGTTTTTCAGTTCTGAATATTTAAAATGAGGGCAGGTGGCTAAACTAGGGGTTTGAGTGCCTAACTATGAATCCCTTCCGTGATTTTTTCCCCTCTCTTAACAACAAAAATCACATTTAACATGGTTCTAATTTGAAGATATAGATCATTAGGTATAAGAGTGAAACAAGAAAACACCACAACCCCCCACCCCCAGTCTCCAGGCTCCATGTTTTCYGCTCTCCAGTCATTCTCTGGAGATTTTCATTGCTTTGTTTGATATTATCGTGTCATGTCTTTATGTAACTCACCAAATACTTACTTACTTAGTTATACATAGCACAGCTTGGTCACAGATGAAATTGCTTCAAGTACAGCCTCTATCATAYGCAGCAGTTTATCTGTGCTTATGTTCTTTATTAATTTTAGCTCATCTATCTCTCAGAAAGAAAAAATTCCATTTGCTGATACTGCTTAATTTCTCTCTTCCTCAGTTTCTGTATTATTTATTATTCAGATCTGTTACTGTATTATTTAATAGTATGAAGTGTCTTTAAATACAACTTTTATGGAAGGTGCACTACTAAATTTCTATTGTTTATCAGAATTAATGTCTCCTATTTTTACTAAAAATAGCTCTGAATGACAACTTTCTACATTAAAATATTGACATCATTAAAGCCACTTTATTTAATCTATGGAAACATTTTGCTTAATGCTTTTCAGTTCCTCATATGTTTTCTGTGTCAATGAATTCAGGTCAAGGAAAATACAAATCTTTCCTCACTCATAGGGTATCTCTTCCTGATTCCATGCTGACAGTGAAATTTGCTCTTGGTCTCTTCTGTTTTTAGTAGATACTACAATTTTTGTCTTTGAATGATTTATTTCTCTTTTTGTTTGGTTTTTGTTTGTTGGTTTACTGTACAGCCACTTTAAAAAAAAAACATTTCTGGTAGGTCATATTAAAAAAAAGTAGTTTAGGCAGTAAATATATAATATGTGACAGAATAATGGGCCATATTAGAAAGAATAATAGTGAAATATTTTCACTCTCTGGTTTCAACTCTCAGGCTTCAGTTGGCGTTGCTCTTGCAGGTCTTAGCATAGACCAAAGGGGAACTCACATAAAATTTTAAGTTATAACAATATTTGAAACTTCCTTTATGGGCTGAACCTTATTTTTTCCTGTGATGGTATTTGGAGAATGATCTCTCCCTGTTGTTATCTCAGCTAATGGACTTTTTGTTGTATTTTCTCTCCCCTGTCCACTTGTGTGGGGGAGTGATAGAGTGGCTCTGGTTAGCGCCTGGCATTTAACCAGGGTCGACCCACTACAAATGGCTATTAAAAAAGTTYAGTAGATAAACCACCAGTTCAGGAAACCTCTAGAGTACAGGTGAAAGCTGGGAAGGTATCCTGAGAAAATATGTAAAGGGTACAATAGTTGTCTATATATATTGACCTAGACGTCTTCCCATGGATCCTTTAATAGTTACCCCAAAAGGACAGACATGGATCTATACAGACCTGTGGTCTTATCCAGTACGCCTGTGTTTCAACAGTGTAATATTTCAATACCTTTACTTATCCTTCCATAATTGTATCTCTAATTTAGAAATAATCAAACTTTTATCTTTTTTAATTAGGATGGCTGATTTGTAATATTCTTGAATCTCTGCCTGGTGTGCTTGATAATTAGATCCTGAATGAATTCATCAGTARGTTATTAAATCAAGCTGCTTGAAATTTATGTGCTCTTTTCCTCTCCCTTCACTTCTTCTACAATTTCTGTGCCTAGCTACACTGTATTTTAGCTCAAACAAAAGACTTGAGAAGAGTGTTATGCTACCCAGCCTTGTATGTAGTCTGCTGGTTTAGATAATTTCTTGAAAGACTGATGCAATAGGTTAAAAGACCAAAAAACCGCAACAAAATCTCATGAAGAATGTCAATAGACATTTAGGATACCAAGAACTCCTGAAACTAAAAAAGATGCCTTTCAAAATGTCAAGTTTTCCATGGTATTACTAATATGCTTTAAGTGGTCTCCATGATGAGAAGAAAGTCAGCTTCTATGATGAATTATGTGGGTAAGTGTGGTAGAGATGCAGTTTCATGCTTTTCTCTGGAATGTGACATATTACACAAAACAGGATATAGATAAATTGTGAGTCATTATAACCTGAGGCAGTATAAAGAGAAAAGCTGTGCTTTCAAAGAAATAAGTTTTCAAAAGGTGTACAAAGGAATGACAGGAGAATTGTATTTGAACACAGCTACAAAGTAGATACAGACTGATAGCACTCAGAAAGGAAAAGCAAGATTCCTGAATTAGCCCACTGCCTAAATGTCAAAGGATGAACCTTACTGCTAGTAATATTTATCACCAYATTTTAGTTGTATATTTGCTTTTAACTGCTCACTTTCTTATTTTCCTATTATTAAAATTATATCTTTCCTTTTCTGAAAAAAGAAAAAAGATATCTTGAAGTATAATTGCTTCTTAAAGTGAACTTCAGTGATCACAAAGGTGTAGTGGATTTTTTTCCTTGGGTATAAAAAATTCAATAATGTAAGAAAGCTACCTTTTGATACCTGTAACTTGGAATATTTTGGCCCATAAAAAACCCTAAGGTATTCTGAAGGGAGGTATTGCCGTATGCTAGTGTGAGACGTAAAGTTTTCAGAGAGGTAGCACCCCCCTGATGAAGGAATATGCCCYGGAGAGACAACTCATAACTTCATGACCTATTTTCACAGACATCAACACGTATTTGAATAAATGATTTTCTGCTCAGTACTGTGCATCTATTTTAGAGATACACAAAACACATCAAAGGATTTAGGATCTTTAAGGCACTTAGATTTAAGAACACTTCACTGTTATATTTCCCACAGGCCTGGTTATTAAACACACGCAGAGTTGCTCTGCTCAATCAAGACAGGAGGAAGTCTTGATAAACCCAGACACAAAATTTCAGTTTCTTAAATTTGTTTAATTTTCAAAATTTAAATCCCATGGTATTGTGAAATGTCTCTCTAAACTTTTGCTACGAAATTAATCCTAAAACATTTTCTGGATGCTTAAGTTTACCTTTTTCACTTGGTCCATGGCACCCTAGTAGTGAGCATGATGCTTTTTTGATGTGCTTTTTGGTGTAATGTTAAAGCTTGTCTCTTCTTGGACCTCACCTTTGAACACTATGAATAGTTCTGGTGTAGGGTGTTTGTGTACTCAAAGGTATCATTTTGACCGCTTTACATGCAAGCAAATATTGGTGAGTTGTTTACTGGAAATCAGTCTGAAAATTATTAGTAGAGCCAAGGATATAACTGATTAATCTTTCCTGGGTGTTAACCTGTATTGCATTGATATTTTTAAACATGAGACAAGTGTGATGACATATCAAAACCATTTGGCATTAGCTGCTGAAATTTTTGAGTCAGCTGTATGTGTTTTAAAGCAGATAATGACAGAGAACTTTATTAAAAATTTAGATGGATTTGGCAGATAAGGATTGTTGTTCAGCCCTTTCATTATGTTCCTCAAAGTTCTCTTTGAAGCAACTGTTTCCTTCCTGTCTGCCAGACATACCCTGTGCAATGAAAATAAGTATGACAAGTAAGAAATTTCACACAGTCCTGCCGTAAGTCTTGAAGACTGTATCCTGAAGTTTATTTTAGTTCTTTCCTTTAACTGTCAAAAGTTGATATAGCAGTCCTAAACGCTTTAGACAGAAATACTATGGCTTCCATTTAATGATTTCCATTTCTTGTGGGTCACCTCAGAGTTATCCAAGCCTTCTGCCATCTCAAGTCATAAAATACAGCTTTCTCTTCTTTTACCATGGATCGCAATTGTGACCTAGAAAAACAAATATAATACCTGTTATATTTGTTCTTTTACCCAAGGGTCCATTACACTCTGAAGTAACCTGGCAATGGCATACTTGGATCACTAAKCTACCTACCATTTTTCAGTGTTGAAGAAATCTTATCCATTTTCTATTTGTATTCTATATTTGTAGAATTCTATATTTGTAGTTTTTATAGCTGATTAGTTGAACATGTTTCCAAGTCTCGCAGTCAATTCTTGTAGAAGAACTCCTCTATTGGCAGAATAATGTAATTTTGCACACATTTTCTCCATATAGTTGAATCATTTGCTTGTCAGCCGTCATACACAGGTGGCATGTGCAGAGAAACATCTTCCTTACTGTGACAAGTTAGATTGCCTATGCAATGCCAGATGTTTAAAGCAGATAATATGCTTCCAGGCTAGTGATGATTCAGTATGGAAATGGTGGCTTATTCTAAATAGTTATTAATAACACAAGTAAATATATTTAAAATTTCCTAATTATTGTATTTTACAAAGTAGTTATACTATATATATAGTAGATACATGTATATGTATTTTTTCAAACCTCTAAAAGGAAAGAGTTTTCTAAGCATCTTTCAGGTCAAATGAGCTGCAGAATTTTAGTATGAGATGGAATTCATTGAATAGAGTCTGAGTTCACTAGTGGAAGATTATAAACATCTCTATTTCTAAGTGCAACCACATGTCTGAAATGGGTACTTGGAGCATTATAAGTATGAAGATCTCCTTTAGTCTTGCAATATCTCAAAGGTAAAAAACATCTATAAGCATAATTTGAATGGGGATTTGAAAATTTCTGGTGCTAGAACAAGGGYACAGCAGTAACTATTCATATCTTGAAAAAAAAATACCCCTCTGATTTAAAAATCTTTGCGCTTCCTGTGCATGCAGAAAATATCAGTGGCATAGGCAAATACATCAGGATTTTTCATTTCGTGTTAATTCTTGTGAAAGGTGTTGCAGTACATGTACATTCCCACCACTGTTAAAAGTGGCTCGTGTATAAAAATTAGGTAGACACACAGGAAGAGAGCACAATGCAAATATCTGAATGAATATTTTCAAATTTTAGACTGATCCTCAAAGTGACTTCACAGTCTATGAAATGAATAACACTGAGAAATCACTATTAAAGTAGGCTCAGAACTATACTGGCTTTTCATTTTTCTTGACTTCCTG
Organism: Amblyornis subalaris; assembly: GCA_018881555.1. Classification (NCBI taxonomy): domain Eukaryota; kingdom Metazoa; phylum Chordata; class Aves; order Passeriformes; family Ptilonorhynchidae; genus Amblyornis; species Amblyornis subalaris. Next base: position 1,305,232 of record JACAXG010000067.1, on the reverse strand, counting down.
CTTATGGAATTAAAATGATGTCTGGCAGAAAAGTTCTTTTGTCTGGGTGCAGTAAATGCCTTTGTAAAAAAAAATCTACAAAATTAATTATTTACACTTCCATTTTAAACTCTATGCTTAAAAAAAAGTAAAAATCGAAAGTATTTCAATATGTAGTTGGACACTCTTGTTACCTCCACAGAAATATTAAAACAATTTGTAAAGGAGGCCTTCTGAATCCAAGTAAACCTAAGGCAGAGCACTGGGAAAATGTCAGAAAACATTATTGAATCTCATGCTGCCAGTAAAAAGTTTTCCTTACAATAGTATTTTGTTATGAACATTCTACAATGTTTCCATAGTATTGAATGCCCTATTTAGCTTTGATGTTTTGATTCACATCTGGTTGTAAGAATACACAGTCACTTTCTGACCAGAATTGATTATGACTTGATCTAACCTCTCATCCAAGAGGAACAGAGCTAAGTAAGGCTAAGTATACATGGACACCTGCATTCTCCCTTAAACTCTCTGAAGTCCCCTAATTTGACTTACATCCATGTGCAAAGTCTCTAACTTGGGTAGAAATTGAAATCCATAGCTGAAAATCTGTAACAAGTAGCTACGACCCTGGTCAAGAGCCAAAGTGCTGCCTTTTCATATCACACACATGTGAAAGTCAGTATTGGAATCCAAACTTTTGGACAAAACTACACGTTCTGCCAACTTTGATTTTAGGCAGCACTTTTGTAGAGCATCCAAGGAAAGGCTGCATACTTCACAGTGTAGTCACAGAGCCTTTAGGCTGAGTAAGGTTACTGGTGTTATGCTGCTCCGACCACAGTTTCCTACCTGCCACTATCCCCTTCTTTCTGTTGGTATAAGCATTCATAAAGCTTTCCAACTGACCAGATTCGGGGAAATAATCTGAACTCAAACTATCTTGATGAATAAAAAAAATAATTTAAAAGACATTCAGAAAAGATGCTTGTACTAGTAACTGGAGGGCAGGAATGAGCATTACATAGCCATTTGATCTTAATGCTGACTTATGCTGATTTAAAGAGATGGGAAAGCCATATTTTAAATGTAGTTTCCTTAAGAGATAAGAAAAGTAAATAGTGTAAATACCACAAACCCACTTGCCTGTGAACAGGTGTAACATAAGGGGAAAAAAAAGCCAGAAAACCCCAAAACATTACTTTTAACTCTACCTGATTGAAGCTGTAGCTTTGCATCATAAAGCAGTACAAATGAGCTGATGAACTATGGCAAGGATAAGGACCACTTATACTGAATTCCCTGCCCAGAGAGACAATGGGTGAAGCAGTCCAAACCTTTGGACACAAAAACCCAAAGATTTGTAAAGAATTGTAAAGATTTCTTCAGATCAGTCTTTTCAGTTTCAAGCAAAAGCTGGATCTAAAATAGTTGTCATTATTCATCTCCTCTGGCAGCTGTATATTTCTGTGAGTAGCACTCCTAATCCCAAGTTCTTGTGCCTTTAGTCTTTCTACTCAGGTACTGCATTGTATTTTTCTTATTTACTGATAAATACAAATATCAGAAAGCACAGCTCTGTTGTCATGTGAAAATAGGAATTATAGATTTTTTTGAAATAGGTTGAGTCAGGATCTCTGTGGCAGGTAGACTGTGCTAACCTTTTTGTTCGGTGGCAAACCTTCTAGCTGGGTCTGAATATATCTTAATGGGTCTGAAAGAAGGTGCATGTGAACTTTGCTTGTCTCAGGAAAGCAGCTGTAATGTCACCAGTATTTCCAAAGGCTATACTTATGGGTCACTTCACTGAAGACTAATTTTAACATTTAAGATGTCCCTAGCAGCACTTCACAGCTGTGCTATTATCAAAGCTGGAAGGCTTGAATTAAGTTGTCATCACTGCTGCTTCTTCTGAGAGTTGGCTTGGCCAAGTACAGCATCCATGCTGTTATACTCTTGGGAATATTTTACCACAACCTAATGAAACACATCATTGCCCTAAGAATATATAATCTTTTCTGGGATGGAAGTTAGGTACAGAAGAGCCTGGCCACATTATTACCAACATATGTATGTCAGTGTAATGGTTTATTTGGATCCACCTTGAAAACATTATCCTGCATTAGAAAATATACAGATGCTGGGAAAACAGTAGTGCTAGGTTTACCTGGAGATATTTTGTGCATCATATATTTTTGTATGACTTTAACAGCTTCATTCTGTTCCTCAGATCCTTCTCTGTTCTTTGAGAACTTAATCCAAAGCCCACTGAAGCCTCTAGAAATAGGTGTCATTAATCAAAAGCATATTGTGGATCACATCCTTATTTGAAGTTTGTGCAAGATTCAGGATTTTACTCATATGAAACACATAGTTGATTAGTATGCATTTTTGTCCTACTTTTCATATAACTGGCACAGCAGCAAATAATGCAAAGTGTAGTAAAAAGTCTACTACATTTCAGTTTTCAGATGTTCATGATGCTGTGGGTAAACATTACCCAGATGAATTACTGCTAAATTCTTGCTTTGCAGCTCAGCTCAAAAAAATTATGTGTCACTAGCAGAAGATAACAGCAATTGTCAGTTATTTTCTTGATTAATTTTGATAGCTTGTGCTATACTGTCCTCTTTATCTATTACTTACATACCATGTATAGTCTGACACCTATTTAACTAAACAGCTACAACTCACAACATGTTTGTATTAATAAGACAGTATGAAAATGTAAAAAAGCTATTTATAAGTAAAAAACCTGGAATCAGCACATGAAGTTATCTCTGAAATGTAACAGAATAATATTTTGTAATAAAATACTTCTTCAATAACATGTAAAATAATCTTCGTTTCTCACAAGAGCAAAAAAAAAAGAGAAAGAAAAAAGTACATACTTTTGTACCCACTCTAATCTCAGAATAAATCTCTTGGAGGTTCACAGAAGAGAAAAATGCTCCATAGAAGCAGACTGAGTAAATTGGCAGAACTTTCAATCTTCACAAAGGATATCTTAGTGAATGAATGAGAAATTTCCTGTTGTGTTACTATATGACATACGGACAGTATAGGTGTTCATGGATAGTCCAAGAGGCAAATTTGAGGTATGCCACATGGACTTCTTAGAAGTTCTTCATGGAGAAATGTGAAATGCTTATAGTTTTCCTGCTGGAATTACATGCTTGGTACAACTTTTTACCATAATTTATCGTTTGTTTCAGAAATAACAAAAATTTTTGAACAAAATTTCAAAACTATTCATACTATTTTCTTCACTATTTTCAATCTAAAGTAACTAAAGAATCTTTTCAAAGATTAAAAGATTTCAAAGAATTCAAAGATTTTTTTCTTTAGATTTCAAATCTAAAGTACCTTTTCAACTTAAAGTAACTTTATACTGTACATTTACTTCAGCTTTATATCTTAAAAAAGAAGTTTTTTCAGGCTCACTCTTTTCCACTTGTTCTGCAATGGCAGTGRGACGCCAGTTATGGTTACAGATGTAATTCATAGCACGCGGGTGATCTAAAATCAGTAAAAACTAGTTTGAAACTTATTTTGTAGGAGTGTGGACAAGTATGTGCTCCATTTTGCATCCTTCAAAAATAAGCGGGAGGTGATTTGAAAGAAGTGCGATGGTTTTGTTTTCTGTTTACCCATTTCTATATGTAAATGAAATCTGAAGCCTGAAAATATGAAATAAGGAACTGCAAATACATGGCTCCCCAGAAAACTTGTTGTTAATAGGAAAGGTAGTCTGGGAACTCGTTCATAATCAAACTTCAACTTTCTTGACATTTGAAAGGTACAGCATTTGTTCTATCTTCCTCTTTCCCTCCTTTCTAAATTAATTTGCTCTCATAAATTCCTGTAGGACTGAAACATAACCCAAACGTGGCTTCAGAACACCTGTTTTTTAAAGTAGAAATCAGGTGACTATGGAATTTTTCAGTTTTCTTGAAAGAAAGTGAAAATAATCTGAATGTATGAAAGAATAGTTCAACCATGGCAAGGCTTTCTGAATTAAAAACTTACAAAATTTGAATCACCTACTGTTTCACTTGCTTCCATTCAACAAATATTGAGACGTGCCAAATCTCTAACAGCTTTGGAGCTTGGCTGGTATGAGATATCTTCTGTCATGTTTGAAAACAAGGCTTTCTAATTCTTTCTCTTTTTATTAATAAAGTGACTTTATGTATAAAACATGGTTTCTTTCTGTAACCATTTACTGTTTTACAATATTACTCATGCATTTTACAGCAAATGTTGTATGAAAATGTGTTAGGTAGGTAGCTGGGCAGTGTTCGTTTTATTGTAGTAAGTTTTTATGGTTTGTTTTTTTTTTACTACAGATAATAAGATAGAGATAATTTACTTGTTTGAAAAGGAAAGTGCACAGGGGGAATAATTCCAATACAGTTCCTTGCATTTTGCATTTTTAAGTTTCAATATTACCGTAACAAATTGAACTGAGTATCTTGATATGTAAAAAAAAATAATTAATATTCTCCAGAGTTTCAGGTTTGTTTCGAACATACATATCCTGGAGGCTTTTCTTGATCTCAGAGGGCTTTAGTGAATCAGAATGAATACAATAGGATCTAAGAAGAAATGYGTTTAATGAACTGCATCATAAAAAGAAAAACAGAAGATAAAATGCTATAATGTAATGTCCACAAAACCACTGGCATAAAATTACTGATAGAGATTACCTCTACAGTATATTTTCTTGGAACTTTGCCCACATTAATTGAAGAAATATTTGTGGAGCTAGTCATGGGTGTCTAGTAATCCAGAGAGAAGTCCCAAACATAAAGCAATTTGAGGCATGTTAAAGTGGAGGCATTATCTGTTGTATCCTATAAGTTAATTTTGTGCATACAGATGAGTGTTTTACATGATTATGTAATATGAGGTTAATAAATGCAGTACTATGGAGATGTGCCTGAATCATAGATGGGTCCATATCTGTAGCAATGCATGAGTTTCTCCAGAACATCTTCAGGAATACACATAGTTCTTCACCTGTAATTTGAGATTGCGCACAGTCCTCTATGCTGAGATTTCAGAGTTACAGAGTCCCAAATTCGTATGCTAGGATGTTCACAGCTTGTGCACTTGAATGTTGTTATTTTTTGTTAGGTATGTAGAGATGTGGTTTGAATGTTTGCAGTATCAAGAGGTCTTTTGGTTTTTTCTTCACAGAATTCCAGAAAATTTGATGTTGGAAAGGACCTCTGGATGTGATCTGGTCCAAATTCCTGCTTAACCGGTCAGCTAGAGCCTATTGCCCAGGACCATGGCCAGATAGCTTTTAAATATCTCCAAGCAGGGAGACTGCACAGCTGCTCTGGGAAACCTGTGCCAGTGCTCAGTAAAAGAAGCGTTTCCTGATGTTTCATTTTGCACCCATTGCCTCCAGTCCTGTCACTGATCACCACTGAAAACAGCCTGGCTCTGTCTTCTTTACATCCTCCTTTCAGATAATTGTTTACATTAAAGAGATTCCCCACTGACACTTCTCTTTTCTAGACTGTACTGTCCCAGATCTCTCAGCATTTCCTTATAAACAGATGCTCCCGTCCCTTAATCATCTCTGGGCCCCTTTGTTTGGCTCTCCCAAAATGCCTGTCTTGCACAGAAGAACACAGAGCCAGACACAGTATACTCCAGATGCAGGCTCACCAGTGCTGAATAGAAGGGAAAGATATCCTCCATGGCCTCCTGGTAACACTCCCTAGTGCAGCTGAGGACAGCAGTAGCTGTCTTTTCCATAAGAACACATTCCTGACTCCTGCTCTACTTGGGAGCCACCATGACCCTCAGTCTTTTTAGGCAAACCAGCTGTGTGGCTCTCAGTGTATATTTGTGCATGAGGTTGTTCCAGGTGAGGGACTTTACAGTTCCTCTTATTGAACTTCATGGGGTTCCTCTCAGCCCATTTCTCCAGCCTGTCGAGATCTCTCTGGATGGTAGCACAACTCTTTGGTGTATCAGTCCCTCCTTCCAGTTTTGTGTCATCTGCAAACTTTTTGGGGATACACCCTGTCCCATCATCCAGATCAATAATGACAATGTTACACAGGATTGGACCCAGTTTTGTCTCCTTAAGAACAAGTCCCTAGAAAAGAGAAGAGAGCATGGAGGGCTATGAGGATAATAATGTCTATCAGCTGCTTGAGCAAGACAGCTAAGCAGAGGTGAACACAGAGGGCAGATGCTAAACTTAGTCATCTAGAGCAATAGTTGGGATCTAAAGCTTGATATATAATAGCATCTTCAAAGGACTTGTGTCTCTTGTGGGTCATATGTCACATAAACTGGTCCCATGTAATTATTCAAAGGTCAAAAATGGTATGAATTTTCTACTGGTAGGCATAGGAAACACTCTCTGTATGTCTACCAAGCTGTTATCGTCCTGAGGTTCCTGGAAGACGTGAAGCTTCTCCACTTTACAGACTGGATTATATGCACACCTGATAAAAATAAACACATGATATGACATCTTCTATTATTTTTCTTCTATGAAACTTTTTTCTGTTTGTCACATAGGAGCTTTGTCTCTGAATGAAATGAAATGTTTACGTTATTATCAGAAGATATAAAAATCTCTACAGTTTCTCAGAATTACTGTGCATCAAGTATTCTACCTTCGAGGCATATTTTCACTTTTCCAATATTATGTTACAAAATTTATACATTAATTCCAGAGTTATTTCATTTGTGTTATCCCATCTGTTTTAAGTCTCATTACATATGCCATTACATTATTTGAATTTCTCCAGAAATTTTGTACTGACAATTTTGCTGACTAATAAATATATTAACTTGCCATGAGTCATCATACTCTTCCTATTATAGATAGCACATTGCATGATGTTATTAAAATCTTCACATGTATAGCTCTTCATTGATGTTCACTCTAAGTTAGGCTTAAAATTTTTAAATTACCTTACTGATTGTATTGAAGATTGAATTTATGGCAATTTATTTCAATTTAGAAAATTTCTGAGTAAAAAAAAATTAAAATAAACATGCATAAAAGAGGAAATATGTAGAGGTGGCTGAGCCTGCAGCAGAGTGTGCTGCAGTGTTCGAGCCAGCCACAGGAGTGACCAAGCAGCCTATTATTCCTTGTTCCCTTATAAGGTTCAGTTCTAGAGTGTTCTCCCTTACTCGGCATCCCATTTATTCCTGTACCCCACTCCTCCCCTCGCTTGCCCCATTGGTTGAAGTTGTATTACCCTGCCTTCTCTCCGCCCCCTGCCCCTCAACCCATTGGTCCCTGTTGTCTCTCCGCTCCCACTGCCCCGGGATAAAACCCTGACCCTTGCATTGTTCTGTGTTCTCTCCTTCCCTGACGATTCATGGAATAGACCTATTTCATGGAACACACAAGGAGAACCCCTCCGACTCTTTGCCTTAACTAAGTACACATTTCTGTGGATGTATGTGTGTGTGTGTGTGCACCGCCGAACACGTCACGGCACCGCYGGACACACGCCACACTTTCAGGAAGACTGCAAGGGACCCCAAAACCCATCCAGGATTATTTTTTTTATTAATAACAACAGAAATATCTTAATTCAAGTTACTATTCTGCAACTATACATCTTAAGATTCTTTATGTGATTTCTCAGCTGTTACTTTGTACCTCTCTTGTGTTTGCATAAAGATCAGAGTGGAGAGGCACTATCAAGAATGCTAAATTAAGAAAGTCAGTAATGCCAAAATGACCATCAATTTATAATCAACAAATTAGAGCTCTCCACGTAGTGAAAGTGACAGAGGGAAGCAGGCACTGCTGCAATGTACACACCAAGGTTATGCTCTGACAAGTGGCACCAGCCAGGACTCCCATCAATCAGGTATTCTCAGCAGAAGCTGCAAACACTGAATTCATTTTGTGAAGTGATCACTATTCACTAGCCAGCAGAATGGAATTGTCTCATTTGTTTTCAGACATCAACTCACCTGCTCTTTGAACCTAAAACTGCTGTTGTTGTTAATAAGTCCTGCTATTGTACTCTGCTAATGCTCAATTGTAGCAGACCCACTTGAAGTAAATGCTCTGCAAATATCCTCCTGGAAGYGACCTTTGCCCAAAATAGTCTGCAGCCTAATTTGAAATTAATTCAATCAGTGTGTATGATAAATGAGGGAGGAAGAGATATCTTAAATGTTACTATGAAGTAACACATTATTCAAAGCAGTTGAAAGGTAAAAGAAAAGTCACTTTAATCTATAAACTTGTTGTGAATAATGGTTATTGACAGAAAATGTGCAAGGGGGTCAGAAAAGTTATGCAAGTTAAACTCATTATGAACTGAGAAAAAAGTTTTTGATTGGAAGCTTTCAGTGAGCTTGGGAGGTTGCAGAAATCACCACAAACTTAGTGTAAGTGTTTTTAAGATGAAAAAAAGATGTCTGTATAAGGAACCTATGACTTCATTTGGTACCTTTGTGGACACTGCTTCTCTGGAGAGCATTTTGGTCAATCTTTGCTTTTGCATTTGTCCTCGAAATGCTTCTACATAGCCCTTTAAATTGTCTTGGAATCTGAGGAGTTGTAGTTCAATGCTTGACTCTGTACTATGTAAGAGTTACAATGCTCTGACACCAGGAATTTTTGACATTAAGCAGTAAGATTTTGTGTCTGGTTTTTTTTGTGGTGGTTTTTGTTTGGTTTGGTTGGGTTGGTTTTTTTTGGTTTTTTTTAACATCCATGATAGCTCATCTCTGACCAGATAATCTGAATAGAATATTTTAAAACATATGGCCACTGGCTGCTGGTTTGGCATTATTACAGTGCTATTTTGTTACTAAAATACAGGGTGGAATCTACCTGGGGATATCAGTTTTCCCAATTGCCTTTAGTTTTCCAAAGCAAATCAAGTTTAAATCATCAGCCAGACTGAATGCAGAGATCAATGTCTCAGCAATATAACAACTTTCCCAAAATCTGTGGTGGCTACTTGAAAATTTTTTCTTGCAATTCATAGAAAGAAATTAGAAGCATAATGAATATGAGTTCTTGCCTTTCATTTTCCTGAAAACATCAACCTACCTTTCGATTAGAAGACATTATCTAGTGATAACCAGGTAGACCTGGCAGCCATGCAGCAGCTGAGYATTTGGGCTGATAATGGGTTGGCAGGATTAGCACCCACTAGAATATCTAATTGGAGATCTGAGGATTGTGATGCAGTTACACAATAGTTACATTTTTCTTGTATTTCAGTGCCGCAGCTGAGATCCAACAAATATTGTTCTTGTCTGTTACTGTGTTCACACAGGAAGCTATTTCATTATCGGCTTTTATTAAGGTTTATATGAGCAGAATAGATTGTCATTTAGTCATAGAGAAACCAAAATAACTGGCCATGTTTTTTACTTATGTATATAGTTATCATAAATTATTAATAATTTAAAAATTACAAATTAGGCTGAAGATTCTACTGTTTGTAGAATATACAGAGCTTGTATACATCTATTATTTCTGGAACAAGGCCTCTTTCTCCACCTCTAAGTCATGTCAAGATGATGTAAAACTTCATGTATTCACCAATGATGGTGTTCATCAATGCCATTTTTACTGCTTTTACCAAGCTGTGTAATATCTATAAAGTCTGGAATTATCCATTTTAAGTGTTATAGTTGAGTCTTAATAGGTTTATGTATCTAGGATGGGCTGAAACTATTGCACATGCATGTCATTAATTTAAATCCTGAACCAAAGTGTAGAAAAATCTAGAGTTCTTGAAGAAGAGCACAGCCATTAGAATGGATCTATATCAAAAGATTATGTGGATGGAGCATAGCAGGGACCACAATGCTCTTGATTTGTTATTCCTGATTAATCAAGGAAGTTAAGGATAAGGACAATTAGAGTGAAAATGCAAAAAGGACTAGTGCTGCTGTGCTGCCACCAGACAGAAGAAACATTGAAATCCTGACAATATGAAGTACTGAAATATGAGCGAAGCAGCTGTTTTTCACTCTAAGATCATACTGGAGATTTTTCTTTCTTTTTTGGCATTGGTGTGCAGAATCTGTGCAAAGCAAACACAGGTTTTTCCTTCCTGCAAGTTACCAGTTAAACAAAGTTCTCATGTATCCTCTCTCATGGCACGTGACTTGCAGCAAACCAATTCTCAAAACACGTGGACATTCCTACCCTCCTGCAAACTCAAGCTCACGTCACAGTACACCATGGTGGCATGGAGAGCTATGTCTAGGACCACAATATTAGAAGTGGTTTTTTTGTTTGGAGAGTTTTGTCTTTGCTGTTCAGCTGAATATCTTTAAATCAGACACTTCATTTTTCTGAAGCTTCCTCATCCATATGAGGCCTCTATAAAATACTTTGAAATATATTAGCAAAATGTCATATTAACATGTGTGTGGTATAAACTAATTTTAAAAGCTAGGTAATAGTAATGACAAGAATAAATAATTTATACATGATCTGCAAATATTAAGGATATTATTTAGCTACAGAAAGAACCACTCCTGTGTTTTGTATGAAAAAGCTAATTTTCTCTTAAAGTGTTACGCAAATTGCTTTATTTTTAGCAAATTGATATAGCCATATCCTTTTGCTACGTTTGGGTTGCCAAAGACACTTAGATACCTCCGTTTGATTTTTGACACCAGATGTGAGGTAAAAACCTAGCAGGAATATCTATGTATGCATGTGTATATAACTGTATATCTATCTATCTATCTTCATATATATATGAAAAATAATGGCAGTCTTAAAGACTTTTTTATAGATCCTGCTTCTCCTGCTAACATAACACGAAAAAGTGAGACAGAATTGCTTCTTGCAAATTTCTCCAAACTACTTCTTCTTTCTGCTCTCTATTTTTAATTTCCCACAAAATTTAGTTCAAATTAGAGCATCTCAGTTCTCCTCAGGATAACTGTCTTCTTTGCTCTTCGGTAAATAACATCTTAACGGCGGATAGGAGCTGGGAGAGGGGTTAGAATTTGTCTTAATCACCAGACAAAAATCCATCTCTTCCAGCTTTGATGCCCGTGGGTAACTGGGAGCTATTTTATTTGCATTAAATTTGCATGACTTCCTACTGCGTTCTGCAAGCCCTTTCTTCTTCCGCCTTCTTGCGTCTGCTTTCCTCCCAAATTTCACGTAGGTTGCCAAGATACAACCATAAGATTTTTACTGTATTAATTGTATTCTTTTTACTTATGAGTCCAGCCATATCTGGATAGTGCAGTGTGGCCAGTGCAGAGAAACTTAAAATATCAGAATATTACTAATACAGAAACAGCAGTGTAAAATTTTTTTGTAAGCTAAGTTCATAGCAAAATGGAAACTAACAGCTTACAAAACATAGCCAAACAAAATGAGTGAATTTTCCTAAGGAAAGACCTGAGAACTTTTCCTTCATCTACACAGCCTTTCCTTCTCACTGTTTGTAGAAAGGCTGTGGGAGGGTACAGATAATGCTGTTCAGACTGGTAGTATACACAGGAAGCAATAGAATTTTTAATACCCCATTGTTTTACCACAAGTAGAAAAAATCAATCTGGTATTTGGTTCAATAATTCATTTTGCAAACACTGAGGCAGACAGACACAGAGGTAAACCACTCCAAAGTCAGAGCTTGGCAGGGCATAATGGTACAGAAATTGGCACTCTGTGTATTTGGTTTGGCTAAGTCCTGCACCCGTAGATGAAGGGGGAAGGATTTCTTCTCTACCCCCACATGGGATGTCTTACATGCTATTGTTTCTTTCAAGACTCATATGTACTAAAGACATGCTCATTGTACATTTTCAAATACCCTGTTGGTAAATGACATTTGCAGTATGGCATATATCCCACTTTTTTGATGCTTATTTCCTAACTGAATTGTTTTGTTCTGCACAGCCTATTGTTTCCTTCTTTTCATTTATCTTCAAACCCAATAATAATGCACTTAGAAAAGTGGTATTTTTGAACTGAAAAACAATTAACCTCATATGGTCTTTAGTGCTTACAGGATAGCATACATCCTGCTGTATGTCTACAGATGGCTCTCATTTGGATTCACATACAGTGTGCTGGATTTGGACATCCTGCACCCTCTGTTACTGGCTCAGTAAAATTAAAATGTTGTCTTTTGCGCTGGCACTGGGTATAGCTGTTATGATGGTCAGTGTGTTGAACAGATTAATGAGGAAAGAGCAGAACAATAATAAATTTCAAAAAACCTGCATGGTCAAAGTTGATAGCTAGATTGTCCTGGACTTCAGGGCAAAAGAAGGGGCCAAGACATCTTACATGGGTGATGTGATCTATACACACAGACAGCCACAAAGAATTCAGGAGGATTGCTCAGAATTAGTGCCACCCGTACATACAACAAAAGCTGCGATGATGCTACAAAGCTAACACTGCCTCACTACCATGCAAGAAAAGACTGTACATCATACCTTTCCAGAGGCTGGCAACCCTGCCGTTCTAATTTGCTTTTTTGCCCTTTTCAGGTTTCTGCTGTAGTGTAGTCCACTCCTCATTACACACTGGAAGCCAATGCTAGAAGTGACAACCGTGAACATTGGCATGCCTCAGAGAGGGGGAGTGAAGCATGAAAGACAATCAAAATAACTTGCATTTAGAATGGAAAAATTTTTATATGGCACTGAGGGAAAATGCTGTTACTGGAGACTGAAATCAGGCATAGATTCAGTATCTGTTTGTTTGTTTGTTTTAAATCAGCAGAAACAGTAAAATAGTTTTTCTATGGAACAAAACATTTTTTATCTTTTTACATTTAAATATTTCATTTTTGAGGCATAGAAACATTTATGCAGCRTTCAAAGATAATCAAATACTTAGTATTTTAATTTTGATTAACATCTTATGTATTTAAAATTTACATATGTAAATTAGAAAATAAGAAGACAAGATGTTTAAACATCCTTAAAATAATCCAAGGGCACCCTAAAATTTCCAGTGTTTTTTCTGCATTTATTTGATCAACACCTTGAAAATGTCCGTTTCAGTCTTCCTCCCCTCTTCCCCTTTTCTGCAAATTTCTTGGCTTTGGTAAAAAAACCAAACAGTCCATTTTTACTACTTATAGCTTTGGTGAATTGATAACAGGACTGAAATATCACCAGCATTAGAAAGAGTGAGATTAGTATATTAATATTGTAAAATCTCTTTCATCATCAAACTGCCAAACAATTCATTTTTATGGAACAATGTTCAGAGCAGAAGTTAATCTTCACCATCTTTGACTCAAGCACAGTGGGAAAATATAACTTCCCAGTCCATCTAAGCAGACAACCTAAAGACACCAGTCTCTAGTTCACAGCAAGGGCAGTAACAGGATGTTCCTCAGCAGTCTTGAGCTGAGATCTGCCTCAGCTTCTCCTTCATGCTGATTTCATCCTATGCCTGTCAGAATTTTATTTTTTGCAGTTATGCAAATGCAACTACTTTTTAAAAATATCATAGCAAATAATACCTGCTTACTGGTGTTATCAACCATTTAGGAGTGTGTAATTAGATATGATTCACATCAAAACCAAAATAAGCTCACGTGTTTCCAGAACAAGACAACTGCTCCATATGTGTAACAGAGTCCTAGACATTCACAAAGATCATACAACTTTTAAGTTTGTCAAAGTTATACCATGATAGATAGTTTTTTTTAAATGGAGGAAATAGTACTCTTTTGACAAAAATTCTACATGGCAAAATATGTCTTGGAACACTTCCCTAGAGAAATCTTTGTGTTTTCCTGAGAGCACAGTGAAACCTTAATTATTGCAGAATGTGATTCCCTGTCCCCATTTTGTTGTAGATATTCTTCCCAGTAACAGACTGTTGCTTCCCTTTATCCAAAAGAAAAGTCTACTGGATAATTCCTCAAAGATCRCAACATTCCAGCATCTATAGTGTTAGAGATTCAGGAGAGGCCTTTATTCCCCTTTTCCACAACCCCAGCTTGCTACTGGTCGGATATATGCCTGTCAGATATATCCGTCAGGGAAATCTCTTTCAGCTTCTTAGACCAGACACTAAAATGAAACTCCCTACCTCTTCCCTCCATATCAACATGAAGGCAAAACAGCAATTAAGGCCTGTCAGGTCCTATATTTCAAGCATCTGTTATTAAGCTGGGAACAAACAGGCCTATTTTCTATTCACCTAGCAATTGCATGCAGCAGTCAGGATTTGTACTATTAGATCAATTGCCTGCAGCTTGTCACCTGCTCAGAGTTTAAATGAGCACAGGTGTCTGTCTCAAAAGGATCCTATGGAAATTTTGCTTGTCTCTTTTTCTGATAAGCCACCATTCTTCCCCCATTTTTTTCTCATAGTGGTGCACTTGACTGATTCATTTTTTCCTGTCTTTTCTCTGGCCTTGGCAAGATTAGTCTGCAGTCTTTCTAGAAACATGTAGGTCAGAACATTGAGGAACAAGAACTCAATAATCTCATTCAGCTATCAGGTTCCTACTTGCCCTTCCTATCACATTTTATCATACTTCAGCTTATGCACTCAGACAAAATATTATATGGGGGATAAATTGAGGCATGCACATAATACCATGCATAAGATGATGTTCTGTCTTCCCCCCACCATCTCATCTTCATCTTTTCCCGGCACATCCCCACATGAAACAAAGCCTTCTCAGTTAGGTTCAGCAAGACCTCTGTAAAACTGTATGAGCCATTGCTGCCTTCTCTTGAACTTTGAAGGCTGTTCTGGAGTAATTAAATGGGGAATTTGAAAAAAGTTGTGTGCTTTTATAGAAATATAAAAGTGTTTGCCAAATTATGCCTTATTTCAGTTCTTTGAAAAACCCTTTGCTTATCCAGAGCCCTGTGTATTTCTCAGCTTTTAATTGTGTGTTTGATTGTAAAATTAATGGTAACGTTTCTTTACAAAATACATATTCATGCTCTGTATTGAACTTACTATCACAGGACAAACATTTGATTTTTTTATAAATTTATTTTCACTTTTTATTCCTATACAATATTCTATCCTATACAATTATTTCCTTTTTATTGGTCTTAGTATTTTCATAAACCAAATGGGCTATAGCATAATAGCTTTTTCCATGTTCGTCCTTGCAAAACGAAATATATTAAATTACTTCCACTTTAAGTTAAATCTCATCTCAGCAGATTTGTGATCTATTTTCTTTTTTTTTTCTGTAATTTTTTGATTGATAAAGAGTATTTTTAGTTTATGTGATGTCTTACATCCTTTGGGTCAGATCAAGATGTAAGTGTAAATGCTCCAGTTAACAGGAATATACTCTTATGAGTTAGGTGCAAACACAAAGACATTTTTGAGGACAGAAGTGAAAAAACCCTCAAGACATTTGTCTCTTTTTGATCATCTGATACAAAAAATCTATGTAGCATACTTAAAACCCTTTAGAGTTCTGATCCAAGTGCAGCTATGTTGAGATCCTTCCTACGTTCAGGTTCTTAGCTGAACTAACTACAGCTTAGTCTAGAGGTGAATAGAAATTGCTCCTGTGTACAGCTCTCCAGCCTTTGGCTGAAATGCCACCTTCATTTTTACTTTTCCAACAATTCTTTTTTCATTTTGTTCTACATAAGTTTGTCCAATACTACATGGAAGATATGATGCCCTCCAATTTTATGTAATGATGGTGTCTTTCCTCAAAAGTAAATTGATTTCCATCTTTGCAAAATTGAATCATTATAAAGTGTTTCAGTTCCAAAGGGAACATGTTTGTAAATTGTGGAACAAGTCCTTTTGGATTTTTTACCATTACTGGTACTGTTTTATTTCTTGCTTTGCACTCAGTGAACTAATGGAACTCACCTATGTTTTATTTTTTCCCAAAATTCTGGTTTCATTCAATAAAATTGTGTCTCTAGCACTTTCCTTTGCAATGCCAACCTTAAAAACACCAACTAATTTGAAGAAGTTATATTTTCTCAGAATCTGCAACAATYTAAAGCAGTATTTTTGATAAGTGTGAACAATCTTCATGGGAATTACAAGCTTATAATAGTTTATAATTGTTAATTATAATGTTTGCATTAAGACAAGAAGCTATGTATGCTTCCTTCCTGATGTTTTTGTGTTTTTCTTTGTCAAACGATAAAAATGGTGATGTTAGCATCACTCCTCCTGGGATCTTTGCAGGTTTGATAACTGTAATAGTTGAAGTGGATCTGCTGATAAAAACCCCTGTCCATATCCATATTCCCAACCAGGCAAAATTAATGCACTCTTCCTTAGAGGACTACCTCAGGAATTTTGAACTATTTTAATGTAAAATCTGAATTCAATGCAACTTYTATTAGTGTTAGTCATCACTTACTGAAGTCCTCTTGGGCATTATGGGTTTTTGCAGTGGCTGTGTTTTTATGTAAAGGATACCATGGATCCTGCAATTTCTTTCAGTAAGGTGTCTACATGTAAATACATTTTAAAGAAGAGTAAACCGTAGATTTATGGTGCTTATTATCTGAGAAACTTCTCTATTTTTTATACTTTATTGATTTTGTTGATATGAAAGAAAATAGTTTTTAATGTTACTTTGCATATCTAAGAAAACAAACACAACCCATGGATTTGCTTATTGTAATTTCTTTAAAAAATTTATTTCTTCCGCATATTTTTATCTCCAAGGCTACAAAAAATAAACATAACAAGTTTCTGGCACAATTTCATCCTTGTGATAGAAAGCATATTTTCATACAAACAGCAGATCCCGAGGATACACCTTTTTTTGGTGTTTCTAGTTAAGTAGACTTTTTTTTGTGGTTGGATGCAGCTTTCCAAAGTAAACAAATCATAAAAATGGTAACAAGTACTTTGAGTTCCGTTTTTTTGAATTCCGTCAATTGTTTGCTAAGCCCATGTCTCAGATGGAAAGGCAGGCAGACAGACTCAGGGACTTGCATTTTTTTGTAACTGAAAAGAAGTACAGTCTTGCTTTAAATTGTGGGGATGTGAAGGGCTACAAAGATTTATAACACCTCTTTCATGTACCTACTATAAACTTTTCATTCTGTTCCTGTTTCCTTATCTAATCAGGTTAAAACCAATTTTATACCTTTTGCTTTGTATATCATGTACATACTAGGTCGTTCCTACCTACAAAGATAGGAGTCCTTTGGAAAATGTTCTATGCTCTGAGACAGTGATTGTTTTCAATCTGTTCTACTTGTAGGACACAAACACCAAAACTTCTTTCTTTCTGAACTTGAATTTTCATCATACTTTGGAAATGTGCCTCCTCTTTGCTGAAATATCACTTGACACAGAAGTGAATCTGTAGGTGAAAAATAAAATCATACTAACAAACAGAGAAACCTTATACAACTGCCTGAACAAAGGAAGGAGTGTGAAGAGGAGAAGGATGTTTAGAAATCTATCTGCACAAATATCGTGACCAATTGTTTACTTAGATTTTGGAAATGTCATATATAAATGGTGAAGTTAAACAAATGAACAGCAAGTCTTGATAACTGAGGAACTGCAAATGTCCTGTGAAGGAGCAGAGTAGAAACCTGAGGTGGTCCTTCTGCTCACCACCTCTGTGAATGCTGCTTGGTGTCCCTCTGGATGCTCTTAATGGACCATCATAGAGTTGTCCAGGGAGCCACATTATAGTGAATAAAATTTGTGTGTCCTTTCTTTCTTCTTTGTCTCTCTGTGAACGGGGGGTGTTCCCCAAGGCACAGTATTGGGGCAGGTACTGTTTAACATCTTTATCAATGATTTGGATGCAGGGATTCAGCAAGTTTGCAGATGACACCAAGTTGGCTGCTGGAGCTCAGGAAGGCTTTGCACAGGGAGCTGGGCAGGTTGGATTAATAGGCCAAGGCCAATTGTATGAGGATGAATAGGTGAAGTGCCGGGCCCTGCCCTTGGGATGAAACAATCCCAGGGAGCGCTGCAGGCTGGGAGAACAATGGCTGGAAAGCGGCCCAAAGGAAAAGTACCTGGGGAAGCTGGTTGACAGCAGCTGAACATGAGCCAGTGTGTGCCCAGGTGGACGAGAAGGCCAATGGTGTCCTGGCCTGTATCAGGAATAGTGTTGCCAGTAGAACCAGGGAAGTGATTGTCCCCCTGTGCTCAGCACTGCTGAGGCCACACCTTGAGTGCTGTGTCTGGTTTTGGGCCCCTCATGTCAAAAAAGACATTGAGGTGCTGCAGCATGTCCAGAGAAGGACAGCAGATCTGGGGAAGAAGAAAAGGAGGCTCAGGTGTGACCTTATCACTCTCTACAACTACCTGAAAGGAGGTTGTAGCCAGGTGGGAGTTGGTCTTTTCTGCCATGTCTCAAGTGAAAGGACGAGAGGAAATAGACTAAAGCTGTGCCAGRGGATGTTMAGACTAGATATTAGAAAAATACTTTTCACTGAAAGAGTGGTTAGGCATTGGAGTAAATTGCCCAGAGAGATGGTGGAGTCACTGTCTCTGGAAGTGTTCAAGAGGTGTCTGGATGTGGCACTTGGATATATGGTTTAGGAGTGATTTTGGCGGTTCTAGGTTGAAGTTGGAATAGATTATCTTGATGATTTTTCCAACCTTGATGATTCTGTGATTCCGTTAAACTTGCAGAGAAAAAAAAAAAAAAGGCAGAAAAAGCTTTAAAAGCAGTCTGGTAACCTGCTTTACAGATTATCTGCTTTTATATGAGTAAAAAGTAAACTGGACGTGAAATGTAAAGACAGGACTTTGGATACATAGTTCATGTCTTTAAATAATGGTGCAGTGAACTGCCAGGTTGTTCAGGACCAGCTCAAGTACAATCCTCAAGTTTGAATATATTAAGTAATCAGTCACAAGGACCTGTGTGACTAATATTTTCTCCTATAAAATTTAAAAATGCAAACCTGACCTGTAATGAAATGTGATGAAGTGGGACTTTCTTGGAACTTCATTCTGCCCCTGGATAGATCAGCAGTAGACAGGAAATTAGATGTCTCTGATTAAAAGGAAAACCAATTTGATGACCATAACCACAAAAATCCCTGTCATATCTATTCTGTGCATAATTAAAGGAACTTCTGGTGAAAAAAAGAAAGTTATTTTCTAAATGTTAATTTGCAGAACAGAGGTAGAGGAAACACTGACTAGGAAAGACCAGACCAAAAAAGTATCTTGGGGCCTTTGTCCATGACTATGACAGATTTTCTCAGATTTCTGCTGTTAAACCCAATAGACACCTAACAGACTCTTTTTCTGTGTTTGGATAAATTACCTCTTGAGCTGGCAAGTGTGTTTTTGATAAGGTCCTTAAATTTAGTTTCTTCTAGATAAGCAGATATACTCACACATTCAAAAGAGTTAAAACTTATGTCTCAACATGGTGATTCTGACCTTTGAATTCTTAGCAATATTAATACTACTACATTACTAATTAAGACTTTTGGCTTTGAAATTGAGAAATCTGATGGGTAATTAAACTACTATTTCCTGCCTTTCAAAAGCAGGCAGAATATTCCTTGCTTTCTACTTCTGGAAACTGAGTTTGTTTCCAGGCAAGGACAGCTGTGTCTAACATTTAAAAGACAAAATAAGCCTTACTGAAGTTGTAGGGAAGAGCTTTTATAGGCAACAAAGGGAAATRGGCTGGAAAAATTAGGTCATGGTAGTAGTGGGAGCTTCTGGTGTATGGTAGTTACCAGAAGGGTTGTTGCACTTCATCTCAGCTAAGTTCAGATGAATAGKACTTTCATAGTGTTTTAGGATTCAAAAAGTAAAAACAATGTATAATTACTTTTCATTCAGTTCAATCTTCAGAAAAATAAAGACCAGAGTAAATATCAGATAATAATCTTTCTCCCCAATTCCTTTGACTTTTATTAAAATAAATGTTAGTTTAATGAATTTATTTTGAGCATTACTCACTTTTATGTAAAGACACTGTTACCAGCACTTTTCAGTAGGTGTCCCATCTGACATTTCTGTATACTCTCTCCCAGGAATAATAAAATCTCTTCCATGCCTGTAGGCTCCATTGTCCACCTTACTTTTCCCCTCACTTAGAATAAGTACCTTGAGTGACTCACGAGGTCTCAACAACACTGAAAGTTAAGAGAGCCTGTATTAAGAAGTAGTGATCCTCAACTTCTCTGCTTGGCTAAGTGACAGGAATAATAGTCAGTTACATGGAAAGCATTATTACTGATTTGCATCTCCTGCTAGCTCAGATTTGATTTCAGAGAGCCTGAAAAGCTTAGGGCCAAACCCAAATCTTGGCTCATATCCTCTCCTGACATGATGCTTCGCTTGAGGATAAAGAGTAGTCCTGTTCAAATCAGAGCCAAATTCAGCTGGACTTTACAGCAAATCCTGAACAGATTCCTAGGACATTGGTAGGGAAAGACATCTGACTGTTGTAGGATTGCACCAGAGCAGGTGCTGGGTGGCAACGAGCCCACTGGCCAGGAAGTAAATATCACATTGACATGGTAGGTGCCTCCTGCAGACAGCAGCAGTGAGGGATAGACACAGCTTACTGATGTGCACTGCAATGGCATGGTTGTGCCTTATTGGGAACCACTAACACAGATTCCTGCATCCTCAAGTTTGGGAATCTATTTATGCCAGATCTCCTTGAAACAGGGGTGAGAATCAATTTTCTATCTCCTTAACGTTTCTTGTGCATCAGAGAGAACAGAAGTATTAGCTTTAGATGGTGTCCTGGTTTTGGCTGGGATAAAGTTAATTTTCCTCCTAGTACCTAATACCTTTCTTCCTACTTCCTTGTACCTGGTACAGTGCTGTGTTTTGAAATTAGTTGAGATTAATGTTGATAACACACTGATGCTTTGGTGGTTGTTAAGTAGTGCTTACTCTAGGTCAAGAACTTTTCAATTTCTCATGTTCTGCCAGTGAGCAGGTGCACARGAAGCTGAGAGGGAGCACGGCCAGGACAGCTGACCCGAACTGAACAAAGGGATATTCCAGACCAAAGATTGTCATGCTCTACATATAAACTGGGGAAGCTGTTTAGCAGGGGCTAATTGCTGCTCAGGACTGGCTGAGTCAGTGGGTGGTGAGCAATTGTATTGTGCATCACCTCTCTGTCTTTCTCTGTCTCTCTCTCTCTCTCTCTGCTTCTGTTTCTCTCTCTCTCTCTCTCTCTCTCTCTCATTATTATGGCATTTTGCATTTTTTAATTATTAAACTCATCTTACTTCAACAAAAATGTTGCTTAGTTGCCAGCTGGGCTTAAACCACAACAGGTGGACGGAGACACAGTGAAGTTATCTCTGCCAACAGATTAATAATTTACCTGATGACATTAAGAAGGCTCAGTATAACATGCATATATTGTATTGCTTTTAGTTTGTAATTAAAACTATGTCATTTTGATTGCCATTTTTCTCTGAGATAAGCATTTTATTCCGATTCATTTCAGGTTTAACACTGTGGAGACTCCTTAAATTAGAAGCATTTACTTTGTGTTTCATGAAAATTAACTACATTCTAGAACACTTTGATATTGTGGAAATTAGGTTTCTGAGATCAGAAAAAAATAGTGTATGCAAAGGACATTTTTCTCGGGTAGATCATTAGTATAGAGCTGTTCTGCAAGGTACAATATATGGTAATAACCAGTCTCCAGAGCTTTACCTTATTTAAATTGGTCACCTACTAAAGGGCCTGGGCTGGATTTGTGGTGCATATTAGGTGAATAACACAGTATTACTTTATGGCAAACGCATTTTTTAGCTGCTATAGGGTATATTACGTACAATTCTTTGGTGCTGACTTATGGGCTTGACAACACACATCAAGCTGTTTAAATCATTAGAGTGTTATTTTTCTTCCCTGGAGGAATCATAATGGGAAGCCCTGCTAACCTGTCAGCTCTACTCTGCCCTCCTTTCCCCCTTTGTTGTATGAAACCTTAAATATGTAGGTGGGATTCCTGGAGCTTGGCTGGTTTCAGAAAAGCCTGGGGACTGATTTGGTTGAGCTGCCCAAGGCCTGTAAATTCTGGACAATTGGATGGAAACAGGAGGCCAAGTTCAAGGGTAGAAAGCTGGGTGAAAAAGCCTGATGATTTGCGTACCCAAGGCTTCCAGGAGGAATGTTTTCCACCTCAGTCATAAAAAGAAAGGGGGGTGTGATGCCTCAATTTTATGGCTGCTAAAAAAAAAAGGAAGAAAAGGTTAACTCCAGTATGGGAAGAGAGTTTGGATTGAATTGTGTATTGTTGCAGTGGAGGCTGAGTTTTGGGATCCTGTGCGGGGAGGGGGCAATTTTTTTGCATCACCATAATACTATTCATAACTCTAAGGATAAGCTTCATGCTTATGTTAAGACTAGGAAGGCTGAAGAAAACTGTGGATAATATCAGCGTCAGAACGCAGCGAGATAAAAAAGGTAAATCCAGACTCACATAAAATGAAGTAAGATTYGTGGCTTTCGTGGAAAATAGAAACACCACTAAACATACAGATTCAGTAATATTGGAGAAGGAAACCCTGGAGACTATAAATAAGTTTCAAAATCTGCCAACCTATTAGTTGTACTATAAAAACAGCATAAAAATACTGGATATTGCTGTTTTCATAAATTACGGGTTTGAGTCTGTTGTCAAATTTTATGTGACGAGATGACAATGGACAMTTTTATCTGCATTTTCAGTCTATTATTCATATTGAAACGTAAAACAACTTCAATCAAAGGGTCATCAGACAAGACACAGAAAAGACAGCTGTTGCCCAGTGATGTCTCTTTAATCTCATACACTACAGACTATTTTTCACTCTGTCTGGAATAGGTTAAAATAGAAAAAAACCCTAAACCCCTTTAAAAAATTTATAATTTTTAAAGTTTGTCTTGTTCCTCAGGGTTTAAATTAAAAAATTATGATTTTTTTTTTCTTGATATCCTTAAAACAAATAATATGGAAGATGGCTATTTTCTGCTTGTTTCTTTGATGTTCCTTTAGGCTACTGAGCACAGTGTTCTAAATGCTTTCTAAATTACTTTTCCCTTTTGTGTTTTCTTTTTACTTTTTCCCTTGGTTTTTTTATGTGTGCTGCTCTGAAACTTTTGCTAAATATTATTAGATTCTAAAAGATTCCTGAGAGACAAAGTTAAACATAATTTTTTTTCCAAGGTTTTCGAAGGAGGGGCAAAATAATAAAATTTGGTGACTCCAGATGTCTGTCATTTTTCAGATGTGAGATCTCATTTCCTTATGCAACAGACTTGGACTAGTATTCTGCAAAGGGCGACATCTTGTTCAGAGAGAGTTTATTCTATTGTTTGAAAGGTCTCATTTAACTGATGAATGAAACCGTGAACTGAGTTGTTGTCTAGGGTTATACATCTGACAGTTAGCCCAGTCATCTTTAAATGTTGAAGATAAAAGACATGTTGAACTTCCCTCAACACTGTGAGGTGTCGAATTTGAGTTTCACAAACATTCATAACTTTAGCAGCCTATGCTGCTGAAGAGTTGTACAATTTTGTGACTTTATGTGGACGATTTTAAAGTATGTTATCCAGTGCATTACTAGATGAATTTAAAATGAGCTTAGATCTCAGGGAAAGTTCAATCAAATTTTTTGTAATGCTACTTGAGAACTTTAAATGTAATCCTGATTTCAAAGGAGCTGAATGGATGTTTTSAAAAGTTTCTGTCTTTCCTGAGTGTGGAAGCCTTTAGGATATTTAGTAAGCAATATAATTCTCAAACCTCTTGAAATTAGCACAAGAACTCCTGTTAAAGACAATTTCATTATATTATTTTATTTTTTTCTTATTTAATCAACAATACATACACAACCAAGATTACTTCTCCACTGCTTTCCCTCACTTTTTGTTTTCAGACACTGATTCTTACTGTCTGGTTTCATACATGCAAATCCATACTCAAACACACCAAGACTGACAAAACTGGTTTAAATGAAATCACTTCCTTACATATTAATTTCTATCAATACTAAAACTAGATATTTTCAGGTTCTGAAATGTAGAATTTCCCTTTTCTTACCTAGCATGTCCAATTTATCATTTGTGCATATTTTTCCTGTTCTGGGAATCTGCCAGAATTTGAAATACATTGTACATTTTTCTGCCAAATTTTGCTGACTCTGGAGTTTGGATGAGCTTGGGATAAAAATTCATATTGAGGGGTTTAATCAAGCTAGGCCCAATCTTTCAGCTTCTGGGTGAATACTTCAAAGCTATTAGTTATTCTGCTGTAGAGCAAGAAAAATGACTTCTTACAAGTAAGATGCCAACAGGTTGTTACTGATGAAGTCTCTGTGGCAATGTATGCTGATTAGTATATTGTAGTACCACAAMAGTTTCCAGAGTGTTTTACTTAGCTTTTGCTATCAAAGGTGTTCATTGAAATCAATGCTTCCATATCCATTTTTATAAGCAGGTGAGTTGTGCTAATTAATGACACATTTTCTGTAGTGATCCTTTTTATAACTATTTAGATGGAGAGTCTCAGTAATGAAAGAAGTGAGAAATGCATGGGAAAACAGAGAAAGTTATGTTTGCCATCATTATAGACCTGGAAGGATGAGCTTTGTGGGGTTCCAACAAGTACCCAAATGCAAGCCCCTCCTAAGGGCTTGGCTGCTGATGCTTAAGACTGTTTTCTATCATGTAATTTTGGATCTGACCACAGGGAAAACTCAGAGGTATTGAAAAGAACTTGAGGCAGATGGATGATTTACATCCTTGACTCTTGCCTGAGCTACATTGCAGATATGCCTGTGCTAATACCTATGCTAGTGCCTGTGCCTTTTGTTTCTCTGGCCTGACCCATCCATCCTTCCTGAACTGACTCCCTGACTGACTTGGGACCTCCATCATTGTTTCAGACCTGTCTGACTGTCTGGGCTGCAGCCAGCTCTAGTTATCATCATCACCAGATCTACTCTGCCCTCCTTGGCTTGAAAGCTACCAGGCCTTCCTATGAAAATTTTATGACTAGTAGAGGGTTTTATGCATTCTGAGGGTGTGTCAGGACTCTGTTTTGGATCTGGATTTATGTGAATACCATAGTAGACAGATAATATTAGAGAGTTTTGGGATAAGGTAATGAAACTGGCCCTTGATCTTCGTCAGGTTACTATACCCAAACCAGAGTTCATATTGCCTACATTTTCCACTGACTTGTTACATTAAGTTTTGACAGCCTAGGTTGCTCGGAGGTGAGGTACTTTAAGTAATACTTTTGATAGTGCAGCAAGAACGTGTTCTGTCAGTCTGCGGTGGCTGTAGGTTGGTACCTCCAAAAAGCATTCCTAGGAGGGCCTCACACACAATTGCCATGTAAAAAGTACRGGCAGGTTGACTGCATTATCTGCCAATTTGTTGCATTTAAATTGCAATGCTAAGACAAGCCCTAGGCCTGAGGCCTTGTATAACCCTTACAGAGCCTGTGGCCTGCTGTCAGCAATGACAAAAATGTATTTATTGGGTTACAGGAACATATAGCCTTAAATCTAGCAAATAATTTACACTATGTCATGGGTTGTAATTGGATGAAGTTTTGGACCAATGAACAGTTGTTTTCGCCCAGCAAAATTTGCGTATTGAGGAGGGAGAAGGTGGAAGAGACGCCAGAAGTTCATCCATCTTAGTTCTCTGCTCTGCTCCTGAAGAGAGAGGTCAGCTCCCTGGGGGGGCTCTGGCCTCTCTGGGGCTATAGCTGCCTGGCTCTGCTGCCTCTCTGAGGGGTGGCAGGAACAGGTATACACATTGGGCAGCAGCAGCAGTATGCCGGCAGCCCTGAGACCGTGGCACGACCTTTCGCTGCTTCTGGAGGTGTGGGTTCATTTCAAACTAAGACTGACCATGCCACGGGTGAAGACCGCATTGGAGACTGCACGCCGAGAGAGAGATGTAATGAGAACTTTCTAAGATCAAGATCCTTCAGGTATATATGATAAGATGCTAGCTTTTCTTCCAAGCTAGAGAGAGAGACGATTTGGTCGTGTGGAGAGAAGACAACATGGCGGGGCCACGTGGTCGGGAACCTACTATGGCGTCACCGGAGTCAGAGAGGAGAAGATACATCAAATGTACAGCTGGGACTTTTCTTCTGTAAGCCTTAGTGAGCTTTAAATGCAATTTAACTATTCTTCTATAAGCCATGAAACATATTTGGAGGGATGAAGAGGTTGTTTCCCACACCGCGGGAGAAGCAGCCCATTAGAAGTGCAAAGATACTGAGATATTTGTGGAGATTGAAGGGAAGGACTTTTTACTTTTATCTTGATTGGGATAACTCATCTCATCCTTAAAAAACATACCCCATGAACTGTTTTCTTGGGAGAAGAACTGGTTTTCTCACTGCAGTAGGTTTTCTTGGGTGGGACTACTGCTTGTGATGGCAGATTTGCACTAGAAAGACAGACTTTGCTTCTGAAAGACTCTTAAAAATGCCATATATTTTCTTCTATCTTCTTGCGTTCGGTAGAAGGTGAGATTGGTGGGTTTTGGGAGAAGGGAAATATATCTTTATGTATTGCCTTAACATCTGTTTATTATTCTTTTATTTTTACCTTTGTTAGTGTTAGTGAATAAAATATATTTTACTATTTTATGCTTTAGAACCTGTTTCTGCCATCTTATACCCTCTTAAGAATATAAATCATGCATTGTCTGGGGTTCTCCAGGCTAACCTACGACACATTAGTATCCAAGTATCTAAGGAAAGCAGATATATCTACAGGGAAACCTCTTTTATTCACGTTTACTCTTGGTACAACACAGTCAGATAATTTCTTTCTGATCATTTAGGTTCTTCTAGAAGGTTGTGAAGGTCCAGGCTCTTTACTAGCCATCTGTGTAAGTCTGAGGAAAGATGGAAAAATTATTTATGTGCTGATTTCAGATCCGTTGATTCCTCTGTCAGCCAGCACGAGTGATGATTGTCTCCATGAGAAGGTAGGATTCCAAAGTCTGAGAAGGAGCCATGACAAAGGCAGTGAGTTCTTTCTTCCCTTTTCTGCAGAGGAGGAGACGGTGATAGGGTCTGATAAATGTTTATGCTATATGAAAGGCAGAAAATAAAGCCTTTTGGTTATCCACTTCTGACTATTATTTTCATATTCTTGGTTTCCGTTTTCAGAGCACAACTGGGTTTGGGCTAGAAAGGGGAAGAAAAGGAAAGAAAACCACTGCAGAAGGAATCCTTGCAAGATGGTCCTTTTCACCATTGCACTTACTTTCTGTGAAATACCACTTGATTTTGTTTTGAAAAATGAACGTTARAGGCCGCAAGCTCAACTCATAAATCTCATAAACATTTCAGCAAAAGCATCCAAGTTGGCAATACTGGAAATTTTTTGAGACATTTTATATGTCAAAGGACAAAAAAACCCAAAGTAAACTACCAATAAAACCTCCCAATGCGCTGATATTTTTAGTGTCTACACTTGCCCATAACCTCCGTCTTTTCTCCTCTTCCATTTCAGTCAAAATTCCCAAGAAAGCAAGCTGTGTTCATTGCTTGGATGATGGACCTGTGGAGATGGGAACATTCCTAAAAGTCATGGGCTATCAGTGGGCAGTTGTGAAGCTGTTACTGCATCAGTAAAACTCCTCTTACGTTGATATGTCAGGAATTTGGTCCATTAATCACAGGAGTTGCTGATAACTTTTCACCTTGGAACTATTCTAACACATGTGCCTTTTGCAATAAAACAACTCTTTGAATTAGCTTCTTGAATTGTACTGCCACCTTTCCAGAGTAAGCAAGTAAATTTTTGTAGCAGTTGTGCCTACAAAGTCATAAAAYCAGAGAAGAGGTGTCGTCATTTCAGCTAGCACATAATAATACACAACTGCAATAACTTAGTTTCCCTTCTGACTATGCCAGTGTTAATCAGTTGTGGTGGAATAACCCATTTGTAGCACCAGAATTCTCATCAATGGTAATCAGATGTTTAAAGAGACTCAGTGAAGAAATATATTATGGAAGAGGAAAGAATGGGGAAAGTGAAGAAGTCTAGCAGCTGTGATTAAAATATAATCTTGACTTCTGGCAGGCAAGATATGTACTGCATTCAGATTTTCAAGCCTGTCTGGCAGACTTGATGGTGGAACTGTCGCAGGAGCTGCAAAATGGTGAGRTGTTACATGGAAATGCTGGCATCACTGGGAAGACCTTCATACTCTAACTCTCAGGAATCTCACAGATGCAAGCTAAGAGTAAATTAAGCTCAAGATGTGAAAACCCAATTCATGATGCTTCCATGTGAAGCAGTGATTTATTCTTTAATAGCCCTGTTGAACGTGGTACAGTTACTCAGTTTTGCGGATTATTGTTTTAGTAGAGCTAACGTGCAAGAAAGGGGATGGATACAATCTTGTTGTTAGCCAAAGATCAGTCGGGGGGTCAGAAGTACACAAACTAAAGCAGAATGAAAGAAGAAAAAGGAAAGGTAAACAAGAGAGAGAAATTAATAAGAAAGTATATTTCTCTTTTCACCRATTGCTCTTTTGTACCCTTCCTTTGGTAACTTTTTATTTTCTTAGGTCTTCTCTCTGTTTCTGTGGCTTTCTATTTTTCATTATACGATCATAGAATGGATGTTGGGTAGAATAATTGAAGCAAAGTAAATGAAGACCAAATGTCACTTATCTTGGAACTATTAAAGACTTCCTTTTGACTCCAGGTTAATTCCTCATTTTGTTCACTTAATGTGGACAGAAGAGAAATAATCTTGAGGCAAATGGAACATTCCAACAAGCAAATATATAAGAACCATCGAAAATTTCAAAATATACATTACTTAGTTTGCAGTGTGTAGTGCTGAACCAAAGCTCTTCAAATTAATATCCTTCATAACAAACAGAGCAGAATCAGAGGAGTGTAATGACATCTAAGAAATTGTTCACCAACCTCTGCTGTCAGGAGCAATTTCTGCAGATATCAGCCTAGGAAACACAGAAAGAAGAAGTAAAAGGAAGGATTGCACCGTAATAATTCCCCTCTTTATGCTAGCTCTCTCTTCCTTTTCCCTTTCTCTCCTTCATTCTTCATTTCTTCTCAGTGAAACAGCTTTGGATGTTTCCCATATCATTAACAATTAAAACTTTATTCTTTGTCTAAATCATAGTTCTAGTTTTGTAGCAGAGTTTCAGCTATTAGGTTTTCAGATGAAGCAAGATTAAAACAACATTTGGTCTCTTTGCAATTAGACACAGTCTTCCTTTGGAAGCCTATGATATCTAAAAGTGCTTAGACACTGGGTCAAATTCAATATGTATGAGATTTAATACAGATATAGTCTGGCATCCCAAAATCAAACAGAGGAGAATATATTCAGGTCTGTAGTGTGCTGAAACCTCAGTTATCAGGGTTAAAGATTTCAACTGCTAAACCCCAAATGGTCACACATCTCTAAAACTCTGATGGTGATCAAGGTATGAACGGATTTATTGCTGTTGTGAGGAGTGTTTCTGTATCCATTCCTCTAAAAACATACCCGTCCTCCACTGTCCATCTTCAGGCACTATTTCTTCTGGCACAGAACAGATTCTTCTAGCATCAGTCCATCGTAGAAGCATTTATACATAGCTTAACCTCATAAACCAGTGGGACCTGATCTGTTTTTTAGATCTTGCCCCAAATGCTATTGACAGTGGAGATGAAACTGCTGATACAGCAGGATTCTTGTTCCACTTTAACTGTGCCCTCTTAGCAAGTGAAGAGGTACACTTTCTAGAGGCTGCTCACATTGGTCAGGTGGTTATGTCTCTTCTGCAGAAAAAGAAATAGAGTAAATGGAAGCTTTCCGATCACATTGTCTTATGCATGGAATTCAAAACACATGCCATAACTTTAAGAATAAAATCTGATTATTCAAAAAAGTGGTATGCAAAATTGTCGTGGCATGGCCTCGTCCAGCTAGATGGTCAGTGGCTGCAACCTTCCTAGAAGCCTCACGCTTGTCTGGCAGTGCCTCGGTGCGGTGTGCGACAGCCGGTGGGAAAGGCACAGTGCCGTGCCTTCCACCCCCTAATCCCACCAGCGCAGGCGGTTAAGCAGGCAGTCGCACCGCCGACGCCTTAAGACGGGAATAAAGAGTC